>QEPC01009912.1:4194717-4210523 GCA_003113815.1 Sphenodon punctatus | reverse complement strand
TGTCGAATGCAGCCGAAAGGTCTAGCAGGACCAGTAAGGTCTGACGACCCTGGTCCAACGCCAGACGGAGATCGTCAACCAAGGCCACCAATGCTGTCTCCGTACCATACCCAGGCCGAAACCCAGACTGGGAGGGATCAAGGAAACCGGTGCAGTCCAGGTGTTCCTGGAGCTGCCATGCCACAGCCCATTCAATAACCTTCCCTAAAAAGGGAAGGTTAGAGACTGGCCGATAACTGGCAGGAGCATCAGCATCAAGAGATGGTTTGTTGAGCAGGGGTCTAACCACAGCCTCTTTTAGGCAGTCAGGCACCCTGCCCTCCCTGCAAGACTGGGACATTAACTCAGTCCCAGTCTTGCAGGGTCTGAGAGATCCCAATGTCTGCTATGGTATTCATGGCTGCAATGAGATTCCACCAGCTAATCTTCCCAAAATCCTCCAAAAGTAAAAAACAGCCTTGCCCTTCCTTCCACAGTAGATCCTTCTAGCAGGGTCCCAGATGGTAACAGCAGAATTCTGCAAAGGGCCAGGGCAGGTCTCAGTTCTCCAGTGCTGGGGCACCTTTAGTTGTTCCACATTCTGGAAATGTCCTGCAAATGTCTTCTACAGGGCCTGGTGCCCGAAATTCTGACTCACAAGACCTCACAGACTCTGGTCCAAAACAACCCTGGCTCCAATGGGACTGGGGAGACGAACAAACCTTAGAGGCTACTCACAACCCATGAGTATTCCATGGCCTTGCCCTTCTGTGGGGCGCAGGAAAGGCCAACTCCTGCTCCCTGATAGCCCCTTATAGCAAGGTCCCAAATGGTACTGCAGAATTCTGCAGAGGGGCAGGATGGACCAAAGAGCCGGGTAACCTTTGGTTGTCCCACAGCCCTGAATATCCTACAATGTCCTCACCCCTCTGCAGGACCTAGGGCCGGACAACCCTGACTCCATGGGGTACTCATGATACCAGAACTCCTTTAATCATTCTATAACCTCTGCAAATTCCTCACTCGCAATGCACCAACATCTGCATAGCCAGACAAAACCAGGCGGGGCTGGAGATCAGCGGCTGCAAGTTGGTCAAACCACCACCGGGACACAGGTCTTATTGTCTGCTGTAGTCAGAAGTCAGTGGCACAAACCGACCAAGACAGCAGTGACCTGTGGAAAAAGGGAGGGAGCAGAACGATGCGGGACACTAGTCCGTCTCCAGCTGCTGCCAGCAGAAGCATGGGGCTCCCAAAACCAGAGCCACATCCTTTTCACTGCCCCATCGACCCCTTCCCAACAGAAGGGGGGAATAGAAGGAAGAAGTGCTGGGACTGGACAGCCACTCCACAATCTGCAGCCCGCACCAGCAACTGGCTCTACCAGAACGGGCACAGTGAATCCCAACCTGCTCCAGCACTGGCAATGGCTCCCAGGGCCAATACCTGCTGCAGTAGCTTCTCCTCAGGAGCTGTGTGTGTGCCAGTTATGTCAGTATTAGGGCTCCGAGTAGCCAGTTCTGGTTGTGGCAGTGACTTCCTGGATCCCCTGGGATCAATTCTGGCTGCAAGAGCAGCTAGTAGGAGCTAGCTCAGTTGGTAGCATCATCTTCCTGCCTTCAGTGGTGTCACTGCTCCCCAGGGGCCCTGGCAGCTGGTTTCTGCAGCAGTGAAGTGTTCTGATGATCACCTCTGGCAGCAGCAGGCAAGGCGGCAGCAACAGTGGTACTTCCACCTATGGGGATAGAAGGAGGCAAGTTGCTGAATGCATTTGTAGGAATAAGAGAGTGAGTGAGTGTGGCTGGGTGGTAGGGAACGGCTGGATAAGGCTAGGTGGCAGAGTGCACGAGGGAGCAAGCGTGAGGGTATGACAGTGGATAATTTCAGATGTGACGAGATAACAGTCAATCACCCTGAATCACAGTGGATTCAGGGTGGTGGCTATGATTCCGTGCACGTCTGTTTGAACCCCACCAGAGGTTCACCACAGTGAATCTCTGGCGGGGGTCAAAGCTAACCATGGTTCTGAGGATGGTGCCGGCCCCGTCTCTAGAACCATGGTTAGTTTGGCCACGATCCAGGACAGGGCTGGGAATGGCTGCAGGTAACAACTGTTACCCAGCCCCGTCCCGGAATCAGGTCCCAACCACGGGATGGAATCAGGCGCAGCGGCCTCATTGGCCACTGCGCCCACCCGTCTCCCCGTGGGCGGGCAGCCGAGGGAGTGTGGGGCAACAGGGCCGAGTGGCTGCACGTCGTACCACTCAGCCCCGCCCTCTCTGAGATTCCCCACAGTGATCAGGCCAACACGTCTGATGGACGGCCGGTTTGATCACGGACAGGGATCCGAGATGGATCCCGATCCAGGGTTCAGCGTGGTGGGCTGGAAGGCCCATCACGTCTGAAATTACCCAGTGAAACAATGGGTGGGAGAGAAAGGGAGGCATCTAATGTTGTGTGGGCACCTGAGTAGTTGTGATGACATTTGATTTAAATTGAGGTTCAGATGTAGTTTTACTTAAGTTTTTGATTTAATTTTGGGAATCTGTAGGGATAGGATGACCTTTAACTTGGCATTTGTGGTGGTTTGACATTTCATTGTGTTTGAATTGACTTACAGCCCGATCCACTGGCAGATAACGCACACACTATCAGATACTATGCACGCAATTTCCTTTGAAGTGAAGAGGACTCACGTGCTGATAGCATATGCGTTATCTGCAGGAGGATCAGGCTGTTGTTTAAATTTAAATGGAATCAAATTTAGTTAGTGTAGCCTAGTAGATATGCTCTTGGACTTGGTCCTGGAAGACCACAGTTCAAATCCCATCTTAGCTATGGACTCACTAGGTGGTCTTAGGCAAATCGTTCTCTATCAACCTCAGTTCCCCCTGGGTAAATATGAGAATAATAATGACCTACTTCACAGGGTTGTTGTAAGGGTGAAGTACATAGGTTTGTAAAGCACTTTGAATACTGAAAAATACTGAATACTCAAATTCTGAATGAAGTTGAGCACTCCTGCTCTAGATGATTTATCTTGTTGTAGACAAGGAGTTTATTCATGTGTGGTGGTAAGCCGGGGTAGGGAACGTCAGGCCCATGGTCTAAATGTGACCCACAGCTGGTTTTTATTTGACCCTTTTCCAGTGATTGCAACTTCCCCCTGGACCCAGTTCCTACCCACAAACAATGGAAAACTGAGTTTAGGGTGAGGGAACAGAGATGAAGGCATACACACAAGGATAGGGGACAGGGCCATGGCACAGATCTGTGACTGGGACCCTCCTCTTCCTGAGTGCACCCTCCCCCAACATTTATGTAGCCCTCGGAACTTGTACTAATTTCGAAGTGACCCCAAGAGGAAAAAGTTCCTCTCCCCTGTGGTAAGCAATTAGATGTGTGCATGACAACTGATTATACATTGGATTGTATACGTGAATTTGTCCAGGAGACGAGGAATCTATCATTGCATGTGTGTGATCATTATAATGCTGGGAGGTTGGGCCTATGAGATGAGATTGATCTTGATGATAATGGTGGTTTTACTGGCAATATCCTTGATTCGCTACTCATTATGTGGTAAATGCACTTGAGCAACTTCAGCTATAATGGTGAATCTTAACGTCAAAACAAAGCTGGGTATGTACCTGAAGCTGTACTGTCTCGAGATTTTCCTTCTGTATAGCTGCCTGCACCTCTAGTTCCCTTATTATTAGGAGGGGTGAACACCCAGGGGTTTGGCCCGTTCGGGGTTCGGCCTGAACCTGTTCAGGGGGGCTGAACCCATTCACGGAGGGAGCAGGGGGGGACCCAGTTTCCCCTCCCTCCAGGCTGTGTGGATGGAAGGAGCTCACCTTCCCCCCCCTCACGCGCAGCCTACTAAAGCCTAGGGGCTCCAGTGACACTAGGTAGGGGGGTCCCTGGGGTGGGGGTTTTAAAACAAAAAAATGTTTAGTAGGCTGCGCAGGGTGGGGGGGGGGAGGTGAGCTCCGGCACCCCTTCCAACCGTGCAGCCTGGAGGGAGGGGAAACGGGGTTCCCCCCGCCCCCACCCGAACGGGTTCAGAACCCGAACTTGGTTCGGGCAGGGGGCAGTTCAGGTTTGGGGGGTTTGTGAATGGGCTGAACACCCTGAGTTTGGCCCAAACCCCCGAACCACGTTTGCACATCCCTACCTATTTATCTTGTGTCTTGATTTGACCGTCTCATGAAGGGCTGGAAGAAGTTGTGGTGTAAACTTACACTTTTAGGAAATGTCTAGGTAGGATGCAGGTTCTCCATTGCTGGAGGTTTTCAAAAAGAGACTGGACAGTCATCTGTCAGGGATATTCTAGTTGTAGTCAACCAGCATCCAAGCAAGGGGTTGGGGCCAGATGACCCACAAGCTCCCTTCCAACTCTGATTCCTGAAGCAGTATGCATCTCTGATTGTAGTCTGGAATGGTAGGTCTGTGCTATAGAGATGTTCTGTGCTATAGAGGAGTCATTGCTGCTGGGGTCTATATATTAAAGGAGTGGAAAGAACAGTCCCACTATTGAAAGATGATGGTAAAGGCTTATTTGCACAATGCTCTTTTAGAGTAGGTAATGGCACAAATCCATATTCTGCGTGTTATGTGGAATTCTTTCTACTCCCTGAGCTCCTTGATGATCTGTGTTCTCTGCCACCTAATGGAAATTGTTTGGTTGCAAGGATCTGACTCTGGCAAGTGGAAATGATTTTGTGTGAATGGATTTTTCCAGAACAAGCTACAGTTCCTGATACATCATTTTCTGTTTGTCACTTCCTACATCTGAATGGCAATGTAGCCAAAGTGTCCTGGAGCACGAATTCCACCTCCACTTTACGTTCATGATATATATTATTTTTGAACATTTCCTGCAAGGAAAGCACATAGGCATTCCTCCATGCCTTTTGCATTGTGGAAAATGCTACTAGGAAGCAAGAAGAATGAGGAGTCTGTGAAATACAGGGGAATTGGCAGTTGCATGAGTGTATTTCTACTGGATAAGAGAAACTCAGATTAAGGAACATGTAGGGAATTTGCAAGGAGGGAATGGTGTAGTGTAAGCAAGCCCTAAGACACAGCAGTACAATTACACTAAACAGGTGACATTTATTTTACACACACCACTGGCTCTGTTCCATGGTTGTGACTTCCCTTCTGCAACCTACAGGGATTTCTCTTTTTAAGCTGGTTTCTAAACCTCACAGATGGCTGCGACTGCTCTTTTAATGAATTTCATTTTCTGAATCTAATTATGTAACTTGCTGTGTCTCTGGAGAATGCACATAGCCATTTCATGACTTTCCCTCTCTTTTAGCTAGAAGAGGAAGACGAGTCTCTACACTTTCAGTTCTATGGTATATATGAGCTGATCTGCAGTTAGTTTCTTTTGCTGGTCCTATGCAATTGCCGTAGTCCTGTACTGCTGTGTTATCCTGATGGTGTGGTGTGGAAAAGAAGCCTTTTGATTGGACAGATGGGCAGGGAGGGGATGTGATAGGAGAAAAATGCAAATCAGTGGACGGTTTTTTTGGTAACCCTGACTTGCAAGTGTTGTTAGTGCCAGCCTTCCTTGCTTTGCAAACATGCTGTAGTGGCTTTGTGAAATCTTTTGTTTGTTTGTTTTTGTTTTGGTTTAAATAGTAAAAATCAGAGAAAAACGTATGAGGAAACAAAAGAAGCAGGAAGAAGGAAAAATTCTGATTTGACAGATGAATTTGTTCTTACTAAATCAGTAAGATTGTGGGACTAAGGGGCAGTAATTTTTAAAACCTCCTTTTGCCCAAGTTCCTTGATTTTTAGCCTCTGTATTTTGTTGCATGAAGTACTCTGCTTCGCTCCCAAGCTGCTGCTGCTACCATAGTTACTGAAAGCTGCATTATGCTGTAGAAGCTGCCAGACTCTGCATCAGCCTTGGAAGTGATTAGAAAAGAGCAAAGGGAATTGCACAATAGGACCCGAGGACGCTGTCGACATCACCGGCTAGAGAGAATGTGGCTGTGCTGAAGGTTCATTTAGCATGCCTAATGCAAACTTTAGCATAGAAAGATGAGATGGAGAATAACCCAACGGTATTTTTATAATTCTGAAGATTTTCCCAGTAATGTGTTGTTACATTTAGTTTAAGGTCAGTGAGTGTTCTGCTTTTCTGCCTGCTTGTTTAATCATTGTAAATATTTACTTGGAAGAGGAGAAACTGTTATCAATATATTTGCTAAATCTAGAAGTCTGTGTGCATGATTCTGCATAAGGGATGCTGCAATCCTGCTGCTGGCTTTTTGACGTTCTGTGCATTGCTGAGTGCTGGTCTTGTTTACCGGCATCACTGTTTTAGAGAGAGGTCAGCTCTGCAGGAATAACTGACTGCTGTATGCCTACCCTGGAGCTAAATTATTTTATTTCCTGCTTATGACTACACCAGGGGTTTGTGAATTTGGGAGAAAAGGAATCTGAAAGTAGAGGGAATTTGCCCAAAATGTGAAGATTTAAAAATGCTCGAAAACAGCTCAAATCTTACCCGTGTCCAGATCATGGAGTGTTTCTCTGGACCAACAAAAACAGCCACTTGTATGAATATTGCGACACGCAAATCTGTTTTTTTTTTTTTTTTAAATAATGTGCAAATATCTTGTTGAATCAATTTTTTATGAAAATATTAATTGGCATTTTAATTGTATATCTTTTTATAGTATCCTGCTTTCTTATTCCTCCTGTCACTTTAATTACAACTTAAATTTATTCTGTCATTTCACAAATTGGCAAGGTTATCTCATCAGGGGTGACTGCACATTATTCCCACAGTAAAAGGAAACCATTTGAAGTCACATTCTTGATTTTGGCACCATTTGTGAGTTAACAGATCTGAACCCCCCTCCCCCCCTGGCTCTCTAATTCTCAAGTCCTCTAAGGTCATTGCCAGTAGATGAGCATTCAGTGTGCCTACCACACCTGTATTATATAAGCAGCAGCCTGGGTGAATTTTCATTCTCTCCCTGCTCAACTGAAGGAAACCATCTTCAAGCAATGAATTCATAAAGGCTGTTCAGTGCTTGACCACAGCAGGCACTGTGTTCCCATTCCCAGACCTTTCTGCATTGCCAAGACTCAGAGATGAGTAGCTATAGCTAATTACCCATATTATTACAAATGTGGTTATAACTTTTCTTTACACTGCCTTTTCTGTCAGGATCCCCCCTCCTCCCCTTGCAACTAAGCTAAGCCTGTGAACCTGTAGCTTCTTGGCTTCATGAATGTGTCCCTGTCTCTCCCTCTGTCCTCCCCTCTCCCTTGTCCATTCTAGGTTGCAAGCCCCTTGGGGTAGAATCTGTCTCTTATACCACATTCACACCTTATGGCGGTGCGGCAGCAGCGGCAGCACTCCCATGAGAAGACGCAGTGAGGGAAGGAAGCGGACGCTGGATTTTGACCCTTGTCATTCACGAGTATTGTCACGGGAGAACCCCATTTGCACCGGAAGTTGTGATGGCATCCGCCTCCTTCCCCCGCCGTGTCTTCTTGCGGGAGTGCCGCTGCTGCGCCGCCATAAGGTGTGAATGCAGCTTTAGTCATGACTGTACAGTGCCAGGCCCACTGCTGGCACTATATAAGTAATAATACAGCTGCACTATAACAATTGGTGTTTTCAGACGTTACGGGGCTGCTTGGCCCCGTACCGAAAACAACCAAATCATCCCCCACCGGGATGACCCCATCACACCGTATCAGACGTGCCAGGGGATCCCGGCGGGGAATCTGGGAGGGGGCGGGGCCGCGCGGCGCAACGTGCGGGCGCACGGCCCCGGCCACTCCACGCTCCCCGCCCTCTGGGGAGACGGGCGGGTGCTACGGCCAATGTGCAGCGCCCACCCGAAATGACCACGGGCCAGAATCCCGGCGGGGATTCCAGGCCGTGATCGCCGTCCAGATGTGATGGGCCCCTTCATCCCTGCCAGGAATCTGCTGAGTATGCAAACTTCAAACTAGTAACACAATCTGGAGGATTAGGCAGTTTTAGACCAATTCAGCAAAAACCAACTCTCTTATGCAAGAGAACACCAGAGAGGATGCAGGATAAAACAAGCCAGCCAGTGGATGAATTGCGTCAAACTATGTAACACAGGCTGTGGTCACACCGTTCTTCTACCCCTTTTTTCTGGTTACCCCAGGAATAATGCCCCTGGAACTTGTGCCTTCTGGGAAGGGGTCTCTGTGTGCATAAAAGGGGTAGCCAGCATAGTCAACCTGATACAGTTACTCCAGGGTATCTGAGGATCACTCCATAGATTCCCCATTCTTTTATACTTTGGAAGCCTCTGGTGCTGGCCACTGTCAGAGACAGTATGCTGGGCTACATAGCCATTGGCCAAGTAGGGCATTTATATTTTTTTCAGTGTCCTTGAAAACCCATTTCCCCACAGAGAGAGCCATTTGCTCCTGGGCAAGGGTTTATGTGCATATGTTCTGAGGCTGCCTTGTAGACCTTATTAGCAGCAGTTATCTTGGGTCCCTTAAATTTTTGTACTGCATACTCTTTTTCCATTGATGATAATCATACATAAATAATCAGCAGTCTACAAAACATTTAGTTCTTTTCTGAACACATAGTGTCATATAATGCTTTATAAATGTGAATTAATCCCTGCAGCATCCATCAGATGGAGCTATTATCCATATTTTACAAATGGATCCCAGAGAGATTACACAACTTTTCAGTATCATGGCTGAACCATTATCCTTATCCTTCCCTCCCAACCCTGTAGGGTTAGCCCTCTAAATCAGAAACAGCAAATCTCCACAAGCCAGAATAAGCCACTCCACAAAAACAGTTCAAACCTCCTAAATGGTTATGTGAACATATGGGCAAACTTAAAAGTTGCTAGTATTGCTCTTATTGTGGTTTATTATTTGTATTACAGTAACACCTTGGATTCCTGACCTTAGCAGGTTCCCATATGTCAGGGATGGAGAACATCTGGCTCTTGGGTCAAATATAGCCCAATTCTCCCTTTAAATCTGATCCACCTCAACTTTCCCATCACTGTGGCCCATTGCCATGGGTGTGGCAGCCTAGAGCAGTGGGTGGGCAGGGATCTGCTGCCACGGATGCCTCAGTTTCCCCAACAGAAAAGGTACTTAGTGGTTCAAACCAAACATAATCGGACCTGAATATAGGGTACTAGTTTCCAATTTGAGGGTTAAACTGAAATCACACTTACTATGTGGGTAAGAGTAGACCCTCCTTAGTACGTATATGTAATGACAGTATATTTTAAAGAAGGACTCAAGGCAAAAAGAATGTATTAAAAACATATAAATGTACTTAAATTCAAATAAGGTTTCAGACAGTACGAAAAGGAAAAGTCATTCAGTTACAAATATGAACAATATGATACAAAAGACATTCAAAGCACATCATGCATTGTCTAAGTCAAAACCTTAAAGAAAAAAGATATGTTTCTATCTATCTAGCTGGTTCAGTATCATATTTGCCAGTTCTTTAAGCCCGCATGTGCTCGCTTGAGAAGGCTTCAGGAATCCAAATGCTTTCTAAATTTCTCTTTTCCAGGGCAGGCATATTTATACTACATTTCTGTATGTTCCAGTGCTTTCTAAAATTAATAAGTGTCTACCCACTCACTGACCAGTCAAAATCAAAAACTCCAGAATAGGCACTCTTGCCAGAAACTGAAAACACTAAAACTGAATAATATCTTAAGCCTAGAATTCAATGGAAGGCACACAAAAGTTTTCCTGGTAGAAGCTGGTATGTTTAAAATACACACTAACTAACTTCTCTCACAATGCTTTATTTACTATTTGAATTTCAGGTTAAGCCACTAATACACACAGGTGCACACACAGAGACAAAGGTAAAGCAGATTACAACCAAAGAGAAAACTGGATAAGAAACAAGTCTCTCTCTTACTCAGCATTTTACACAGAATGGCTTTGCCAGACAGATCTCTTCACATTTTGAATCAGAGGTTTGCCAAGCACTTATTAAAATATATCAAAATATATGTCAATACACAACACTGTTGCTTCCTGGCGATCTGCTTCTTTCTAGCATCTCCCCAGGCAGGAGGGAACTGTGACTTCCTACTGAACAGCTTATTGGTGGCACACAGCAGAGCCCTGCCCCCACCTTTTTCATATGTCCCACTAGCCAGTTGTAAATTGCCAATGTGACCCCCAGACAAGAAAGGTTCCCCAGCCCTGCCCTATATGTTAGGTGCTGTACAAATACCTAATAAGAGGCAGTCCCTGTTCTGAGCAGCTTAGTTTAAATAAATAAGTCTCCATATGAGAGAGCAAAAGGAAGTGAATTGTCCAAGGTCAGAAAGCAAATCTGTAGCAAAACTAGGATTATAAGAAAGGTCTGTTGAGTCTCTGTCCTGTGTCCTATCTCCATGAGCCCATGCATCATTGATTGTACTCTTGCTAAAGATGTGACCCAAATCCTGTGAATTTGGGTCTTGTATTTAAGAAACAGCTTCTTAACAGCCATTAGCAATGTTTCAACAGAATTTACTCTAAATTCTTGGGTCAAAAAACCTTTGGTTTAAGAGAGGAATTAAGGCTCTTACAAATTCATTCATGCTCCAAAAAGCATGGAAATTGCAAGCTAAGGCTCCTGCCTTAACATTCACACCATGTAAGCAGTAAAGACAGTGTCCACAATCCCAAGCGGTATCCATGTGAGATCCGCGTGGGTCCCGCACGGCACAATGCAATTCCTATGGTCATGCGTGCGGTTTGTACTCACGTGCACACAAGGTGTGTGTGGTGTGTGCAGGGCATGGGATCGCCCCCATTGTATACTCACATATTCTGCTCCCTTACAACTAAAGTTCCATATACCCACACTTAGCATTGGTCTTTCAGTCCCAATTCTTTTCCTCTGCAGGTTGGTGGCAACACTAAAAGGTGGCAACTGGAGACGGTTAGGGGGCAGCTTTCATTTGACTTGGAGAGAATGGGACAAGCAAAAATGTATAGAAGTTTAGAGGGCTGCATAGAAGCTGAAGGTGAGGTTGCTTAAGGACTGTGGTTAGGAAGAGGGGGGTCCAGATTAAGGATCTGTGCCATAGATCTGTCCCCTATCCTTGTGTGCTTTCCCATATGTTTCTCACCCTGAGCTCAGTCTTTCAGGGAACTGGATCCAGGGGCTATACGTGGGGTGGGGTGGGGGGTAAGGGGGGGATAAGGTTGATGGATGTGGGATGTCTACAAGAAGATGAATATAGTGGAACATAGTCAGTTTAACCTTGGAGAAGTTTCTTTTCACTCAGGAGAATAAGCCTGATCTGCCTAATCAGTTTCACTTTTGCAAACCAGACTGGCTAAGGATCACAGGCATATATATGTATAGTTGCCTATACCAAGACTCCTGGCCCCCAGCATCCCATATTGTAATGTACTAGATCCCCCCTCTTGTCCTAGACAAGCCAAATTACATGACATCCAGCTCCTGTTGGTGTTATGGACTAATCCCTCTTCCTTCCCTGAAATCTCAGGAGTTCTGGCTGCAACACCTGACCCCAAGCTGTAACATACGACCATACTAGCTGTAACATACTTGTGGTTGCCCAGACTTATAGTTTTGGGGCCTTTATGGAGCAGAGCAAGAGTTCATGGTCTCCATGGCAACCATAGGCCTATCCCAGGTAGTAGTGGGCCCAACACGTGAGAGGGGACATGCTGATTTTGATTTTCTGCACTGGTCTGGAATTGGGTGTGTGTGTGTCCTATGATTGGGGGTGTAGAGGTGACACCCATGTCGTGGTTGGACCATTACCTCCTGGGGGACTGGACCTATTCAATTGGTTCACCCCCAGAGACTCATGGATCCAATTGGTTTCCAAAACTTTCTGAGGGAGTTTCCCACAGACCTTGATGACCGCTCTGTCGATGACCTTGTCACATTGTGGAATAACACCTTGTCTCAGGCCATAGACATAGTGGCTCCCAAGTCCGGACCTGCCAGCACCAGCTCACATAGTGAGTGGGGGAGGCAGCACAAGTTCCAGTTCCAGGTCCCCACCAGGTCCAGGCGCAACTGAGCCCCCAGCACCATGGTCCCTACACCAGTGTTCCCATCAGGGCTAACGTAGTATGCACACTCCCGTCTCAGAGACAGAGCTTGGTAGGGTAGATATAAACACACTGCTCCCCACCCCTGGCTAACCCAAGTCTTGTCTCCCTGTAGACATGTCACATCCATCAACCGTATTTCCCCCATATATAGCCCCCCAGTACTTGCTTGTTCCATTCTCTCCAAGCCAAATGAAAGCTGCCCCCTAACCCTCTCCAGTTGCCACCTTTAGTTTTGCCCCCAGCCTGCAGAGGAAAAGAATTGGGACTGAAAGACCAAGTCTAAGGCCACTTTCAGACATCCTCCCCCCGGCGCGTATTCTGGCTGTGGGGGGGAATGCGCAGCCAGAATATGCGCAGGAATCGGCCAGTCTGAAAGCCCGCCCCCGGCACAGCTTTGCTGACAGACGTGCACATGGATGCAGAGATCAATTTTCTGTTCTGCATCCATGCGCATGTCTGCCGGTAAAGCTGCACCGGGGCCGGGGGTGTGTGCTTTCAGACCGGCCGATCCCCACGCATATTCTGTCTGTGCATTTCCCCCCCCGCAGCCAAAATATTCATTGGGGGAGGGAAATGTCTGAAAGTGGCCTAAGTGTGGGTACATGGAACGTAAGTTGTAAGGGAGCAGAATATGGGAGTATACAATGTCTTTACTGCTTACATACTGCAAAAGTTAAGGTGGGAGCCTTAACTTGCAATTTCCATGCTTTTGGGGGTATGAGTGAATTTGTAATTCATCTATTAAACTGAAGGGTTTTTGACCCTAGATTTTTCCTGTTTTTTGAAAGTGGAATCCAGTGAAATCACTCTCCTAATCCAAGACACACAACCCCATTAATACTACCACACATTTCACAATCTGAGGCAGTCCTTATTAACTAATAACTACACTGTCACCGAGGTCAGTGTCATATTAAAGAGAAAGCAACAGTCTATGATGCTACAATAACTAGCACTGCCAGGTATTTTGCAGTCGTCAAATACATATATCTGCCATATCTTCCCTAGGTAAATAAACCAGAGAGAGTTCCACCACAAATGCAGATTCTGTGCAAATATTCAAGCATCCTAGAAAAACAGGCCCAGCCCCCCCTCAACTTCAACTGGCCCCCTGGCTCCTACTAAGTCCACGTGGCCTGAACTCCCCCCATGGCTCCAACTGACCGCCTCTCTTGTTTGTTTGTTTGTTTGTTTATTTATGTTATTTAAAATATTTTTATCCTGCCACAGGCAGCTCTGGGCGTCGCACAATATCAAATATTAAGAACATTAAAACAACTTTAAAATAAACAACAAAGGGAGGAATAAAAATCCCTAACCACCCCCCCCCCTAACCCATTCCCCCCACACCCATCCTCCCCCCCCCCAAAAAAAGCCAGGCGAAACAACCATGTCTTACAATAGCGTTGAAACGAGGGGAGATCCGGGGACAAACGGGCCTCCACTGGCAGGAAGTTCCACAGCTGTGGGGCGGCCACCAAGAAGGCCCTCTCCATCATGGCTCCCTGGCAGACTCGGGGGACCTCCAGGAGAGCACCCCCCGATGACCTCAGGGGCCAATCCAGAACCTGGGGGGTGATGCGGTCCTGCAAACAGGTTGGGCCGAGGCCATTTAGGGCTTTATAGGTGAGCACCAACACCTTGAATCAGGCCCGGAAGACTACAGGCAGCCAGTGCAGAGACCAGAGAACCGGTGTAATATGTTCCTGGCGGCCCAATTCCACCAGGAGATGGGCCGCCACGTTCTGCACCAACTGCAGTCTCCGTACCATCACCAAAGGTAGCCCCGCATAGAGCACGTTACAGTAGTCAAGCCTAGAGGTGATGAAGGCATGGATGATGGTGGCCAGGTCAGAGTCCGAAATATACAGCCGAAGCCGATGCACCAGATGTAATTGGCGGAAGGCACTCCTTGCCACAGACTCCACCTGAGCATCCAAGTGGAGTTGCAAGTCAAGGAGCAGCCCCAGACTCCATACCTGGGGAATCAGTGGAGGGCAAACCCCATCAATGATGCCGGCTGTTACCCCCACCGCCTTACCCACCAACATCACCTCTGTCTTGTCGGGATTCAACCTCAGCCGGTTTACCCTCATCCAGTCCCCCACAGCTACAAGGCACCCATTAAGCACAGAGACTGCCGGGCCTGGGTCTGATGAAAAAGAGAGGTAGAGATGGGTGGCATCAGCATATTGATGACACTGCATGCCATACCTCCTGACCAACTTGCTAAGCGGCTGCATATACACGTTGAACAGGAGAGGGGACAAAACAGAACCCTGCGGGACTCTACATGAGAGGTCTTGGTGTAATGTAAAATAATCACCAAGTACCACTCGCTGGGTTCTTCCAGTCAGGAAGGAGCTGAGTCAGTCAAGAACCGTACCACCCACTCCTGCACAGTCCCGCAGGCGCGTCACCAACATTTCATGATCAACGGTATCAAACACCGCTGACAGATCTAATAGAAGCAACAGGGCCGAACAGCCCTGGTATAATTCTCAGCGAAGATTGTCAACCAATGCCACAAATGCAGTCTTGGTGCCATATCCCGGGCAAAACCCCGACTGCGAGGGATCAAGAAAACCGACATGATCCAGATGCTCCTGCAACTGCCGGGCAACCACCCACTCAATAACCTTCCCTAAAAAGGGAAGGTTAGGGGGCGCAATGCGCATGCGCGACTAGCCGGCCGCGCCGAAACCACGTTCCCCCGGCAAACCCGCTCCGGCGCTACTAACATTAAAAAAAACCCAAAACCAAACAA
Source organism: Sphenodon punctatus (assembly GCA_003113815.1). NCBI lineage: Eukaryota > Metazoa > Chordata > Lepidosauria > Sphenodontia > Sphenodontidae > Sphenodon > Sphenodon punctatus. The sequence goes on along the minus strand of QEPC01009912.1, from coordinate 4,195,672 downwards.
ATTGAAAGACAGGATCAGCTGTGGGAACGTCTGGGGCACAGAACGGACTAAAAAAAAGGAGGAAAAAAAAAGGCCCCTTGATTAGTTCTGGCGGCAGAAGCGCGAGGCAGAGGCAACAGAGGGAAACGCGGTAGGAGGCAAAATGGCGGGCGCGGCCCTTTCAAATGCCCCGAGGGACCCAAACAACTAAAAATCCCAGGCCAAAAACAAACGGTGGAGGGACTAAGGCCCAAGGGGCAGAAAGAAAGAAAAACAAAACTAAAAACCCCAAGCAGAAGTAGGGGCTGTAATAGAGAGAAAAATAAAATAAAGCTGCCACTGACAAAGGCCCAGAAGGCAGAAAATAAAAAATCCAAAGGCAGTGGAGGGGCCTCCAACAATACAAACAAACAGAACAAGTAAAAAGCAAGAAAAAAAAAAAAAAAATCTGCCAGGGATAAAGACCTAAAGGGCAGAAATAAACCCCCCCCCCCAAAAAAAAAACAGAAGCAGGGGCTCCTGCAGTAAAAAGAGCAGAGCAAGCAACAAGCAAGAAAATATACAATTCAAATAAAACCAGCATACCAAATAATAACCCTACTATTAAACAATTTAACAACAACCCCGGCTGGGGGAAGATCAGGGGCATGGGACCCCCCAAAAAAGCGGGGGAAAAGGGACCGCTCACAAGAATGTGGCAGCAAAAACAATCAGCTGAAACTGCTCAGGAAGAGGGGGGGACTGACAAAATGACAGCCTCAATTTCCCCCAACACCCCAGAAAATTCAGAAAACGAGGAACAATCCACTATGGAAATGATTCTGGCTGAGGTAAAAGCCTCAAGATCAGAAATACAAATAGCAAGGGCTGAAGCCCAAAAAGATAAAATGGAGGTCCTCGAAAAAATCAACTCAGTCAGCAGAGCAGTGGAAAGTGGAAATAAAAAGCTAGAAACCATGTCAAAAAGACTAGATCA
>QEPC01009912.1:4158867-4189613 GCA_003113815.1 Sphenodon punctatus | reverse complement strand
AAAAAAAAAAAAGGGAAGGTTAGAGACTGGCCGATAACTGGCAAGGGAGTCAACGTCAAGCGATAGTTTCTTGAGCAGGGGTCGCACTACCGCCTCTTTAAGGCAGCCTGGTACCCTGCCCTCCCTAAGGGAGGCATTGACCCCCCCCGCCAGCAATGGCCCTATCGTCTCCCGGCAGGCCTTAACCAGCCAGGATGGGCAAGGGTCCAGTTCACAACTGACAGCCCCAAGAACATCCTCTGCATCGGCAGAGGTCACCAACTGAAGCTGATCCCACAAGCAAGGACAAGGCGGGGCCTCCATAACCTTCAATTGTCCTACTGCAGAAAGTACAGCATCAAAACCATGGTGAATCCGGGCAATTTTATCCGCAAAATAATCCACAAACAAGTCACAGTGGACACTAGATGACCCCACTCCAAGGTGGAGGGAGGTTGGACGGACCAGCCCCCACACCACCTGGAACAGACGGAATTTAGTGGACGCTATAAGGGCAGCAAAGAACTTTTTCTTTGCTGTCCGCATAGCAATGGCATAGGCTCATAAATTCGCTCTGTGCCGCAACCTGTCGGCTTCAGCACGTGAACGACGCCACCATCGCTCCAACCGCCTTTCCTCCTGCTTCAGCACCCGTAGCCCCTCCATGAACTAGGGAGGCCTGCGGTGCTGCCGCCTAGGAAGCGGACACCTCGGAGCTATCTGATCAGTGGCCTCCATCAGCAAGACGTTCCACAGCTCGACGAGGCCATCGATGGGACAGTCATCCAGATCAGAGGGTATATCCCCCAAAGCCTCCCAGAGCTGCTCCGGTTCCGTCTGTCTATGGGGGCGGACCATTTGAATAGGTTCCACGCCCCTCCGCGGGCAAATGTGCACCAGGAGAGGGGCCTGCAGGAGGTAATGGTCCGTCCATGACAAGGGCACAGCTGATATCTCCCTTACCAATGGACCCCCACCCCCCCGCCTCAAGGTCGGTGCAAAACACAAGATCTAAGGTATGTTCCCCCTTGTGTGTCAGGCCACTGACCCTCTGCGACAGGCCTATGGTTGCCATGACCTCATGCTCCACACCCCCAAGGTCAGCGTCAGTGTGGATGTTGAAGTCCCCCAAGACTATCATCTTCGGAGATCGCAACACCACTCCCGACACCAGATCCGCTAGAGCATGCAGGGAGACAGCCGTACAGGTGGGCGCACAGTATACAAGCAGCACTCCAAAACTGTCCCCTGCCACATGAAACATCAGATGGAGACCCTCAACCCCCATTATGGATTGCAACGGATACCTCTGAACAGCCCAACCCTCCCTAAAAATCTTGGCCACACTGCCCCCTCATCCCTCTGCAGTTGATGCTACACGGAATACCCGGCTAGAACAAGGTCAGCCAAAATAGGCCCCAACTCCGTGTCCAGCCAAGTTTCTGTGATACACACGAGGTCAGCTGCATGGTCCAGGATCAATGCTTTATTTGATACTGACCTCACATTCACCAGCATTAACACATGGTCAGGGGGTCCTCTGATCCAGAACCACCTGCTCCATTGCAAGAGGGGTGGTGCGGGGAACAGATATTAAACACCTGTCCCGCCGCCCAGCTTGAACATACCCTCCATACGGATGATACTTCCTACGCCCCATCACGACCCCAATGGCTGTGTCCCCCCCAGCCCTGGCTCCCCTCTGGATGTCCCACCCCAATCGAGGTGAGGATTCCCACCCACCCATTCCCAAATTGAATCCTCATCCCCTCCCTAATCCAATTCCTATCTATATTTCCCATCCCCTTACCACCCCACTATAAAATGAAGAACTCCCCTACTTCCCACACTGCCCCCCTTTAAAACAAGTATCCCCCAATACAAAACCCTCCCCACAATTCTCTGCCAACAGACAGAACCCCACACCCAGGCCCTACCAAGGGCCACACCCAAGGATGCTTTGGCGCAGCCCTAAGGCACACCACTGAAGAACCCCTGCTGATGCTGGCGCCCCGCCCCTGGAAGCCACAGGGAGGATGGTAGTCCTGCCCCCTCTCCCTCTGCCACTGGGAGGGGGGTAGAGTCCCTGCAGCCTGACTCCAAGCCCTGACAGCGTGCGGGCGAGCGGAGCCGCAGACAGTACTGTGGGGGAGGATGTGAGCCCAACTGGCTCCCAGCCCCCTCCGGTGTAACAGTTTGTACAGAGATCTCTCTGCTACTCTTCTTGGGGAACTCCCTCCACCTGGAGGTCTGTCTGAGTCCAGGCCTGAGCATCTTTTGGAGGCGATGTAAAACTTTTCTTTTTGTTTAAAACATTTGGTGGGCGGGGATAGGGATTAGGTGGGAGGTTGTTGGAGGGTTGGAGTGGATTGGGTTTTTTAGAGAAGGAATGTATTTTAAATGTTTTAAAATTGTATTTTATGTCTTTTGTAAGCCGCCCTGAGTCTTCAGGTATAAATTATAAATAAATAAATAAATACTGAGAATATGCACCTGTGTCTGGGGGGGGGCAACTGACCCGCCCTGCTTTTTCTCCAACCCCCTCTCAACCCAACTGTGACCCGCCCGTGACTCCTGCCCAGCCCCCTTGGACCCAGCTCACCCCCCCCCCAAGGTTCCTGTACAGCAACCCCTTACCCCCGCACCTCCTGCCCAGTCCCCTTGATCCCAAATGCCCCCCCCCACAGCTCCTGCACAGCTCCCCCCATGTCTCCTGTGCAGCCCTCCTTCAACCCCAACTGACCCCCCTCCCTTGCAGCTCGTGTGGAGCTCCCTCCGACTCCAGCTGACCCTCCTGTGGCTCCTGTACAGCCCCCCGCCGGGCCCCAACTGCAGGGGGGGGGGGTGTCGGCTGGAATCAAAGTGCCTGGCAGGAGCCAAGGGGGTGAGTTTAAGGTGAGGGGCGTCTGGACAGGAGCCGCAGGAAGGTTAGTTGGGGTTGAGGGGAGGGCTGCGCAGGAGCCCATTGGGGAGGGGGTCAGTTGGGGTCAAAGTGAACTGGAGAGGCAAGGGGTCAGTTGGGATGGAGGATGGCTGGGCAAAAGTCACGGGAGGTCAATTGGGGTCCCACCCCAGATGCAGATGCATTTCAGCAATGGGAGAGGGATCTCTGTATAAACTCCCGCCCCCACCCCAGATGCAGCAGCATCTTAGCAGGAGAAAAATCTCTGTATAAACAGGGGGTTGGGGGGGTCAGTTGGTGTCAAAGCAGGCTGAGCAGGAGTTATGGGGGAGAGGGGGCCTGTTGGGACCAGGGGATTCTATAATAAAATGTTTATAATGCTTTCCTTAGGCACCAAAAACTGTTTGAAGCGTCACAGCTAGTCTTTTGACGAGAAGAAAAATCCCAGTCTTGGTTATAATTTAGCAAATTCTTGCTTTTTATCTTTTTCTAAAATGAGTGTGTAAAATTTGCATTGTTCATATCTATTCTTTTCCAGCAACTTGCACATTAGCTTGCAAAATAACAAGCTGGATTTATGTATCATCCCAGCTTATAATATTCAGTTACTGAATTTTGTTGTTGATGTACAAGCCAGAATAGAATCCATCTCCCTCTTCACAATTGCACTGGCTATAATTCTGAAGAGTTACTAGTTTAGTAGTAAAACTGGCTATAATTCTGATCGAGTTACTAATTTAGTAGATCATGGGAATGCCGTGGATGTTTGTTTGTTTATTGATGGCACTGGCTTTTGCCATGGCCCAAAAATAAATAACAGATTTTGTACAAAACCATAACAATTAACAAATACAATCGTCTAAAATAATCATATAACAATCCAACTAAAACCAGTATCAATCTTTACATATCAACAAAAAGGTACTGTGACAAATTAAAAATATCATGTTTGACATTTGATAATAGTGGTCAGACACGGGACAGAGCCATACTGGGACTGCACCGAAGGTTCAAATTGCAGATCAGGCTTCTGTCTCCCGAAGCCTAGCTGCCAGAAGCGCGAAGGAGGCTACCCTTTTAATTCTAAACTCTGAATCATTGAACAGAAGATGGAAAATTTGGAGGTAGGGGGCCAGATGTTCCTTCCCAACCAGCAGTGGGTCTATCCAATGTTCCCTGATATCTTTATATAAGGGGCAGTAAAACAGAACATGGGGCAAGTCTTCCACAGCCGCGGCATTGCAGATGTGGTTTGCATAAGGGCTGCCCACCGTATCTGCCTAATAAAACCGCCGAGCGAAATTGCTGCATCCTTAGACAGACAAAACTCCTGCAAAGTGCAGGGGATTTAAGTTGGTCCAAATAGACCTCAAAGCTATGTCCCTGTTTAAAGCAAGATTACCAAGGCGCAGCCTTCCAATCTGCTACCACTGCCAGATCTTCCTGGCAGGCAATGTCAGCAGCTCTCGTACGCAGCAGTCCTCTCAGTTGGGAGCTATCCAGCCCTCAGAGGCTCGCAAAAGAGAAACCCATACTCTGAAGATTAGTAAACAGATTTGTAAGCCAAGGGTATTGTCTAGCTCCCTCACAGTGCAGTTTCTCCAACAAGCATTGGACAAAGAGGGACTCCTCTTCTTGTGCTGACAACTTTGTCCAATAGACCACCATTGCCTGCCTTCCAATACAAGCTATGGGGAGCGTACCTGTTTCAGCTCTTACTATGGCTCCTGGAACTCCTTGAGCAATTCTCAGGAGCTGCCTCAAAAACTTGTTCTGGACTGCCTCCAATTCCGGGGATTTATCTATAGATATTATCGCTGCTCCATAGGTAAGTATTGGGTGGATTTTGACCTTGAAGACCTTGAGAATAGATGAGGTTAAAGCAGAGGTGGATTTTGCTGCCAGTTTAAGTATTCCCTTGGCTGCTACATTAGCTTTTATTGCTATCTGTTTTTTATGATGATTCCACAGCTCATTGCTTGAGAAGATGCTGTGGAGGTAGCATATCTTGATTTTAGCAAAGCGTTTGACAAAGTCCCCCATGATATCCTTCTTGATAAGCTGGTTAAATATGGGCTAGATGATACTACTGTTAGGTGGATGTACAGCTGGTTGAAGAACCGTACCCAAAGAGTGTTCATAAATGGCTCCCCATCTGTCTGGAGGGCGGTATCAAGTAGGGTGCCTCAGGGCTCGTCAACATCTTTATCAGTGACTTGGATGAAGGAGTAGAAGGGATGCTTATCAGATTTGTAGATGACACAAAGCTGGGCCCAAACTAACTGGGCCCACCTTAGAAGACAGAAACAAGATTCAAAATGATCTTGAAAGGATGAAAAGCTGAGCCCAAACTAACAAAATGAAATTCAACCAAGATAAATGTAAAGTTCAGCATTTAGGTAAGAAAAATCAAATACACAAGTGTAGGCTGGGTGATACCTAGCTTGGCGGAATTTACATGCAAAAAGTTTCTTGGGGTTGTAGTTGATCAAAAGCTGAACATGAGTCAGCAGTGTGATGCAGCTGCTAAAAAGGCTAATGCAATTGTAGGCTACATTAACAGAAGCATAGTGTCCAGGTTACAAGAAGTAATAGTTTCACTCTATTCTGCTCTAGTCAGACCTCATCTGGAGTACTGTGTCCAGTTCTGGGCACCGCATTTTAAGAAGGACATTGACAAATTGGAATGGGTTCAGAGGAGAAAGACGAAGATGGTCAGGGGTCTGGAAACCAAGTCCTATGAGGAAAGGTTGAAGGAGCTGGGTATGTTTAGCCTGTAGAAGAGAAGACTAAGGTGAGACATGACAGCCGTCTTCAAATACCTGAAGGTCTGTCACATAAAAAATGGTGGAGACTTGTTCTCTGTTGCTCCTGAGGCCAGAACTAGAACCAATGGACTCAAATGATAAGAAAGCAGCCTTCAGCTAAACATTAGGAAGAACTTCCTAACTGTAAGAGCTGTTTGACAGTGGAAGAGACGGCCTAGGGCAGTGGTGGGCTCTCCTTCACTAGAGGTTTTCAAACCGAGGCTGGATGGCCATCTGTTGGGGATGCTGTAGCTGTGGATTTCCTGCACTGGGCAGGGGGTTGGACTAAATGACCTCTGAGGTATCTTATTTTTGTCTTCAAATATTTACTTATTTATTTATTTACAAAAAATGTATAACCCGCATTCTCTTGCACATAGGCAACCCAGGGCAGCATACAGCATAAAATATCACATGATATAACAATCTGACAATAAAATCAGTATCTCACATATAAAAATAGAATGGGCACATAATAAAAACTATCATCATGGCTTAAAAAATACCCCCCTCCCTCCCCACCCCCTCACTGAAGGCCCAGCGGAACAACCAGGTCTTACAACATCTTTGGAAAGAGGGGAGATCCAGGGAGAGGCGGGCCTCCGGCAGGAGATCGTTCCACAGCCCCAGCGCGGCCACCGAGAATGCCCTCCCCACCAGCGCCACCCGGTGTACCCGGGGGACCTCAAGTTGGGCGCCCCGACCAACCGCAAGGGCCGCAAAATGACCTGAGGCTTGAGGCGGTCTCGCAGGTAACCAGGACCCAAACCATTTAGGGCTTTATAAGTCATAACTAACACCTTGAATTGGGCCCGGTAGACTATGGGCAGCCGGTGCAGAGTCCGAAGCACTGATGTAATGTGCTCGCGGCGACCTGGCCCTGTTAGGAGACGCATTCTGCATCAGCTGCAGTCTCCTGGCTGGCTTTCACCAGCCAGGATGGGCATGGATCTAATTCACAACAGGTGGCGCGGATCCCCCCAAGGACATCCACCACATCAGCAGACGACACCCACTGAAACTGATCCCATAACAGACATGATGGGACTTCCCGTACCTCCGATACCTCCACTGTATTAAATGTAGCATCAAGATCGCGGTGAATTTGAGCAATTTTATTTGAAAAAAAATCAGTAAACATGTCACAGTGGGCACTGGAAAATTCCAGTTCCAGGCGGAGAGAGGCTGGACTGACCAGCCTCTGAACCACTCAGAAAAGCTCCGCTGGATGTGATTTAACAGATGTGATGAGGGTAGCAAAGAACTCCTTTGCTGCCCGCACCACAACAGTATAAGCTCTTAAACTAGCTTTATGCTGCAATCAATCAGGTTCAGTACGGGTCTGATGCCACCGTCTCTCTAACCGCCATCCATCCCGCTTCATCCGGCGCTGGTCTTCCGTAAACCACGACGACCTCCACCGTCGGTTCTCTGGAGGCGGTCGCTTGGGAGCCGTTCGATCGATTGCCTCAGCCAACAAGTTATTCCACAGGGCAATGAGGTCATCGAGTGAATGATCATCAAGATCAGACGGCATCTCCCCTAGAGCATTCCAGAACCTCTCAGGTTCCATAAGTCTCCGGGGGCGGACCCAACGAACCGGCCCTGCACCTTTCCGGGGGCAAACATGTGCTAGAAGACTTGTTCGGAGGAGGTAATGATCTGTCCATGACAGGGGTAAAACCACTACATCCCCCACCACCGGATCCCTTGCAGAACATTAGGTTAAGGGTATGCCCCCCCCTCATGTGTCGGACCCTCTGAGACAGTCCCATGGTTGTCATGGCGTCCATGAACTCACGCTCTGCTCCCCCTAAACTGGCATCGGCGTGAATATTGAAATCCCCCAAGACCAAAGTCTTTGGGAACCACAAGACCACCTCCGATACCAGTTCCGCTAGAGCGTGTAGGGATGCTGCAGTACAGGTAGGTGCAGTATACCAACAGCAGCCTCAATCTGTCTCCCGCCAAATCGAACACCAGGTGGACCCCCTCCATGCCTACAATGGTCTGCACTGGATACCGCCTTACAGAGCAAGTGTTCTTAAAAACAACAGCTACACCGCCTCCCCACCCCTCTGATCTAGGCTGATGCTGCACAGAGTACCCGACTGGAACAAGGTCAGCCAATTTCGGCCCCGACTCATTGTCCAGCCAGGTCTCTGTGATACATACGAGGTTGGCTGCTTGATCCGGGATCATTTCCCGAATCGTTGTTGATTTATTACCAACCGACCTCACATTCAACAGCAGCAGTTCCAGATCAGGGACCTCTCTGATCTTGATCCCTGTATCATGTGCCTGGAGGCCTATGCGGGGGACCGGAACCAAACATCTGCTCCTCCCCGCAGTTGGTCTTCGCCTCCCAGCAAATACGTGTATGCTGGTTGGAATACATAGAGCGCCAAACTCTGAGGCCCTTTTTACATGGATGCCCCCTCCCTCGCCCACATGTGCAGCTGTGTGGGCAGGGGGGTAGCCATCTGACTGCTGGTGGGGGTGCAGTACGCTTCCACGCTCCGTCCATCTCCACCGATTCCACGCGCACAGAGGCTTTGGGGAAAACGGAGGTGCCTCCGTGCGTGGAGATGGGTGGAGGTGGGTAGACGTCCGTGTAATGCGCCACACACACGCCGCCACCTCCATCCAAACCCCAGCACCGCTGGCCCATTTGAAAAGGGCCTTAGTAAGAGATTTTGTTTTGTTTTGTACATCGTCTCTTTTCTGTTCATAACTGTTTTTTAAATATGAGAAACTATCTCATGGAACAGAGAACTGGATCACAGGGATTAAAGTTATTTTCCCGATGCTGGCAGTGATTTACTGTGTGACCGCTTACTTAACCTCTCTGGGCCTCAGTTTTTCCATCTGCAGCATGATCACAGTTCTGTAAAGCACTTTGAGTTTGTCAAGTACTTCATAATGTGAAAAGTATGCTTATATATTGAAAAGAGAAGTTCTCCTCTTAGGATGCTCTAACAATGTGAGCTGTCACATCTTTAATAAATTCCCTTTGCTGTTATCTTACTAATGATGGAATTTGGTGTTTTACCATAACGCTAATAAGTGTTAGCTTTTTCCGATTTACGTGAAATTCTACCAGCTAGGAGTGTGACCCTGCTGTGAGATACCACACAGACACATATGGTATGCATGTGGTATGCACATACATATCTATATCTCTCTCATATATATCTTTTAGCTCTGTATGTTCTTGGCATATTTCACTGGCAACTGACTCTGTTATTTTACAAAAAATAGCTTCAATTTGCCGGATTTAATGGTTTAATATAAACAAAATTATTTTAAATTAAACATGTCTGTTCCTTTTTTGGTTTAAATCACTGTCAACATTTCTAACAGCCAGAAGATAGATACTGTGCATGATAAGCAGAAGCTGAGAGACCATGAAGCTTTCCACAGAGAACAAATTCAACAGCAGCAACTGTATGTGGCAGAGCTAAAGCAGCAAATCTTGGACAGACAGATCAAAGCTGAACAAGAACTAGAATATGACCAGGCACTAATCAACCAGCAGATCAGAGAAGGTGGGTCCTCCTCTCTCCTCACTGTCTTGACTGCAGGTTTCATTTTCCTCATCTTTATTTGTTTGCACTGAATGTTAACCCTCCATGGCTCCTGCCCAGCCCCCGCCCTCCCCATCCCAGCTGACCCACCCCACCCTCATGGCTCCTGCTCAGCCTGCTTGCACCCCGATGGAGTCTTCAGCCTAATTTACAAGTTTTCTTGTTTCACATTTGTCCTTTAAAATCAGGTCCACAGTCAAATTTTAGCCAACAGATGACTAAAGCGGAACTTCCCTTCCCCTTCGTCACCAGCACTCCTTGATCAACTTTAGAGGGATACTGCTGAGTGACCCAATGTACTACTTGAGATTCTCTCTGGGTCTCTACAGAGTAGTTCTGTTTAACTACCTAAATTAGGTGTCCAACGTGGCTGTATTTGTTTTTCTTTTTTACTTTAAAAATTTGCCTTTGTCTTGTCTCTTGAATTTCACCTGGGAAGGTGAAACCCATGTTGACCTTTTCTAGACTGAGGTACTTTCTGGAGAAAGACATGAAGATGACTGTTGAAAGAAGTAGCACTCTGAAGAGTCTCTATGTTCAAAAAACTAGAGAGTGAGATTGTTCCCAAATGTAAGAATGGAGACAAAGCAGTTTTATTTTATTTATTTAATTTATAAAATCATTTGCTACCCCGCCCCTCCTGTTCCAAGCAGCCCGGGGTGGCTTACACGTTAAGACACATAAAATCAGTAAAAACAATACAATAAAAAGAGAAGGCACAGAACCAAACCCAACCAACACCCCCCCCCCCCAATCCCACCCTACACCCCATCTCCCTCACCAAAAGTCAGGTGGAATGGCCAGGTTTTACACATACGACAGAAAGAGGGGATATCCGGGGCCACCCGGGCCTCCACCAGGAGGGAGTTCCACAGCCTAGGTGCAGCCTCCAAGAACGTCCTCTCCATAGTGGACTCCCTGGGGCCACACGGGGGACCTAGAGAAGGACACCCACAGCGGACTGCAGAGGCCGCTCCAGAGCACAGAGAGTGAGGCGGTCCCTCAGGTAAATTGGGCCAAGGCCCTTATAGGGCTTTATAGTTCAGGTGATATATTTTATTGGAACAGCTACTGTTCAAGAGTTGAGTGTGTGTGCGCAAGCTTTCAGGCCACACAGGGTCCTTCCTCAAACAATGTAGAAAATCAGACTGAACAATGCAAGACAGGTATATATGTCAAAGCAATCACTTGCAAGAGAGACCTGTTAAGAAAATCACCAACATTTCAAATGTAAAAATACAGTGAGAGGAAACCATGTATATCTCCCACATAAAGCTGTTCTGACTTTATTTGCCTAAGGAAAGGTCCTATGTGGCCTGAAAGCTTGCATTCTCTCACACACCACAGTGTCCCCGTAAAGGGGATGCATGTGGTTTGCATGCGCGGAGGTTAGAATTGGCTCCATTATCTGAACTACTTTGTCTACATCTCCTATGTTCTACAGACAAGCACTGATTGGACAACTGATTGCTTTTTAAATCTACAGCAGAGATCAGTTGGAGTTATGTCCCCAAGTGTTTTGCCAGCTGTATCACTCATGGACTAGATATGCACATCCTTAGTTTGACTGTCAAACTAATGCTGTTGGAAAAGTGTATGTATGTAGGATTCCAACATGTTAATCTTCTGAAGTTATGTTATTCCAAAACAACGAAAGAAAAAGAAAATACAGAGGGATGGAAAACTCAGAAAAAGAATAAATAATTTTTAAAAAGAATCTAGGCTGGCATAACAGTTCAGTGTTCCACTAAAGTATGGATTTAGCTAGGGATCCCAACATTCCTGTTGTGGAATCATTCCAGATTAGTGAGGTGGTTAATTTTTATCTCCTGAACGTGATTCTTTTATTCCAGCCAAATACTTTTATCTTTCTTCATTTCAGGGGGTGGGGGGGGAAATACCTTGTAGTAGTTAAGTCAGGTTATAATTAATTGTGTGTGAAAACTATGAAAATAAGTTTGAAGTTTTTGTCTGTAAACATGAGTTGAAACAGTTCCTAAGAAATTAGTCTTTGGGGTATTGCTCTTTTATTCGTCAAAGAAAACCTGTAATCCTCTGCATCTAGAGCAGCTTGAGGGAGACTTACAGGAATGAAATCACTTATGCTCTGGTATTTAGATGAAGGTAATTTGGTGAAAGGAGGTGGCTTTTACTAGTAAAACTGCTCTCCTAACACCTGAGGCTCTCCCAATGCAATGTGGCAGTAACAGACTTGGCAGAAAGTTGTCAAATGTAGAGCCAGCTAGGATTATAGACTGAGATAAGGGAATAAAAATTGAATTGGAAGAAAAGTCTCATGAAAATAATGAAGATGGACAAAATCTCATTCAGAAATGACAGGAGGAAAACTGACGCAGGCCTGGGTTTCACAGATCAGTCAGAGGTGTAAGTTGTTCCAAAAAGAGACTCCTGTGACGGTAGTGTTGGATTGGTAACAGACAGCATATCTCATTTGCAGCTTGAGTCTTTCATTTCAGTTAAGTGATTTATTACCCATCTACTATCTCTGAAGTTTCATGTTATGTAGGTGTCAGCACCACTAAGGTTGTGCTGAACTGATCACATAAAGGGAACAACATACAACTTGAAAATTACATTTGTCTGAAAATAACGAATCTGCTGCTCTTAAAAGTAATGCTTTATGATTACTATAAATGAAAGAAAACCAAGATAAATGAACTGAACGCGTTGAGTTGCTAGAACACACTAGCCCCTCTTCTTCAATTTCTTTCATTCCCTTCTCCTCCCTCCTCTCCCAATGCCTTATAGCTAGAGTGTCTGTACCTCCCCTTTAAAAGATGACGCTTATGAAAAAATACATGGTGGAGGGCTGCATTGGTTCCAGTGAAACCCTGCACCATGTATTTTTCATAAGCATCCTCTTTTAAAGGGGAGGTATGGCCACCTTGCCTATTATAGCCCCCAAGAAAACCCGACATACTTCCTGAGGCTTGTTGAAGCAAGGGCTTTCTCTGAAGAACTAGGAGAGAAAGTCACCAGATGAGGTGTTGCTAATGTAATGGAGTTACTCTTCTTGTCAGTTCTGCCTTCAGGTTGCTTCCTCTCCCCTTCATATACCAGCTTCTAGTAATAGGGGACTTGTTTGGATGAGTAAAAAATTACAAGGGGCAGCTTTAACACCTCTGTTATGAGCACACATTCCAAGACTGGCAAACCACCCATGGTTTCCAAAGGGTAGCCTAGCTCCAATGAAGCCTACCAGATCAGTTAGGCCATGACGCAGGCTGGTTACTTTTCAAAGGAACATGGGGAACTGAGACAGGTTTGGGAAAAGAGCTATTTATGGGGATGGTGTGGCAGGGAGATATGCTGGGTTTGTGCCATGATTTAACATCCGTTGCCATTGAGCAATCTGAGAGCACAGACAGTGGGAAGGCTTCATCCCTAGTAGCCCCAATACATCCAGGCTTCCTGGCCGTGCTCTGTACTCCCCTCAGACTACATGCTTTGAGACCAGTGTCTGGGTAGTTTGACACCAGGCTTTTCACAGCCCTCCCTTTGCTTGAGATTTCTGTATGCTCACCCCTTTTTCCCTTTCTCTAATACACTGAAGTGGGGGAGACACACAGGCAAAGGCTTGTTGGAACATCTTGTAGCTCCACTTAGAGGAGGTTTCTTTGTCTGACAAATTCCCTGTGATTTGTCATATCAAACCACCATCTCCCAGCTCTGTCAGTGTCTTGCAGAAAAATCAGCATCTGAAGGAACAGGGTCATAATCCACAAACACTTACTCCAGTGTAGTCCTTTTGAAGTCCATAGGGCTTCAATGGAACTACCCCAGACAGTGATTTGCAGATCGGGGGCCAGATGACTGAAGCTGAACTGGGGTTGACCGTGGAAGGAAGTGGGAAGCATTTTAAAGGAAGCACTTTGCCTCCTCTCTAAAATCCTTCACTACTGAGGGTTTCTGCACTCTGATGTTTAAGCTGTTCTGCAGCATAAGAGCTCTTTTTGGACTCCATGGTGTTATCAGATACACAAATAGTCAAGGCACAACGAGGCAGGGGAAATTTCTATATACAACTAAACAAAAGGCTGTGTGCCATTTTTATCAGAGACCAACCTTCAGGGTTAATTACATTTAATTATAGACACAGGGTGTGTATAGGCACCCTGGAAGAGTTCTCTCCAGTACAGAATGCAGAATCAGGTGTGTTTAGTAATACAGGTCAATATAAAACATCTTCTTGGTGCACCAAGCTTTGAATTGTTTTTCATGGTACGCCAACTAGCTCTTAGTTTCTGTCCTAGTAATAAGAGTCCTCTGTGGTATTGCCCTTGGCTACCCTACCTCTGTATCTGAGAACATGAGCTCCTGTGACAGAGCTGCTCGTTAGTATGGAACTGCTCACTAGTATGGAGTAACATGGAACTGCTCACTAGTACGGAGTGCCTTGTGAATAGTGGAAACAGAACTTTCACAAAGATCTGGAACGAACCTACAGAACTCACAATCATAAGGAATAAGAATGGCAATGACACTAGATACTTTCAAAGTAAATGTAAATTTAATTTCTTTAGCTTCATTTTCCCTCACATTCCTTGCATACACTCACAGCCACATACCATAACTGCTCATCCAGTTATTTCTCCTATATATGTTGGGATAAAAGAAGGAGAAAAGTGAGATTATTTCTATTTTAGAATATTTGTGAACCAGTCTGAAGCTATGGTAACAGGGTCATATAAGCACTAGGAAGAAAACCATAACTCCATTGAATAAATCATTAGGAGTTTCAGTGGAGTCAGGATGACTATATTGCACCCTAGATGAATATATTGAAGAAGAAAGAAGGTTGTTTAACTGCATTTTCTGTCTGTGCAGAAATAAAATCTAAGGCCCCCTTTTTACACGGGCGGCACCCACGCGTGAACACCCAGGGTGCAGCCTGTGTAAATCCAGCAGCAGGTGGTTGGGGTGTGTGTTTGTGCGTGCATACGCACTTCCACCCATCCCCCACGCACGGAGCAACTGGCGAAAAAGGTGGTCGCTCTATACGTGTTGATGGGTGGAGGTGGGTGTAGACAGGTGTGCACCCGTCTACACCCTCCCCCCACCCACTGCACATGGACCACAGCACACACTGACACACACACACACACACACACACACCTGCGCTGCAGTCCGTGAAAAAAGGGCCTAAGAAATTACTAGTAAAAGAAACATTAACATCCAAAGTAAATTCAAGTCTCATGCCTTATAGCCAAAGTTATCATCCAGATGCCCCAAGACATTGGCTCTACAACATACCTTCTTTTGGTTCTAGTAATAAAAGTGTACAGGTGAGATACACCAAGTTTCTTCTATTTTGGAAGGCAGAATGGTTTGGGAATTTCTCCATTCCTAAAGTGGGGCATACCAGCTGAACAGATAGAACCTCTCTAACCAGTGGAAATTGTTGAAACCCACCTCCTGCATTTTAATTTTGCATTTTCCTCAAATTCCACACCCACTTTCCTAGAGAAGGAATAGATTTTTTTTAAAAGGCAAGGCAATAGGGAAAGGACCACAGTGTATGGCAACTATTTTGAAAAACTCTGATCTAGTTTAAGTGGCTTATACTTTGTCAAATATGTGGCTTATACTTTGGGTGTTTTTAAAACCAGATTACTCCATGCACGGTCCCCCACTGTTCACGTGGAAAGCCACTCATTTGAAGTTAGTGCGTGGGGAGGTGCGGTCCCATGATCCATGCACCATCCACCCAGTCCCTGCATGGAGCACTCCTGAAAAATCCGGAGTGCCCCGCATGGGGACTGGGTGGCCAGTGTGTGGATGGGGCAGCCATGCAGGGAGCCACCCATATGAGGCACTCCCCACGTGCTTCCCATGTGTGGATGCCCCACCCCGGACCCTCCTCCCTGCCGCTTTCATGTAAAAACACCCTTTGCCAGAGACTTTGTCAAATATGGGCATGATTGATTACACCTCAAATTGATTACACCCCTCAAATGGGTCATTGGGGGCGTTTATAGATTAGCAAAGGGATAAAAATTAAGATTAATTTATTGATTTAATATTTTAATTATTTCTGGCTTCTAGACCAGCAATGGCTCATCAATGAAAGGAACCAACTGGTTGCCCTTCAGCAACAACAGAAGGAATCTTCTGTGCAGACAGAGTCTAAGTCTTATGTGGAGGCTGAAGTCCAGAACACTGTGAAATTTGAGATCTGCCCTTCCCTAGTAGAACAGAAAAGAAAAAGATTGGTACAGCTGGAGCTGCTACGGAGATATTCCTTAAAGAAAGCAGAGAGAAACTTAAGGCGGAAAAAGGTTAAGTTGCAGTTGGAGAGAATTATCAAGAAGCAAAAATTACTAGAGGCCAAGAAAAATCTAGAACAGCTAGAGGCCAGTTGCTGGATCAATGAAGATAATTTGAAACACTCACAGAAGAACCAACACACAATAGTGACCTTGTCAGATCACAAACTGCCAAGGAGAACCAAGTCATCGGGTTCAAGTCCCTTGCAACGCAGGAGGCACTCATTCTGTAACCTTCACTCGACACATGTTCCCACCTGCAGGTGAGTCGGGAGTTATTTTTTATATTATCTTTATTTTTTATATTATCTTCTTTTATATTATTCTTTCATTTCTTTTTGAAAATTTAAAGTATATTTGCTCTCCTACCATAAGAAAGGTGATATATTAAGAACGTTTTAAATGGAACCAAACACCCCCTGCTTAAGTCATTTAGTTGTTTTTCTTTTGCATTGTGCATCAGTTTTGGATTCTTTGTACTTGCATTCAAGGCCGTGAATCATGCTAAACCTACCTAAATCCCCGACTTGGGTCTCTCTTCACACATCCCTCTCCTGCCTGAAGTTCCTTTATTTGCTCTATACAGTATCTCTGATCCTCCTTCCATAGAGTCCTTTATGTTTGAAAATTGCATCGAGAACTCATTTTTGCAAAATCACTTTTAAAATTAGCCTGTCTACCCATAGGAGAAAAAATAAAAAGCAACCACTTCTCCAATTATTTGTATACCACCAAGGTGCATATCAGCCTAAATGGAGTGAGTGGCTGAGAATACACATAGAGACAAAGTAGTTCAGATGATCTCCCTTATTGGACCAACTTCTGCTGGTGAAAGTATACAAGCTTTCAAGCCACAAAGGATCTTTTTTGCAGGGATAGAAAGTTCTGCTAATTCTTTTTTACATGCTTGAGGAAGGGTCCTGTGTGGCCCAAAAGCTTGCATACTGTCCCCAACAGAAGTAGGTCTAAATAAAAGAGATTAGCTCCAATACACAAAACGTGCACATCAGGTAGCTGTGCTTAGAAGCTCCCTATAGTAGGTTGGTTCTTTGGATGGAAATTTGTTTTGGTTTATTTTCATTTTGTTTCCCAAAGTTATTGGATTTATATGTAGATTTGTATTACAGATCCATATTTAAATCAATGAAAAATAATATATATATATTTAAAAATTACTGCACATAAAATTGTTTTTTGCCCATCATTATCTAAAGTACAATTTCTCGCTCAAACCTGAAAGCCTACTAGAATAGCTGTTACCCAGCTAGCTGAGAGTCTGTTCACAGAGCTCTGAAATTTGGTAACTTAGTGGTAACAAATTTGGTAACAAAGTGAAGAATACAGAACAATCCTGTAGGACATAATCAAACTTTTAAAAAATGCATTTCATTAACTCAGGCCTTTCTTGCATTTAACAGTAAACAAACATGCATGGACTAAACACTTTATGTACAGAGCCACCAGCAAGTACTGTGAAAAGTAAACAGAAAACTTCTGCCTGGGTAAAACCAGTTCAAAAATCACTGTTACCATTTCTTCAGTGGCTTGCCAGACATGTTAAGAACATAATTAGTGCCATACTAAGTCAGACCAATGGCCCATCAAGCCCAGCATCCTGTCCTCCAACAGTGGCAAATCTCGATCACATGGGAGAAGAACCAACAGTCACAATGGGTAATCCATTCCCCGTTGTTCATTCTCAGCTCCCGACAGTAAGAAGTTCATCCTGTAAGATACTTGGTTAATAGCCATTAATGGACCTACTCTCTAAGAACTTATCCAGTCCTTTTTCAAACCCAGCTATACTACTGGCCCCGACAACACCCTCTGGCAAAGAATTCTATAGGTTAATTATGTGTTGAGTGAAAAAGTACTTCCTTTTATTTGTTTTAAATCTGCCAGCAACTAGTTTAATAGAGTGTTCACTAGTTCTAGTACTATTTGAGAGGGTAAATAACGGTTACCTATCTACTCATTCCATAACGCTCAAGATTTTATAAACCTCTATCACGTCCCCTCTCAGTCCTCTCTTCTCTAAGCTGAAGAGACCCAGCTTGTCAAGCTTCTTTGTACGGAAGCCGTTCCATACCCTTTATCGTTCTCCTTCTCTGTACCTTTTCTAGTTCAGCTATGTCTTTTTTGAGATGGGGCGACCAGAACTGCACACAATATTCCAGGTGCAGTCGCACCATTGATTTGTATAGAGGCATTATGACATCCTCAGTTTTATTCTCTATCCCTTTGTGAATAACTCCTAACATTCTGTTTACTTTTTTGACTGCTGCTGCACATTGGGCTGAGGATTTCAGTGTATTATCCACAATCACTCCCAGATCCTTTTCCTGAGTGGTAGCTCCTAGCTTAGTACCCAGCATTGTGTACTCATAGTTTGGGTTATTTTTCCCTATGTGCATCAGTTTGCACTTGTCCACATTAAATCTCATCTGCCATTTAGATGCCCAGGCACCCAGTCTCATAAGATCCTGTTGCAGTTCTTCACAGTCTGCTCATGTTTTAACTACTTTGACTAACTTGGTGTCATCTGCAAATTTGATCACCTCACTCTTAGCGCGCTTTCCAGATCATTAATGAATACGTTAAACAGCACTGGTCCCAATAGAGATCCCTGAGGCACACCACTTTTTACATCTCTCCATTGTGAAAACTGACCATTCAGTCCTACTCTTTGCTTCCTATCCTTTAGCCAGTTGCTGATCCATAGTAAGATACTACCTCCTATCCCATGACTTTTTAATTTTCTCAAGAGTCTTTTATGTGGGACCTTATCAAATGCTTCCTGGAAATCCAGGTACATTATATCTATCAGGTCTCCCTAGTTCACATGCTTATTTACACCCTCAAAGAATTGCAACAGATTAGTGAGACATGACTTACCTTTTCTAAATCCATGTTGACCCTTCCCTATTAAGCCATGTTTATCAACATGCCCAGCGATTCTGTTCTTAATGATAGTTTCCACCCCTTCCCCCTGCACAGATGTCAAGCTCACTGGTCTGTAGTTTCCAGGATCACCTCTCGATCCCTTTTTAAATATCGGGGTTACATTTGCCACCCTCCAGTCCTCCAGTACAGTGACAGATTTTAGTGATAGGTTACAAATTACTAACCGTAGGTCTGCAATTTCATATTTGAATTCCTTCAGAACTCTGGGGTGAATACCATCTGGTCCTGGTGATTTGTTAAGTGTTATTGTGACAGGTTCCACCCGCTGTGGTAAGTTGATGCAGAGTCAGACCTCTTTGTGAAGCACTACTGGCCAACCATCTCTTAAAATTAGGGGCCTTAAGTCCTCAGAAACAAACAAAAGCTCCCAGCTAAGGCAAGATTTCAAATATGAAGCCTAATGCAAAAGGACTAGTTCATTCAGCACCTCAAGAGTCCTTCTACCCTCCGCAGTTACCCAACTACCCTCTGCCTGCAGGGAGTTCCAAGCATTGGCTTTTCTTGATCGATAGCTCACAACCTGGCTTCTTTTCCCTAGTAGTGTCTCTCAGGTGAATCCTGAATTGGCATCTAGTCTCTTGAGAACCCCAGCTTGCTGGTGGTGCGATATCTCCTCCATGGAACCTCCACAGAGCACATCCTCTGTCAGCCACACACAACACCCTTTAAGCTATCTCTCAGGGCCTTTTATATTTTCCTTCTGCTGCAGTACTAGCCATTAGCCGCTCTACCCATATAGGCAGGTAGCATCTGCACTAACTCTTTAGTTTCTGCTTTTAACATGGTGTACCCTATGACAACTATCAATAGTGAATAGCAGTCATTTTAGAGTAACTTTTCAAACAATATGCGAGAGACTAATTTTTGTTGTTGTTGGTTTTATTTTTATAGTTCTTTCCTGAAGTGGGAGATCAGTTCTGAATTATCTACCTCATCAAAGACTTATGAAGGCACTCCACCAAGAAAATCACTGTCTGTAGAGCATCTTCCCAGAATAATTAAAGACATTTCCAGGAAGGAAGACCTTAAAGATGAAAGGGACAGCTCCTTTCTAACACTGAGGCAGCTAACTCAAACAATACCTTCCTTTAGAAATAAAAAAGGAGCAGAGAGAGACTCTGATGGTTCAGGTATTATTTCTCATCTTGGCAAAGACAATAAAAAAATGGAAAAAGTACATAATAGATCAAGGCAAACTTGGCCTAAAGCCAAGACCTCGAAGATCTGCTTACCTGATCAGCTTAAGAAGAAAGGTGAACCTGAGAACTTCACTACAGGGACACGAGTGACCAAAGGAAAGGCGTTAGGAGATGCAAGTCAGTCTACAGGGGGACACCTAGAAGAAAGTGATGCTCAGGAATCTAATAAAAAGATTATAATGGATTTAAAAGAAAAACACCAAGGTTCACTTTCAGAAAGTTCTACCAAGGAAGTGAAAAAATCAGTAGTATGTGGGAAGTTGCAATCAGGGCATCTGAGCCAAACAGCAAAGAACTTGAAAAGAGAGCCAAAGTCATCCTTTCCAAGTCATGACAAACAATCAGCAGGGCAGCAGGAGTTTCTGATGGCAGCAACATCAGTTGGGAGCCTTAATAGGATAAACACCCAGACACCACTCCATTATGTTGAAAAGAGGTGGCATAGTGCCGAGATGTTAAGTGCTGGGATCTCCAAAGCAGCCATGAACACACTGGTGAACTGGCAAGAAGATGATGAGAATGAATTTTCTGATACTGATAGTTCCTATTCTGTGGATTCTCTTTCTTGTGCTTATGCAAAAGCTTTGACCGGGCAACTAAAGCAGGAAGAATCAGACAGAATTATAGGTATCACCAACCCAGAAGATTCTGAAAGTGATGATAGTCAGATGTCTCAAGACTCCCTGGTAGAAAAAGAAAATAAAGCCAAAAAGCAAAATAAAAAACATTTTCACAAGTTACAGGTCCACCAAGAGCCAGTTAAATCTCACAAAGGCAAAAATGATCAACGTGTCTCACCTTTGGTGACCTCTTCTACAGCAAGTAGTAAATTGGCAAAGAATGAGAGGAGCTTTTCTCTAGATAGTTTAGCTGATGCAGAAGAAGTGTTAGTAGAAGACCTGGTAGAAGAATCCAAATCTGATTCATCTGATGAAATGCCTGCAGAAATATTCTGGAGGCTACAGAATCCTAGGTCACCAGCCATACAGAGAGGAGAACATCACAAGCCCGAAGTCTTTAAAAACAATGTAAAAGGAACAAATGATGACTTGAAGCTGAGCAGTAGTTCATTTTATCTGGATACTAGCACACAGTCTGCTTCCAGTAATGTTTGCAAACAGCCAGCGAAGGAGGTGGTTTGTTTTGCAGAAAAAGGAAGGCCCTTAGGTCACAAATCACATCCTACAGGTGGTGGAAAACCTTTGACTTTTAGTGATGCCTGGTCTTCATATGACTCTAACAGTGCAAAGAACAGCCCCATAATAGCAGCACCCTCTTCTCCAGACAATTCAGAGTTTCAGGTGGCTGAGTTGCACCCTTTGAGCAAGCCAGAATGTTGGATGAAGAGAGATGACCTAAAGCAGTCACCTGCTGAAATATCTTTTATCTCTGGTTATAAGCACTTGCACAGGATGTCTTATGGTACTCATGAGAACATGACATTTTTTTCTTCCGAGGCATTAGAAATACCTTTACCAGAAACAATACACCTTGAGGTAGAAAGAATTAAACTTCCAAGGAGTGGAGGCTTAATAAAGAAGACCTTAAAAGAAAAGGAAATTTCCAGTGAAACTGATTCAGAAGCTCCACATGTCATGTTGTCCAGTTCAATAGGCACACACATTTCAGCTGACCCCATTTCAGCATTATCAGCAAAACACAGTTACGGTAAAGTTGTTGAGCCAGCTGATTCTAGGTATAAACAACTCGATGGATTGTCTGCTTATGGGTCTACCTCTGACTGCATGCAAACACTTAGCTGTTTGAAAGAAGTCTTCATAAGGGATGGTTTTTCACAGGTGTCCAGAAGAGAAGAGGGCCCCCTCCCAACAACTTATCCTGAGCTGTCCAAGGATCAAGATTTTAAAAAAAGCTCATTAATTTCAACATCAACAGTGCACCTTTTACAGCAAACAAAAGATCACCTAAATACTAATTTGGAAGACAGTTTATTTAGAATTATTGAAAAAGGGGACCTGGATTGTGACTGTGATAGCAGCTTAACAGAATCAAAAGCAGCTGATTTTAACACTGGAGATGCATCTATCAGTACAGTAGCCACAGCATCTTCAAAAGAGCCATCTCCAGATATTGTTTCAGAATGTACAATACAGGGACTATATGAAAAAAATGTTCATTCACTTGCACAAGAGAAAACAGGAGTATCCTGTGATGACAGTTTCTTTGTTGGTGCCATATAAAGTAAGAACAAAAACCCTTCTTCAGAAGCAATTTATATACTTCAGACTTCTACTAAAGAAAGAGAAGATTCTACTGGGATGTTGCATGGGCGAAATCATTTGGAATCTATGCAGAAAATGGACTACCCACAGATGTCTGCAGAAGAAATAACCATCAGCACAGATTTTCCTTCTGAAAGGAAAGTTCAAACCAAATCTGCAATATTTCATCCTGATGCTAGTTGTGATCAGTTTATAATACCAATACAGACATCTCAGAGAGAGACAGAGTTAGAAAAAAAAAGCAGAGCTATTCTAGCTACAACTGTATTGAAGGTTCCTTCATTCAGAGATGGGGAGGAAAATGAGCAGACAGATGAAGAACAGTGCTCACAAGATCATTCTGAATTCCAAAGCAAAGTTTTAAAGAATGAGCCCCATAGAGGTTTACTCATTGGCAATCCTGAAGATTGCTTATCCCAACAGGTTTTGGTAAATGTAACTATGTCTGATGAAAATGTTACAGAAGAAAGCAGAGAAGGCAAATGTTATAACTTGGGTTCTCTCTCTGTCAGCAAGGAAAGAGGGAGCAACATAAATGTGGGGATAGATGAATTAGCATATCCGAATGTGAATTTGAATGAGAAAAAAGCTGAACTCACAACTGCTTGTACTTGTGAAATTAGGAATAAACCCACCTCACA
Organism: Sphenodon punctatus; assembly: GCA_003113815.1. NCBI lineage: Eukaryota > Metazoa > Chordata > Lepidosauria > Sphenodontia > Sphenodontidae > Sphenodon > Sphenodon punctatus. Next base: position 4,167,004 of record QEPC01009912.1, on the reverse strand, counting down.
ATCAAACTCAAGCATGTTTTATTGTGACACAGATGAAACTGAAAAATATGTTAAACAACTGAATGGTCATAAAGTAATTAAAAACAATACACATACAGAGGCTGAAGTTTCTGTTGGATTCGATGCAGCTGTTCACTCTGATGATACCCCAACCCAACACACAACCTTATCTGAATTGGGAGAAAAGAAAGAAGTTGCTTTTACTTGCATTGTTTTTAATGAAAACGACTGCTCACAAGAGAGCTTGCTTGTTGAAAGAACTTACAATTATGTAAAAAGAAACACTGAACAGAATATTGTTATATCAGACACTGCATTGCAAAACCCCTGTATGAATAAAGAATCTGAGTGTCTAAAGAAGGCTGTTGATGGTGTAATTATCCCAGACAAGAATAAGATTCATTATAAGAGAAACATAGTCAACACAGAAGAAATGGTCAAACTAGTAAATAGTGTCATCAATTTGGAAAGCAACATTTTAGAAACGAAATCTAGGCAGAGTGAAAATTTCCATAACTTCCCTATAGCTGAAGTTCAAAGTGATACTGGAGAGAGGAGTGAAAGTAGCTTTGAAAGCAATAATCTAGTTCCAAGATTAAAGGAGGAGGATGATCCTAAAGTTCGCAAGGAGCACTATGAATTTAACAGAAAACTGCAAATGACAGTATTGCATGAAGAGACAGAGAAGGAGGAGTCAGTGATGCTCAGTACTGGTGAAGATCACAAGGCTGCATCACAAACAGTGGTGGGATCTGACAGCTTTATTCAAACAAGCAGTTTTTACCAAAATAAAATGGAAGGGAACATGAACATAGAATATTGCTCAACAGACAAAGCAGCTTTCACAAAAACCACTACCCCAACTATGTGTTCCAGTGCAACAAATTTTACTCCTAATACTATCGACTTCCTTGATTCACATGAAGAGGTTGTGCAGACTAACAGAACCATAGAAAACTTACTAACTATGGAAAGCACAGCCGGAAAAACAGCAGTTGGATGCAGGCAAGAGGACTCTTTAGAATACAAAAAACAACAAAAAGTAGTTTCTAGAAATGAAAGTAAAAGCTGTACAACAGAAGACTTGGTCGTGTCCCCTACGGTCTTTTCTCTGAAAAATAATGTTGATGGAAGCACAGTGCAGGGTGAAGAACAAACAAATGCAACAGAAAATGGAGGATTGGTTAGTACAAGAGTAGTCGGACAACAGACAGATGAAAACATTATTTTATTTACTCAAGAGACTCCCACTCTCAGTCACATGTACTGTGAAAGTGACAGCAATGAAGAAACTATAAATGAATCTGAGGTCCCAGAAAGATACTCTACAGCTTCTTCAGTACCTAACAACCCACAGGGTGCGCCAGTAGCTATAACACAATATTGTGGGATATCTGCCAAGGACTTAAAAGACTTCCAGTATCATCCTGTAAATTATCCTTTGTACCTTGGAATAAATAACAGAGCAGAACCTATGCAGGGTGGCCCCACTGTAGTAAAAAATCATGTAGAGGCATTTGGTAACAGTACTAGCACTGGAGTAGTTCTTCCTTACTATGAAACACTAATGGAGGATGAGGTTCATGTTGACATACCTTATATGCTCAACAGAAGCAGAAGGGATGATTTACATTCTGATATGGTGCAAAATGAAGACAGTACCTTTCTACAAAATATGATCATGCAGGACAGAGAGGTGGAGGGAGACTCTATATTAAGAAATACTTCTAACTATGCTACATCTTTGCAAATTCCTGATAAAGATGACACACACTCTACTGTGTATACTGCAGATTACCATGAATCGGTCATGGTTGCGCCTTCCCAAGATACAAAAAGTAATTTAATCCCCTTGACAAGGTTAGTTTCTTCTGAAGACCCAATTCAGGATGTTACCAGTTCGCATGCAGAGTACAGCACAGACCTCAGTATGGAAAGAAAATCAAAAGTGTGTTTAAATATTTTGGAAAACACAGTGCAAAAAGATGGTGCTGCTTCAGGTCTGCAGGCTTTTGAAAATACAAATTTGTTTTCCTCTTCAGTCTCAAAAAATAACATGGGAGAAGAAACAAAGCAGCCTTTATTAGAAGATTCTTCTCTGGAGGCTTTCTCCAATGCCATTGTAGATCAGAAAGCACTGCGCATCTTAGCACCATATGATCAGACAGACAAATGTCCAACTACAGGCAATACAGAGACAGAATATAAAAGTAGTAGCAAAAGCTTTCCAGAAGTATTTGGATATCAAAAAGAAACAAGTGAGATCCAAGCATACAGGATTTCTAGAGATCTCTACCTGGGGTATCCTGATGGCCCTGCAGTTGCTACTAAAGATGCAGTGACCCATTCAGAAGGCTCTACTCAGACTCCACAGAATACGTGTACATCTCCAGGACATAATATGAACTCTTGTGTTTCTGGGTATTCTGCTGGTCTCCTGGACAGTGGTGCTACACTTCCAACTTTTTTGGTAGACAGGAATGATAACACATGTGAAGTTGATGCTATTTGTTTCGGAAAACAAAAATACTTTGAATCAGCAGTTTTGGGTGTACCTGTCTCTCCTGCTGCTGATCAACAAAAATTCAAAAGCAGCAATCATTCAACAGTTGGAGAGAGTACAGAGGCAAAGCAAGATGGAATCACTCAAGTGATTGTGGGAACAGATCAAAAGGAAATGCAATGTCAAGATTCTTTCCAGAAATGTCTCAATAAGAAAGAAAATGTAGTGTCTTCCCACTCTGAAGACTATATGGGCAGCTCTGACATCAGAGTATTAGAGAGAAGCTTGCTTGCTCATCAGAGCATTGAGCAAATTAGCAACAAGGAAACCAAATCGCCTTTCTTGTGCTCTTTGGATGATGTCCCCACTTGTCCAGCATTTCAGAATTCTAATACCTTTGACATGTCCGAGTCCCCAGGAGAGTCCAGGTCTCTGATATTAAGGCAGCATGATGACTCATTACAAGATATTTTGTTGGCGTCTCATTTGTCATCTACTTTCCCAAACCCTCCTTTGGTACAAGAAAGACAAGAGTTTCCTCAGACCTTTCAAAGATGTTCTTGTCCGTCTTTAAAAATGTCTTCAGAATTCTCTCTTACAACTGACATAAGTTGCCGCAAAACAGAACTATATGCTATTCCATATGCAACTACTTCAAGCTGTCCAACACTTGCTGTTGCACAGATACTGGAACATCAGTCTGACACCATGGTATTTGACCAGCAACCATTTGCTTCAGAAAGCACATTTTTTCCTCTTGCAGATGAAAATGGACATTTCTCAAAATTTGGCACAGTATCTACCACTCAAGAAAACCCTCCTGAAGGCAGAAAGTCGGTACTTAAAAGTCACTCTGAAGGATTAGACGATCTAGCAAATGTTGGCAAACAACCCTTGGATACAGTTCCACTACAAAACGTATGTTTACAAAACTTTGGGGAACTGCAAGCTGGTGATATTGTTATGCAATCATTAGCTGTTGGGGAGACTGCAAAACCTACACTTGACAACCGAGAAAATGTCAGGGAGAGAGTTAGCAGAATTGAGAAGGAATTGCATGCAGAATCTGAGAAGGTACTTTCTGAAACTGCTAGGAAACAGAGAGATGCGCTTAGAAGGAAAAGCACTGTTGATAATGAAGCTATATGCTCATCAGTTTGTGTGGCTGATGACTTTGATCCAAAAATTAAATGTTCTGAACCTATGATTCAAAACCTGTGTTCCAGAAGTGTTAATGTTGATTTCAGGACTATGTATGATTCCCATGGGCCTGCAAGTCCAACAGATAACAGTGCTTCTAACCACAAAGAAACATATCACACTGCTTCAGATATTGAAATAAACCCACATGTACATTCACAAAAAAATTGGCAGCTCAAGGATAAGAGTAAAGAAAGAGGGAGACTGAATTTAAATGATGGACTTGACCTATTACATAGCCCTACCAATAGTACAGACAATTATCAGGCAATGCCAAGCAATAAAGTGGAGATTAAGAGAGAGACTTTGAAGACAGAACAGCCAAGTCATTCCATAATGAATAATGGCAATGCTTCTCTCAGATGCTTACCAGAAAACAGATGTTTGCCTCCCCAAGAAAAACCCAGGCTGGTGCTATTTAGGAATGAAAAATTAGTGTTTACAGCACAAAATGCAAAGACTTGCAAGCAAGATGAACTAAGGTCCCGTTTACAGAAGCATAGATTATCAGCTCCAGCTATTGTTGTTATCTCGGATCCTGAATGTCCGTCAGAAACTTCATCTAAGGTAGATCTTTCTATGCACCCTGCCTCTAAATCATTACAAGAATTGAATATGAGTGTTGAGCCTCCATCTCCAACGGAAGATGATCTGCATGGACTCGAAAGGTTTTCAAAATCTGCGTCAGATAAATTTGTCCCAGCTAAACATAAGCCCAGGTTTCAGAAGAAATCTATACAAACCCAGAGAGTTGGTAATAATGAGCAAAAGAATTGTAGAGAGAGAACCCAAGGCAGTTGCTCCTTCGATTCCTCCCCTGGTCACTTCCCAGCTACTACTGCACACAGGGCTGGTCGTGCCATGGGTATAGAAGTGGGAAAAGATTCAAACAATACTTCTCCAGTGCAGCGCAACGAGGGTGCAGCTGAAGAAATGAGACATCAAACAGAAGCAACAGATTTATTTTTACAGGATAATAAAGATGCAATGCACTTTAGTTCAAGTGACATCAACCCATATATTCATCCATGGCAGCAAGATGGACCCTCCAGGATTGGGTGGAAACAGTATGTTTTTGGTAGTGCAAGTGATGTCTCTTACAATCAGCCTCCTCTAAGCTTGGATAATCAAAATGTTATGAGATGCTCCAGTGTGGATAATGGCTTAAACTCTCACAACTCCCCTTTTCATTCTCACCTCAGCTCTTATGCTAATGCAAGAGTTCTGTCCAGCACCTTAAGTAGCATTGAAGACCTCCAGGGATGGGATGAAGCAAAACAGGACTTTGATTCTACAAATTCAGACAACAGTGCCAAGCATTATGCAAATGAATCCAGTGAGGTATGTGATCCCATACCAGAGAATAGAATTTCAAACTTTGAGAATAACTCTGAACAGCCTGGAAACATTTCCATGCAGGTTGATGAAATTGTTCTACTCTACCCTTCTGAGTCAGAAACATCCCCCCCAAAGCCACAAGGAGCTACTTGTGAACAGGGAACACAAACCGTGTCTACAGCCAGGCATAAGAGACAGAAGAGGCATCGAAGAAGCTATACAGATGTTTCTACCAGAAAACAAGAGGTGAGCAGGAGTTCATTCCAGCGACCTTCTTCTTGGTCAAGTGTGCAGAACCTTTCCATGCACCTTTCACAGCTTCTTCATAACACTTCTGAGCTGCTGGGAAATTTATCCCAACAGAATGTTATAGATAATGAGCAGTGTGTCCAAATCAATCAAAGGAGAATTGGTGATGAGACTGCAGGAGCTGCTGTGTCTGACAGCTGTACCCAAACTACAGTATATAAAGGCATTCAAACAGATATTCCAGAACATGCTCAAAGCAAGAACAAAGGAAGTCAAATCCAGCAAAAGGTGGAAAATGAGCTGATGAAGGGTCAGGAAGTGAATGTGATTGTGAAAGTGGTTCATTCAGATACTGCAGGTTTAACTCAGGAGAGAATTTCAGAAAGCATTGGAATGACAATGCAGAGCATGCCTAACATAAGCAACTGTGCTGATAACCCTATGGAAGATTCCTTTATGCCTCAGCCTTCCTTAAGTAAAGCTGCCACCATTCCTGCATTAGATTTTCAAAAACTATCATTTAATGCACAACCAAATCTTGCCTTTGGCAGTCCCAGAGTTTCTCCCATTACTTCATCTTTACCAAGTACAAAGAATGATGAATCTTCATGCACTGTAGTGAGCAGACCAAGTTCCAGCACCTCTCAATCACCAGCATGCTACACTCAGAATAAGAGAACTGATGATGAACTGATTATTCCAGTGGACAGAAACCTATGTTATAAAAACACCTTATTATTTGACAGAGCCTCTTCTCCTATTTTGACCCTTAGTGCCAGTCCAAACAGCCAGGTTATCAGTAGCAAGTCCATTTGCTCATTCAGAGGATATTTGGAACATCAGAACCCTACTGGAAGTTCAGTCACTAGTCAGAGAAAGAAAACATTAGGTCTGTGGTATGGCTTGGGCTCCCCAGAGTCACATGTAGACAGTTCTTCACAAACAGAAACAGACAGTGAATCTAGCACTTCTAGAGACAACAAGGAACTGTGCAAGAACTCTGGAAGAGTGTCTGATAAAACCATAACCAAAGAACTCGTCGGAATAAGAGCTTCAGCAGAATCAAAGCAAAATCACAAATTCACCATTGACACTCGCACTGCAATTCGCACAAAAAGACTGTATCATTCAAGTAGCACTTTAGAGGTTTCTGGCCATGGAGACTATTTAGCTGATGATCTTGGAGTGGGCATTCCAGTAGGATGTTCACTTCATCGTGCGTACATCACCCAGAAAGGTAGAGGATTTTCAAGGGGAATGAGATATGAAAAAACCACTGGACATTCTGATACCTCTCTGACTGAAAAGCAGTCTCGGACTTGTTTTGTTGAAGCGCGTAGACCTTCATCTCTGAATTCAGATGAGACCCCAGAACATCTGGATGAACCCTTTGCTCCATATGGCTGCCAAACCTTCTGGCAAAATCAAAAAAGTTGCCCTTTTCCAATGTCTGAAATGTGTGACAGGCTTACATCCCTTCAAGACGATGGTGCAGAATCAGACACTGAAAGTGAATGTAACACGGAAATTCTACTCAATGAGAATACCTCCTTCGCAAAGACACAAAGGCCTCGAAGCTGTAGTCTTCGCGACTTGCCTTTACACAATAAATTCAGTGATTGGTGTGGCGTGAAGGGCACTCCTCATTCTTCATTAATTAGCCTGCCTGGCAGTGCTGTTGATTTTCAGAATTGGTTGGAAAAGAAGACAATTAGCAAAAGAGCAACTGAAACAGAAGGAAAGTCCCAGCATAGTGAAAGCAGAGCCAAGGAGATTGAGACACTACGGAGAGAACGTGCTCAGGTCATGTCTGGCATCCATTTAGATATGACTCAGCATCCACTTACTGTAGAACTCACTGAGGCAAAGCTGAATTATGGCATTGGGGAAACAGATGCACTGCTGAGGATTCTTCAGAATGCGACCGGCGAGGATCTGAATTCAGTTCCCACAAAACAGAAACTTTATGAAAGGTAAATTACCTTAAATAGCTCTTGATGAGTTTAAAGCATTAAAAAAAAAACAAATAAAAAAACACCACTTTATTACAATAACATTTTAAACCATCCTTAGATAGTCAGTGTATTTAAGAGAGCTTTGCTGGACAACAGAAGAATAAACGTATGTGAAACAGTAGTAAAATTAATGCTCTCACCTGTTGAAAACAAGAGAAAGCTCCTGCTCTGAAAGCTGCTTTATGTGACAGGTCTGTTCAGTGACAGTTAAAAGCAAATGTGCTGACACATAATGAAGGGTTCAGGGCAGAAGCTTCGAGAGATCAGGACAGTGGAAGAGGGGAAATGGGGTTATCCCTAGCAAAATGGAGCACCTTTAATTGAATTAACCAAAACAAAAAACTTAACAGTTTAAAAACCCCTCAAATGCACGAGTTTTCTTAAAATAAAAAAAACCCCATTCAGTACAATTACAATTTAAAAAAACTTCCACTCCATACATTGCTACAAAACATAAATGCAAAAAAACATAGAAATTATTTCAGAATTTGAGCAATATTTAATATTTTATCATCATCAACATACATGTAATATATGTACTTAATTCCTTACCACACATACTTTTATTCATTTTTAACAATAACTAAACTTTCACATTTTTCCATTATTAAACTTTAGTTTATTATCATAATTCGACAAGGAATAATTTTTTCAGAGTGCATTAACTGTTTCTACAGAACTGCATTATGTACAACGGATTGTATAATGTTGTTTACACTCACGTTCTTAAGTTCATTGTATGAGCTGTATACAATTTGTATACATGTAAATAACAGACTTAATGCACTCTGAAAAAATTGTCGGGGGTAGGTGCGGGGGTTGGGGGGCAGGG
>QEPC01009912.1:4131965-4158646 GCA_003113815.1 Sphenodon punctatus | reverse complement strand
GGAGGGGTTTGAGGTCGGGGTTGGTGGGTTTGAAGTCGGGGCTGGCGGGGGTTGGGGGGTACCGGTAGGGGTGGCCATGCCGCCGCCAGGGGGCCCGGCAACAGCAGCAGCAGCAGCCAACGGAGCTCGCAGAGAGATGCTGACACAGCCCTTCCCTGGCTCTCTGACAGGAGAGAGGAGCTCAAGTGCGCATGCGTGAGCCTGCAGAACCAATTTTTTATTCAGTAATAACTCAGTTTGGGCTGCACCAATTACTATCATATTTCAGAAGCACTTGTTATTGATCTCATGCTGTAAGCCTGTGAAGTTTGGGGGCTCAACTCATCCGGGGGGGGGGGAGATATTGATGATTCAAAATCGTGAGGACGCTGTGCATTTTGATCACAACCAATTAACGTTCAAACAGTCATAACATTTTATTTTCCTGATGAATCTTCTTCAAACTTTGTGCATATGATGGTCCTCACAACTTATAGCCATGGATAAATTTTCAGCAATGTAGCTCAAACGGTTTCCTCAAAATCGGGGCTTTAGCAGTCCCCTATGATGGAGAGTGGCTGTCAGCCAATGCTGCTATGTAAACATGGAGGCTAGGGGAAAATATCAAACTAAGAAGAAGGAAAATCATAGGAATCGTATGCCAGCAATTAAATCTGAACTTGGAAAGTTAGCACTAGGACCTAGAAGTTGGTGACCTCCCTAAGACAGGTGCCCTAGATCATTAAGCACTTCGAAGTGAGTTCTAGTACTTTGCACTTCTTTCCTACTTTATTTAATTAATTTATTTATTTCATTAGATTTTTAGGCCGCTCCCTCCTGGTAATGTGTTATCAGCAATAAAAATATATATAAATGTAAATATAAATATATAAAAATTAGCCACATAAACATAAAAGTAAACATAAACCATAAAATGGAGCTAACCCCCCTCCTCCTCTCAACCCCCCACCCATCACCCAACTTCCTCACCAAAAGCCTGGCAGAACAACCAGGTTTTATACTGTTTTTGAAAAGAGGTAAGGTCTGGGGCCAAGCGGACCTCTGTCAGGTGGGAGTTCCATAGACTCGGTGCAGCTACCGAGAACGCCCTCCCCATAGTCGCCACCAGAGAGACTTAGGGGACCTTGAGGGAGGGTGCTCCCGGCTGACTGCAGGGAACGATCCAGGGCCCAGGGAGTGAGGCGGTCCTACGGGTAGGCAGGACCCAGGCTGTATACATCTTTCTACATCAAAACCAACACCTTGAATCAGGTATGGAAGACTATGGGCAGCCAGTGCAAAGAACGGAGCACTGGTGTAATGTGCTTACAAAGGCCCGTCCCCATATGGACACAGGCCGCTACATTCTGCACCAGCTGCAGTCTTCAGACAGTCACCAAGGCTAGCCCCACGTACAGCACATTGCAGTAGTCCAGTCTTGAGGTGATGAAAGCATGGATGAAGTTCACAAAGTCTACGTCCAAAACGCACAGCTGAAGCCATTGCACCAGATCCAGTTGGCAAAAAGCACTCCTCGCCACAGCCACCACCTGGAAATCCAGGCAGAGCCGTGAATCAAGGAGCACCCCCAGACTGTGAACCTGAGGGACCAACAAAGGGCAAACCCCATCAATGACAGGGGCCATCATTCCCTCAGCTCCTCCCACCAGTCTCACCTTCGTATTGTCAGGATTCAACTTCAGACGGTTCGCCCTCATCCAGTCCTCCACAGCCGCCAGACACCGCATAAGCACCAAGACTGCCGGGCCTGGGTCAGCTGAAATTGAGAGATAAAGTTGGGTGTCATCAACATACTGATGACACTGCACACCAAACCCTCTGACGACCTTGCCCAAAGGCTGCATGTACACGTTGAACAGGAGAGGGGACAGAATAGAACCTTGTGGGACTCCACACATGAGGTCCCGGGGAGATGACAAGCAATCCCCCAGTCAGGAAGGAGCAGAACCATTCAAGAACAATTCCGCCCACCCCGGCTTGGTCCTGCAAGTGGGTCACCAACATCTCGTGGTCAATGGTGTCAAATGCAGCCAAGAGCTATAACACAATCAAAAGGGTTAACCGACCCTGATCCAGCTCATGGTGGAGGTCGTCTACCAAGGCCGCAAGCACAGTCTCAGTGCCAAAAGCCAGACTGTGAGGGATCCAGAAAACTGACACGGTCCAGATGCCCCTGAAGCTGCTGAGCCACCACCTGTTCAATAACCTTCCCTAAAAAGGGAAGGTTAGAGATTGACTGATAGCTGGAAAGGGAGTCATTGTCAAGCAATGGTTTCCTGAGGAGAGGCCACACCACCACCTCCTCAAGGCAGCCCGGCACTCTGCCCTCCCTCAGGGAGGCATTAGCCACCCCTGCCAGCAATGGCCCCAGTGTCTCCCGGCTGGCCTTGACCTGTTGGGACAGGCACAGATCCAGTTCACAACAGGTAGCTCTGACAGCCCCAAGGACATCCCCCACATCAGTGGGCGACACCCACTGAAACTGATCCCATAAAATAGAACAAGACGATGCCACCATCACTCCAACCACTGCCCTTCATGCTTCAGTTGCCACAGGTCCTCCATAAACCCGGGGGAACTGCATTGTCAGCGCTCAAGGAGCGGATGCCTAGGAGCCATTCGGTCGATGGCCTTAGTCAACAGAGTATTCCAGAGAGCCACAAGATCATCAAGTGGACGATTGTTGAGGTCAGAGGGTAACTCCCCAAGAGCATCCTGTACTTCTCTGGTTCCATGAGTCTCCGGGGGTGAACCAACTGAGCTGGTACTGCACCTTTCCGGGGGCAGACATGCACCAGAAGACTGGCCTGAAGAGGTAATGATCCGTCCATGACAAGGGCACAGCAGACACATCCCCAATCAATGGATCCCCCGCTTCAAGACCAGTACAAAATATCAAGTCTAAGGTATGCCCTCCATCATGAGTTGTGCCAACAACCACCTAAGACAGTCCCATGGTTGTCATGGCGGCCATGAACTCGCACTCCACTCCCCCAAGGCTGGCATCAGTGTGAATGTTGAAGTCCCCCAGGACCACCGTCCTCAGGGACCACGTGACCACCTCCGACAGCAGCTCAGCTAGAATGTGCAGAGATTGTGCTGTACAGGTAGATGCACGGTATACCAGCAGCAGCCCCAATCTGTCTCCGGCCAAATCAATCACAAGATGGAGGCCCTCAATACCCAACACAGTTTGCACTGGATACCTCCTCACAGTTTATGAATCCTTAAAAATAATGGCTAGACCACCATGCTACTTCTCCGGCCATGGTAGATGCTGTACGGAGTACACAGCTGAAACAAGGTCAGTCAAAATTGGTTCCGACTCGGTGTTCAGCCAGGTCTCCATAATACACATGAGGTCGGTTGCCTGGTCCAGGATTAACTCCCGGACTGTTGTTGACTTATTTACAACCGGCCTCATGTTGAACAGCATCAGACCCAGGCCAGGGGCCCTCACCTCCTCTGGTCCAGGGGCCAGTGAGAGGGACAGGCGCCAAGCACCTGTCCTGTCTCACAGAACTAACCAACCTCCCGGTAGGACCATAATTCCCCCAGCCTGTCACGACCCCAATGGCTGCAAGGCCCACCCTCTGCCCCCCCGCCCCTCCCCCCCAGTGGCTGTCCCACCCAGCAGACAAGGGAGACACACACCCCACCAAACTCCCCATACCCCCCTCTCACAAGGGGGTAAGAAACCAGAAAGCTCCCATATGGGTAAGACCCTCTCCTCTCATTGGGGGAAAAAAAACCTTTCCTCCCCTAACCCAGTCCCTCCTTTCCCCACTTTCACTGGGGGAACGGGACAGTCCCTATAACTTCTCAAAAGAAAACAATAATCCCCTACCCCTCAGCCCACCCTCCCCAAAACATAAACCACCCTCCCAACCGAAACTCCATCATAAAACTAAATCACCAACATCCACAGTCCCAGCACAAAACCCACCTGCCCACGCCAAAATCCCCACTGGCTCCCATTAGTACCCAGGAACTTCCCTTCAACCCACCCTATACCCCACCCCTCCTGCCACAGGCAGCCCAGAGCTGCTTGCCACTTTAAAGTCCTTTCCCCGCTTGACCAGAAGCTCTAGGAAAGGGATCCCCGGCCCCACCCCGCTCTCCCTCTGTCACAGGGGAGGGGCTACAGGGGTTCCTCCAGCATCCCAGTCCTGAGCCAGCAGGTCAGCTGTGAAGTGGGGGTGCAGGCGCAAGCCTTCCTAACTCTCAGCCCCTGGTTACTGCAGCGGGGGTGGGGGGTGGGGTGGAGCAGTGGCTGAGCAGCGTGCCACTTTAAAGTCCTTTCCCCCAACTTATCTATTTCAAAAGATAGCAACATTTTAGATTTCTGCAACTCCTATGATCAAGTCAGAGAGGGATGTTTTGAAGGAGTCCTCTATTACTAGATTTGTGCAAAGTATAGAATATATTTTCTGTTTACCGTGGTTCAAGGTCTTATATAGTAAGTGGAACGTATCGTACGTGAAAACTCTACCAAGTACTTACGTGATTTTTCAAACTTTTTCCTCTCCTAGGCACATGAAGACAATTGAAAATTTGAGGAAGCAGAGGGAGTTGAGGCTCCAGAAGTTCAGGAGAAGCCGTAGTCTCAGCCCACAAAAGCATTTTAGTCTGTTGCAGACAATGGACACAAGCCAGAGAGAGCCTGATCTTCCTAGCCGACGTCGCGAATACCTGCAGCAACTGAGAAGAGATGTGGTAGAAAATACTAGGTAGGTTTGCATAAGGCTCAGCTTTGGGTCCTTTAAATGAACATGTTCAAAGCCCATTGGATTCAGTAGGGTTTATGCAGGCAGTTTTGGATAGCAGAACTGAACACAGTATCTCCTCTGGAATGAAAAATATGGCATGAGTGAACTTTGGGGCAGCAGTTAATCTTTTCTTCAAGAGAAGACAAGAAATTTGAGTCCAAAGTGCACAATTGATTTCACTTCTCAAAAATCTGGAAAGGTAATTAAGTCTAAAAAAATATTCTTTGCTGCAGAAGAGTATCATATTTCATAGCTGTCATGATTTATTTCATAGTCTAAGGTAGCAAACTAATGATATAGTTTAAAATTTATAAAATGTATAAAATCAAGACAGCATCTTTGGACACATGCAGATTTATTTATTTTTTAGCAAAAGCTTTTGTTTTTAAAGGAAAACCTAAGCTCTGCAACGAAGCAGACACAAAGGCTTTAGAGATGATGCTGTTTTCCTCATTCAAAAATAGTTCTTTGATGTAATTCCTTACCATTGTCACAGGACGTGGTATCGTAAGATGCCTGGCTATGAACTTCTTTCCTTTGACTTTAGAGTTCAAGAACCAAAGAGAAGGATTGCCCAGCATCCTTCAGAGATTGAGTTGTTGCTTCGAGACTATCAGAAGGCACGAGAGGAGGCCAAGACTGAAATTGCACGAGCCAGGGACAAACTTCGGGAAAGAGCTGAGCAAGAAAAGAGGCGTATTCGAGAGCAACTACTTTCTCAGCTACAAAAGGTGAGCATCAAGTACTGAGGATGCCATGACATTTTCTGTTGTTAATATAGCCTTCATGTCCATTTAAGAGCATCATAATCTTTTTCAAAATCCTTGTCTCTTGAAAAGGCAACCATAATAACGAATAAACATGTCCACCTGTAAAACAAATGCTGAATAAACTGCAGTTGGTAAAGTTAGATTATATCCTCCCTCATGTAACAGTATCCTCTTCTTCGCAGTATATGCTAAGAGTATGCAGCTGCACTTGCCTTATCAGAAGTCACTTTAAGTAAGGGGTGGGGAACCTCCAGCCCATGGGCCAAATCTGGCCCATGACTGTTTTTTTATTTGGCCCCTTTCCAGTTTCTGAATCTGACCCATGGATCTAGCCCCTAACTTCAAGTACTGAAAGACTGAATTCAGGAGAAGGGAGTGGAGATGAGGGCATGCTCTGAAGGATAAGTCATGGATCTGTGCCTTAGATCCATGATTTCAAACCCTCCTCTTATTTATTTATTTATTTATTTATTTTATTATTTTTCAAATTTATACACCGCCCTTCCCACAAGGACTCAGGGCAGCTTACAACAATAAAAATCTATACAATAAAACACTCACTCACACCCCTCCAAATTTCTTTCCTTTTCAAGAGGCAAGGATTTTGAAAAAGATTATGATGCTCTTAAATGGACATTAAGGGTATTTTCAGATGTGACAGGGTGGCATTCACCCCATCACAGAAACAACCCTTAGATTCCCCGCTGGGATCACTCCGGCATGGCCAACAGACGTGCCGGGGGATCCCAGCGGGGAATCGGGGAGGGGGTGGGGCCGCGTGGCGCAACGTGTGGCCGCACGCCCTGCCCCCCCCCACGCTCCCCCACCGCCCGCCCTCTGGGGAGACGGGCGGGCGCTGTAGCCAATGCGGCTGCAGCACCGGTTCGTGATCGCCGTCCAGACGTGACGGGCCCCTTCATCCCCGCCAGGAATCTCATTCACCATGCGATTGGCGCCGGCCCCGCCGGNAAAAGAAAACAATAATCCCCTACCCCTCAGCCCACCCTCCCCAAAACATAAACCACCCTCCCAACCGAAACTCCATCATAAAACTAAATCACCAACATCCACAGTCCCAGCACAAAACCCACCTGCCCACGCCAAAATCCCCACTGGCTCCCATTAGTACCCAGGAACTTCCCTTCAACCCACCCTATACCCCACCCCTCCTGCCACAGGCAGCCCAGAGCTGCTTTAGCAGCAGCCCTTCAGTGTGCGGCCTGTGGCGCATGCCTGTGGCACTCCTGAGCAGCATGCCACTTTAAAGTCCTTTCCCCGCTTGACCAGAAGCTCTAGGAAAGGGATCCCCGGCCCCACCCCGCTCTCCCTCTGTCACAGGGGAGGGGCTACAGGGGTTCCTCCAGCATCCCAGTCCTGAGCCAGCAGGTCAGCTGTGAAGTGGGGGTGCAGGCGCAAGCCTTCCTAACTCTCAGCCCCTGGTTACTGCAGCGGGGGTGGGGGGTGGGGTGGAGCAGTGGCTGAGCAGCGTGCCACTTTAAAGTCCTTTCCCCCAACTTATCTATTTCAAAAGATAGCAACATTTTAGATTTCTGCAACTCCTATGATCAAGTCAGAGAGGGATGTTTTGAAGGAGTCCTCTATTACTAGATTTGTGCAAAGTATAGAATATATTTTCTGTTTACCGTGGTTCAAGGTCTTATATAGTAAGTGGAACGTATCGTACGTGAAAACTCTACCAAGTACTTACGTGATTTTTCAAACTTTTTCCTCTCCTAGGCACATGAAGACAATTGAAAATTTGAGGAAGCAGAGGGAGTTGAGGCTCCAGAAGTTCAGGAGAAGCCGTAGTCTCAGCCCACAAAAGCATTTTAGTCTGTTGCAGACAATGGACACAAGCCAGAGAGAGCCTGATCTTCCTAGCCGACGTCGCGAATACCTGCAGCAACTGAGAAGAGATGTGGTAGAAAATACTAGGTAGGTTTGCATAAGGCTCAGCTTTGGGTCCTTTAAATGAACATGTTCAAAGCCCATTGGATTCAGTAGGGTTTATGCAGGCAGTTTTGGATAGCAGAACTGAACACAGTATCTCCTCTGGAATGAAAAATATGGCATGAGTGAACTTTGGGGCAGCAGTTAATCTTTTCTTCAAGAGAAGACAAGAAATTTGAGTCCAAAGTGCACAATTGATTTCACTTCTCAAAAATCTGGAAAGGTAATTAAGTCTAAAAAAATATTCTTTGCTGCAGAAGAGTATCATATTTCATAGCTGTCATGATTTATTTCATAGTCTAAGGTAGCAAACTAATGATATAGTTTAAAATTTATAAAATGTATAAAATCAAGACAGCATCTTTGGACACATGCAGATTTATTTATTTTTTAGCAAAAGCTTTTGTTTTTAAAGGAAAACCTAAGCTCTGCAACGAAGCAGACACAAAGGCTTTAGAGATGATGCTGTTTTCCTCATTCAAAAATAGTTCTTTGATGTAATTCCTTACCATTGTCACAGGACGTGGTATCGTAAGATGCCTGGCTATGAACTTCTTTCCTTTGACTTTAGAGTTCAAGAACCAAAGAGAAGGATTGCCCAGCATCCTTCAGAGATTGAGTTGTTGCTTCGAGACTATCAGAAGGCACGAGAGGAGGCCAAGACTGAAATTGCACGAGCCAGGGACAAACTTCGGGAAAGAGCTGAGCAAGAAAAGAGGCGTATTCGAGAGCAACTACTTTCTCAGCTACAAAAGGTGAGCATCAAGTACTGAGGATGCCATGACATTTTCTGTTGTTAATATAGCCTTCATGTCCATTTAAGAGCATCATAATCTTTTTCAAAATCCTTGTCTCTTGAAAAGGCAACCATAATAACGAATAAACATGTCCACCTGTAAAACAAATGCTGAATAAACTGCAGTTGGTAAAGTTAGATTATATCCTCCCTCATGTAACAGTATCCTCTTCTTCGCAGTATATGCTAAGAGTATGCAGCTGCACTTGCCTTATCAGAAGTCACTTTAAGTAAGGGGTGGGGAACCTCCAGCCCATGGGCCAAATCTGGCCCATGACTGTTTTTTTATTTGGCCCCTTTCCAGTTTCTGAATCTGACCCATGGATCTAGCCCCTAACTTCAAGTACTGAAAGACTGAATTCAGGAGAAGGGAGTGGAGATGAGGGCATGCTCTGAAGGATAAGTCATGGATCTGTGCCTTAGATCCATGATTTCAAACCCTCCTCTTATTTATTTATTTATTTATTTATTTTATTATTTTTCAAATTTATACACCGCCCTTCCCACAAGGACTCAGGGCAGCTTACAACAATAAAAATCTATACAATAAAACACTCACTCACACCCCTCCAAATTTCTTTCCTTTTCAAGAGGCAAGGATTTTGAAAAAGATTATGATGCTCTTAAATGGACATTAAGGGTATTTTCAGATGTGACAGGGTGGCATTCACCCCATCACAGAAACAACCCTTAGATTCCCCGCTGGGATCACTCCGGCATGGCCAACAGACGTGCCGGGGGATCCCAGCGGGGAATCGGGGAGGGGGTGGGGCCGCGTGGNACGGGTGGGCGCCGCGGCCAACGCGGCTGCAGCACCAGCACAAAATGACCATGGCCCGGAATCCCGGCGGGGATTCCAGGTCGTGATCGCCGTCCAGACGTGACGGGCCCCTTCATCCCCGCCAGGAATCTCATTCACCATGCGATTGGCGCCGGCCCCGCCGGACCAGCTGATCGCGTGGCGAATGAGATTCCCAGCGGGGATTGAGCGTGGTTAACATCTGGGGGGTGGAACTTCCGGTTCCCCAACAGATGTTACAAGGGCATTCCCCACCACAGGGATTTGACTGTGTTTGAGCGTGATCTCATAACATCTGAAAATACCCTAAGACTTCAGTCTTGTCAAGATTCAGCTTCAGTCAGCTCACCCTCATTCAGTCCCTGACAGCAGCCAGGCATCAGGTAAGCACCGAGACTGTGGGACCTGGGTCGGATGAAAAAGAGAGGTAGAGCTGAGTATCATCAGCATATTTATATATTTATATATTTATTTATAATAAAATTTATATGCCGCCCCCCTCCTGTCTCAGGCATCTCGGGGCAGCTCACAACATCTTAAAAACATTTTAAACATTAAAATAAACAAGAATGATTACAATTAAAAGCAATATAAAACCCCATCCCCATATTGATGGCACCTCTCCCCAATCCTCAAATGACCTCACCCAGCGACTTCAGATACATATTGAACAAGAGGGGCGACAGAATAGAACCTTGCAGGACACCCAAAGGCAGGTCCCTAGGGGATGACGAGCAGTCGCCCATCACCACCCACTGGGACCTCCCCAACAGGAAAGAATGGAACCACTCAAAAGCGGTCCTGCACACCCATGAGTCGTGTCAACAACTTATGGATTACAAAGTGCTGACTGGACAAGACAGTATTGTCCCAGATGGTGTCAGCCAGGTACTCAGTGCAGCATTAGCTGAGGCTTGGGAGACGGGTGTGTGTGCGTGCAGCGTAGTTGTGGCCTGTAAAGACACTGTGGCCTTTCAGAGGTATCTGGTGCCTAACTCATCTGTTATAGCGTGTGTCCACCTTGTGCTGGATTTGGCTGGGGATAGATAGGAAAATTGGGTTCTTACCTGATGAATCTTCCTTCTATAGGGGGTCCTCCTTGACGGCTAGTTGAAAACAGTGCGGTTAGATCCCCGCCACAGCCACCAGGAGGCAGACTTCCTGATTTTCACTGGCGTATGCTCAGAGGGGATCTAGCCTCTCAGCTCAAGTTGTACCTGAGATCTGGCTTACGCTACTCTAGTTTAACACTAACTGTAGTACTGTGTCCAAAACCCCCTAATTCTAGCAGGGCAAAGAAAAAACGTTTGAGACAGAAGGGCGGGTCCATGGAGAGGGTGCTCAGTTCTAAGACCCTCCGTGCAAACGTGATCCCTATCAAGAATGCCATTTTTAGGGAAAGGTAGTAGAGAGAGACATCTCTGAGAGGTTCGAAAGGTACTTGGGTTAGGGCTCTCAACACGAGGTTGCGATTCCAGGATGGGAAACCATGAGCTACAGGAGGGGGGAGAACTCTCGCTGCCCTGAGAAAATGGATAATGTGAGGGTGTCTAGCTAGGCTCCCTCCCTGTACTGTGCTAAGTATGCTATTGAGGGCTGTTGCCTGTCTTTGGAGAGTGTTCGGCTTTAACCCTTTGTCCAGCAGCTCCTGAAGGAACTGAAGGATAGATTTCATGGGGGCTTTGGTTGGTCTGATGTTCTTGTCACTGCACCATTTGGCGAAGGTAGTCCAGGTTCCTTGACAGATGTGTTTCATGGCAGGCCGTCTGGATTGTAACATGGTGTCCATGACCTGGTTTGAGTAGCCCAGTTTCCTCTGAGTCTGCCATTCAATTTCGAGGCTGTTAATTTCAGTAGCCCTGGGTTGTCGAAGAGGAGAGGGCCCTGGACAGGCGATCAGTGTCTTCTGGCAGGAGGAGAGGAGGTGAGATATTGCAGGTCCGCAAACCACGGTCGTCTCGGCTAGAATGGCGCCACCACAATTGTGGTTGCCCCTTGCCTTCTGATTTTTTCCACTGTCTTGCCTATCAAGAGGAACGGGGGAAGACATAGGCTAGGTCCTGGAACCAAGGAGAGTTCAGGGTGTCCAGTGTCACTGCTCGGTGATCTGGGGACCTGGAGACAAAGAGTGTGGGTTTTGTGTTTTCTACTGAGGCAAACATGTCCATCATCGGGTGGCCGAAGTTCCGAGTAATCATCTGGAACGCCTTGTTGCTGAGGGTCCACTCCCCTAGGTCAATTGTCTGATGGCTGAAACAGTCCGCCTGCAGATTCGTCACTTCCTTGATGTGAATTGCTGTTAGGGAGGATAGGTTGCGCTCTGCCTAGGTGATCGAAGGGACGCCTGGAGATGTAGAGCTTCTGAGCAGGAGCCCCCCTGGTGGTTCACATATGCCTTCACCACAATGTTGTCTGTGTGGACGAGCACGTGCTTGCCCCGGAGGTCGGGTGCCAGTCTCTTCATGGTGAGGTAGATGGTTCGAAGCTCTAACCAATTTATTTATTTATTTTTCTTAGCCGCCCACTCATGCCCATGACATATTGGGGCGGCTTACAATTAAAAAAATAACAATAATTCAAAACAAGAATAAAACACAAACATTTTAAACCTCTAAAAACCTTCTAAAAAACAACCAGACCCCACAAATTTTATCCCAACCCCTCTCTCCACCTCCGACGGCCTGGGAGAACAGCCAGGTTTTGCAGGCCCGGCGGAAGGCCAACAAGTTTATGTGGTGTTTGCGTTCCCCCTGAAGCCACTTGCCTTGAGTTACGTTGAGCTGAGTGTACACGCCTCACCCCCGAAGGCTGGCATCCGTTGTGAACGTGACTCTGTCCAGATCTGACATCGGAAAGCCCGTCTCAAAGGGACCTTCGGATAGCCACCAGCGGAGAGACTCCTTGAGATGGTGAGGCACCTTGATCCAAGGGTTCTTCTTGTTTGCCATGTTGTCTTGCCAAGGGCGGAGGAAACACTGCAGAGGCCTGGGATGTAATCTCGCCCACTGTAGAATCCCAGGGCAGGAGATCATGAGGCCCAGCAGGCTGACCAGCAGCTTGAGCCGGGCCTTGTGTTTTCCAATTTGGTAGGCCAGTGTTTGCAACCTCTCCTGTCTTTGCGTTGTGAGGAAGACCCAGAAGGATTGGGCATTGAGGATGACCCCCAGCTGTTGAGTGTTCTGGATGGAGTGAGGTGGCTCTTCTCCAGGTTGCTGATGAAACCGTGTCCCTACAGACAGCAGATGGTTCTCTATGTGTTTATGTGGGCGGAGTCCCTGCACAGAGATCTGATGAGGATATCGTAGCGGTATGGATGCAACCTGATCCCTTCCTTTCTCAGGTTGGTGATGGTCCTTGGGGAGGTGGCAAGACCAAAGAGCAGTGCTGTGTACTACCAGTGTTGCTGCACATATGTGAACCTGAGCCACCGTCTGTGTGAGCGAAGGATGGGAACATGCAGGTAGGCCTCCTTGAGGTCGAGTGATGTGAGCCATTCTCCCTCAGCAATCATAAATCAGATGGATTGCAGGGTTTCCATTTTGAATTTCTGGACCTGGATGGCTAGGTTTAGGTTTTTGAGACCTAGCGCTGCTCGTCATTAGTCCAACTTTTTCGGGACAAGGAACAGGATGGAATAGAGACCTGACCCTTCCTCTTTGCGTGGAACCGGTGTGATGGCTTGGATGGTGTGGATTCTGCGAATCACCAAAAGCATTGCTGCATGTTTTGACAGGTTGGAAGAAACTGTAGAGACAGAGAAGCAGGTTAGGGGGAATTGGGAGAATTCGATCGCGTAACCCCTGTGTATGGTGCAGAGAACCAATTTGTCGGAAGTTGCAGCCTGCCGTTCTGCAAAAAGCTGCAACCTGTCCCCTAAGACGTGTGGGTCTGGAGGAGGAGGCAAATCGTAATCAGGCCTCGGATTTTGGGCAGGCGGAGTCCCTGTTATTCTTGGAATTGGGACCTCCCGCTCTCCTTTGTCTATACCAACGGGGTTTGCTTTTCTGATTGTAGTTCTTGTGAGAGTCGTATGATATCTTGCTGTCACCTGCTGGTGAGTAGCCTGCACTAAAGTGACAAAAAGGCTTTTTGGAGATGCCCAGGCTTAATAGAGTGTGCTTCTTAGATTTATCCGAGGCATCAGCCAGGACCTTGTCCAAGCAGACCCCCAAAAGCTTAGACCCTTGGAAGGGGCCACCTACAAGGGCATTTTTGTGCAGTGTTGTCCCTTTTCCATGACCTGAGCCACAATTGGCTTGGGCCGCCACGTTGGAAGCAGCACATTTTTTTTTTTTGGAGTTGGAGGCTTCCCATGTGAGCATATCAGTAGAGGAGTTGTCAATGAAGGCATAAGCCAACTGCATGCAGGTGGCTAAAATACTGGTCATTTGTATTGACACTGAGGGGTCTCTAGTCCGTTTTACCTAGGTCATAAAGGCTCTTGCAAAATAAGAGGTAATAGTTGCCATTTTTATTATGGAGGAAATTTTATTTATTCCCGCCTCTTCTGCTCCCAGCAGCTCGAGGTGGCTAACAATAAACACACAAAATACAAAAATACACTAGTAAAAATAGATTAAAACACTACATTAAAATTCAACTAAAACAGGGAGGAATAATCAGCACCCACCACTCTAACCCATCCCACCCACCCACCACCCATCTCCCTCACCAAATGCCTAGTGGATCAGCCAGGTTTTGCATCTTCGTCAGAAGAAAGGGAGGTCCAGAACCAACCGGGCCTGCGCCGGGAGTTCCACAGCCTAGGTGCAGCCGCCGAGAACGCCCTCTCCAGAGTCGCTACTTGGGGGATCTCCAAGAAGGCGCCCCGGCCGACAGCAGGGGCTGCTCCAGGGCCCGGGGAATGAGGCGGTCCCACAGGTAGGCAGGGTCCAAGCCATTTAGGGCTTTATAGGTCAAAAACAACACCTAGAATTGGGCCCAGAAAACTATAAGCAGCCAGTGCAGCGAATGGACTACTGGTGTAATGTCATAAAAAAAAAAAAAAAAAAAAAAAGAGTACTGGTGTAATGTGCTCACAGTGACCCGTCCCCATAAGGAGACGGGCCGCCGCATTCTGCACCAGCTGCAGGCTCTGGACTGTCACCATGGGTAGCCCCATGTAGAGCACGTTACAATAGTCTGTTTTTGAGGTAATGAAAGCATGGATGATATTAGCCAGGTCGGAGTCTGAGATATATGGCTGAAGCCACCACACCAGATGTAGTTGGAGGAAAATGCTCCTTGCCACAGCATCCACCTGGACATCTAGGCGGAGCCAGGTATCGAGGAGCATTCCCATGTGTGAACCTGGGAAACCAATGGGGGATGAAGTCCATCAATAATGGGATATCACACCTATTGCCTTATCCACTAGCATCACCTCCGTTTTGTTAGGATTCAGTTTCAGTTGGCCCGCCCTCATCCAGTCCCCCACAGCCGCCAAGCATCGGGTAAGCACAGAGACTATGGAGTCTGGGTCAGATGAGAACGAGAGGTTGAGCTGGGTGTCATCAGCATATTGACACCAAACATCAAACCTTCTCATGACTTCGCCCAGTGGCTACGTGTACACATTGAATAGGAGAGGGGACAAAATAGAACCTTGTGGGACCCCACACGAGAGGTCCCGAGGAGATGAAGAACAATCTCTGAGCACCACCCACTGAGTTCTTCCGGCCAGAAATGAACGGAACCAGTTAAGGACAACTCCGCCCACCCCGGCCTTGTCCTGCAGGTGAGTCACCAATATCACGTGGACAATGGTATCAAAAGCAGCCAACAGATCTAATAGAATCAGCAGGGTTGATCGACCCCGATCCAATTCTCGATGGAGGTAGTCAACCAAAGCCACAAGCGCAGTCTCAATACCAAAACCTGGACAGCGAGAGATCCAGGAAACTGATGCCAGTCAGATGCTCCTGCAACTGCTGAGCCACAACCCGCTCAATAATTTTCCCTAAAAAGGGAAGATTAGAGATAGGCCAATAGCTGGTGAGGGTATCAATGTCAAGTGATGGTTTCTTGAGCAGAGGCCGCACCACCACCTTCTTGAGGCAGCTCGGCGCTCTGCCCTCCTGAAGGGCGGCATTTACCACCTGCACCAGCAATGGCCCTAACAGAGGAGGGTAAGGAAATGAGTGGGTGGGGCATTGCTGATGTTGCTAATCCACTGACTGCAGGATTTCAGTCCGTATTCTCTCAAATGTTGTCTGAGATTTCTTGACATCTGGAAGCAAGACTGGCTATTTCACAGAGCCAGGATTTAATGTGTGGGGAAGCTTTACTCTTTCACTTTTGCAGGATTATTCTTTTAGCAACCAGATCCCCTCCCTATTAAACCAGGGTGTCTGTGACCCAGAGAGGATTCATTTTTTGTGTCCAAGATTTTTGGGGGAAATGGTAACCAATTTATCAAGAATCACATTGATTGTATTGATCATATTATCCAGAACTGTATTTATCCAGATCATACAGATTCTGATGAGAAAGGGAGGATTATAGTACTGTTCCAAAACATGTGGAAGAGTGGCTATCATGCAGCCGCATCTCCAACACCTGTCTTCATGCATAAATCCAGCCTGGCACAATCTAGAAGGGGAGCAAAATATTTTCTGTTGGCTGAGCCCAGTCAGGCACAGATCTATGGATGAAGTCAGCATATTTTGCAGTGCTTCATTCCAGTGTTCTGGCCTGAGACTCACCCCCGTGTCTTTAATCCAGCCTCTGTACATCAGGTCCTGATGTGGTTGGAATTTTTGCATGAGATAATTGTAACAGATTACGGCAGGTCTAGGAAAAGAACTTGGTTCTTTTCAGAGTGTTAGTTTCTCTGCTATGTCAGATGCCCTAAGGGCATCTGGATCCAAACTACCCAGCTGTATATGCTTCCTGCTGCAGCACTTGGAAAGATTTGAATACATCATTTTCAGTTAATTGAGATATGTTATTCTCTTATTAGCCCATTCATTCCATATCATTGGTTTGCCTCCAATTTTGAATAGAGTGTTACCCCAGAATGTGGCTTCAGTGTGAACATGTTTTTACTTCTTGATTAGACTTTGTGCCATGGTAGAGGACACTGGTATTTTAATAGGACTGTAACGCTGTGGTATTCTTTACAGGAGGAAACTAAGCTGAACACTCTTGTAAGCACAAGCACTTTATGTACAGATTCCACCCTAAGTCTTTCTTCGGGGCCAACATCTGGTTACAACAGTAGCAACACAGCTACCTATGCTGCTAGTAAACTCAGCAAACAGGAAGAACAGGTAGGAGACTGAATGACTTTCTGATAGTTTGGCAGTGCAATGAGGGGTGTAATAACAGAAGGCTTTGTTCTTGGGAGTGTTTATATTCATTCAATAATAGCTGTCAACCTGTCAGGATCACAACATGTGTCATTGCAACCAAAGATATTAAATGTCAGTCACCACATCCGATTTGCAGATAATGAAACTTGAAATGACAGCTTCATTTCTTTACTAGGAACCAAGTTTGTTTAGCCTCCATTTCAAGACACAGCATTATTTTAAACAATTCTAATAGTTAAACGTAATGTGACAGCAGGTGTTGTGTAGTGGAAGTAAATTTGGATTCCAAATTACTCATGTGCCTCACAATGACACACAAGTTAAAAGTGCATATGCCTTTAGGACAGGTTGTGTGGGGGCCGGACACATTAAAATAATAGTTTCAAAAGTTCTGTTTGCTAGATATCAAGGATTAAGGCCTTTTGGGAGCAAAAGGAATGGGTTGCCAGCTACTAATGGGAAGGTACCAGCCTTGTAGCAGGATTATTGCTATTATTGCAGCATTATATTTTTCTGTGTAGTCTTTGTTTGAAATATCCTGCCTATATTCTTCTTCCCACCAGGTTTCTCCTGGGGATGCAGAACACTCAAGAGGAGATACAAGAGGTCGCTCAGCTGCTAGAAAAAGTCAGAGTTGTGTGTTAGAATACCTAAAAAAGGATTCAACATTTGGTAAGTGCTAAATGAATCTGCTGATTTTAGTCCAGGTCACATTTCTGGGTTTCTGTAAAAATGCAGAGTCAGAACAAACTCTGTATTGACACTGCATAACTGCAGGACAATGTTGATTACCAGAGACCAAGTAAGATTTAAGAAAATCCAAGCGTCTTACCCGAGTCATTTTCCCTATGTGGGCCATGGGGTTCATCTTTGACTCCTCCCTCTCCTTTGCACCTCGAATCCAGTCTGTTGCTAAGTCCTGTCGCTTCTCTCTGAATAACGTTGCTAAAATCCAGCCGTCCCTTACTGCTTCACCTGCCAAAACCCTAGTCCATGCTCCTAGTCCTCACTCGCCTTGACTGTTGCAACCTCCTTCCTACTGTCTTTCGCTCTCACCTTGAGCTTCTCACTTCTCTTCAGCACTCTGCTGCCAAGGTCATCCTCTTCACCACCTCTTTCATCATGTTCAACCCCTCCCCCTTTGCATCCAGCACAAACTTCTTGTCTTCACTTTCAAGATTCTTCATGGCCTTGCTCTTTTCTCGCTTTTTGCCTTCACTTTCCATTACATTCCCACCTTGGAATCTTGCTGCGACTGTGCCACCACCTTCCCCCACCCGAGTCTCCTTTTCCCTAAATTGTCTTAACCCCTTCTTCCATGCTGCCCAGTGCTTAGAATGCCCTTCCTGAACCCATATTCCCTGCTCCCTGCCAACCTATGAATCCCTCTTAAGAACCACTTCTATTAGGTTTTCCCTAGTTCCTCACCCCCTGGCTGCTCATTAATCTTCAAAAATTATTCAAAAATACACAGATAAAACCAAATAAAATCTCTAAACCTCTAATATACTAAAACACACAAAGAAAATAAAGTAAAATCCCCTGACTACAGCTTCCCAAACCCTACCCCTGCCTGCCATACACCTGGCAATTCAAAAAGGCCTTATATTGCCTCCGGAAGATGAGTAGGCTTGGGGCTTAGATGAAGCTCCATGGGAAGGGAATTGCATAATTGGCACCGAGAACACCTCTCTCTCCCTATCAGAGGGTGTTAACAGATGTCCCAGAGGGATATCCCAGTAGGCCTCCTG
This sequence comes from Sphenodon punctatus, assembly GCA_003113815.1. NCBI lineage: Eukaryota > Metazoa > Chordata > Lepidosauria > Sphenodontia > Sphenodontidae > Sphenodon > Sphenodon punctatus. The sequence goes on along the minus strand of QEPC01009912.1, from coordinate 4,140,498 downwards.
GGGCAGAGGGATGCCTGTCCCACCCTGTGGAGGGGAGGGCTTTCCCTAGCTGGGTATTCTCCGGCTGTGGGAAAGTCCCCTAGCCAGAGAGGGGGAGAACAGGGAGTGATGGGAAGCCACTTGGCTGCATTCTCAATGTTGCCCCTCCCCACCCACCTCCGCCATGATGGACAGCCATGGCTGCCTATTACAGACAATAACAATATCAAACAATGCTCCAAACAATGCAAAAAATGCTAAAAAGGAAACAATATTTTAATCAGAGTATTCAAGGTGGAAAACAATCTATTCAGAATGCTTACAACCATAAACTTCAATCCAGTAAACTGGTTAAATAATAATTCAGGATAATCTGAAAAGCAGTGGCCCTAGTTCATTACTGAGAAAAATCTAATACAAAGATAAATTCAATGTCCAAATCTGGTCCAAAAGATTCAAAATCCAACGTTTCGCCAATACAAAGCTTCTTCAGGGATTTTCAATATCTTTTACCATTTCTGCTCGCAGGCAAATCACTTAATTAGTGCTGTTCAGGAGAATAAACGATGTAATTAGAACAGAAACAGGGTACAAAATGTTTCTTACCCATATCTAAACCTGGGTATGATATAAATACTGCCATGCTCCCCCATACAAACTACAATAGCTCAGACAATAAAACACACCATGATGGTCTTTCTAATTGAATTACTCAGCAGCTGGAGGGTTCCTCTAAAGGAGGTGACATCCCCATAGCCAGTATCCCCAGCCTAAATAATTTAAACTGTGATATATAAATACCTTTTATTTCTTTAGTTTAGTGCTTATTGCTGCCATGGCAACCCCTGGACGCTGGTAGGAGCCGTTTCGGGAATACATATTCCTGCTCAGTTTGCCTGCTGTGCCCTGGCCGGGCCCACATTTCTCACCCGGCTCCCACCCAGCCGGGGTAGGAACCAGGCCCACATCTGGTGGGTCGCAAATAGACAGCCCGCTATGATGCAGCCCAGCAGACCGGGCTAGCATCACCTATGTTTTTACCCAAAGAATCATAGATCTGGAAGGGACCACAAGGGTCATTGAACCCAGGCCCCTGCTCAGTGCAGGATTAGCCATCCCTATGTTCCTCTCTCCATTGTCTATCCTAGATTGTAGGCACCACAGGGCAGAGATGTCTCTAATTCATGGTTGTTCAGTGCGAGGCACATTACTGGTGCTACATAAACAATTAATAATTATAATATTAGTAAAAATTGCCTGTGGGTACTACAGCATGTTGTGTCAAAAAGATGATTTTGAATATTAATATCAACTGATATGCAGTTTATTGCCTGACTTTCAAAGGTCTGGGCTGCAGTTTAATTGTGCAGAGGTGAAATAATGGAGACAGTTCTAAAACAGGATACAGTCCTTCAGCAGATGTTCTTCAGTACCTTCTACTTTCTTCCTCTGTCTCTGTGTGCTGTCAGGTGATAGAGATCACTGGGGTTTTATCCCGTTCCTCTTTTACTGACTCTGTGGATGGTTTTAGGAAAGTCAGTTTAGCCATCCGCAAATTGGGAAAATATTAGTAATCTTAATATGTGCCTACATAATAAATTTGGAAAAAAAAAAGTTTATTTGTATAGCAGCTCCCACTAAATGGCACTTGGAGCACTTCACAATGTTCATAAAATAAAAAAATTACAATAAAACACCATAAAATCAATTTCAAAGAGTTTTAAAGGGGAAGGTAAACGGGGAGGAAAAAACCATACTAAGCGGAACCAGCAGTGGATCTAAAGGCATCTGGAGAACAAGAAAAAAAATTTCAGGTGATTTTTGAAGGTGAGGAGGGAGGAACCAAGCTGAACATCTGGAGGGAGGGACTATGGAACCTGTCACAGCAAAGGCCCAATTGCCCACCAACTTAAGACATGATGACAGAACCCCCAAACAGTGTATGGTATCTGAGAGCATAGCCAGTAGGGTGAGGTCACAGAAGCAGGGTCTAGAATAGAGCCAGAACCTATACTGTTTGGGGTCCTAAAAACCAGCAGCACAATGTAACAGTGTTAAATTCAATCTGCTGCTTCTCAGCCAGCCCAATGCAGAGAATGCAGGGCGGTTGTAATGTGATCATAGTTGCCCAAACCAGTATGTACTAGTCATGCTGCCACATTCTGAATAACCTGCAAGCACTGGAGGATCACCATTGGGAAATCCATAGAAGAGGAAATTACAAAAATCAAGCCTCAGGGTCACCATGGCATGGCTCACTGTGGCAAGGTCAGCCTGGGATAAGTATGGAGGTAGCTTACACAAATTACAAAGATGGAAAAACCATCTTCAAACCATTATTCAATACCAGAGTTTTCATGGAAAGAGCATGGTTGAAATGATGTTTGAGCTCTTTACGAGGCCCACTACCTCCACACCGAACTTCCACAACATGCAGGGGCCCGAGGGAGGAGAGGGCATCCTGCTATCAGCTGCCCCTCCCCACCAGTATCACCTTAGTCTTCCCCAGATTGTGCATGAGGTAGCTTTGACACATCCAGCTGGTTAGTTCGTTCAGGCATTCCTCCAGGGCAGAGGCTGAGCTGACAGGATGCAAGCGGCAAGAGATAAATAGTTGTGTATCTTAAACATCCTGATGATACTCAATCTGTACTTAGTCGTGACATCTCCCAATAGTTGCCTGTACACGTTGAACAACATGGGCAATAGGATACAACTTTGGGAAATGTTGCATTTCAAGTTTCTCGGGGATGACGTGCAACCATCCATCCCCAGTGATGATTGTCTCTGCCCTGTACATATGACTCAAATCACCAACGAGCAGCTCCTGTCACACCAGTGATGTCCCTCAGCTCCCTAAGTTTCTCATAAATGGGGAAGTACTGGTAATATTGTGGTTATTGCTTATCTGTCTGGTCTTGTTTCCGAGTTAGACTCTGACACAGCCCAATTTAAATTTTGTTCTGTCTCATTTAAAAAGCTGCTTGGAATGAGTTCTTTCTTCCCCAGCATGGGAGTAAAATACAATGCTTGTTTTTCCCTCTCTTTTAGAGACTTCTCCGCCAGCTACTGAGAGCAAGAGAATCCAGGGGCCACTTCATTCCAGTAATAGTAGCCATAGGATTACCCATGGGTTAGCCATTTCAATCAACAGCTTTCCCTCCTCTCCAAAGAAGGACTACCACGACTTGTCCAAGCATGTCCTGACTAATGCTACCAGGGAGGTGAGTAGATGAGCATAGTCATTATTTCTGTAAATTCTGAAGAGAGGATACAGGAGATTTCCAGTAGTGTACTTCCTGGAGAACTTGCCTTCCTCTTACTCAGCTACCAAGAAAGCAAATTTGAACATAAGTGCTGAGTCTGACACTGCCTTTTGATCATTCGGTTATAAGGGGAGCCTCAGAGGGCTTTAGATGGCAGACGTAAAGCAAGACATGCTTTAGCAGTGAGCATAAAATAAAAATTAAATCACCACCAAATTGCATGAAGAGGTGATCAGCCATAAGTAGGGAGGGGTTGGAATGATGGTGCGGTCTTACTGCTGGTTTTAAACTTTTCCAGGCAACCATAAATAAGACTAATACCTCCGTAACAGCAGCATGCCAAACCACTTCATTCTCATTGTGTTAGGGTAGGGATTTTAAATCTACAGCTAAAATGCTTTTTCAATGTCAATTCAATTTATATACCATGAAAAGGGCAAATATAATCCCTTTGTTCAAGCTCTAAGTCAGTTTCAAGATAAGTGCCCTCATCTCTTGTATAAGAATGTTTTATTCCTAGGACATGGTCCTATAGAGAAAATGCTCTGAAAAGTGCTATACTTTCTGATTGTTTAAATTGCTTCCTGGCTTATTGCCCACGCTGCATCCAATATGAGCTGGAAGTGGCTGCAATCTTCATTCCAGAGATGGGGGACAAACTCAGAATCACTCTGGGGGAGCGTCAGTTCTGGTCCAAGTGGAGAAACAGCTTTAACACTGCCCAGTCACTCTTACCACAGTAGCTGATTGGTTCACTATATAATACCGCTAGAGGAAAGCAGTGGTGGGAAGGCAGTTGCTTTATCTGTAGCCTTATCATTATAGAATGGCTGAACAGATTAACTGTTCAGCTTGGCTAAAGCTCACTGTCACACTGCAATGGAGCCAAATACAGTTTGTAGGTCTAACACTTTCCCCTTAACTACATCTCTGTCTTGCAATTGTTTTTTAAGGTTATGGCAGCATGTTCAAATAACCTGAGGAACTTTTACAACTGCCAGGCAGCAGCTGGTTGGACGTAAGTTTATGCCTATTTTTTTCTCCGACCTGCCCACCCTGTTCTCCCCCTTAGCTATACCCCCTCCCCCACCGTTACCCATTCCCTGCACGTCCATCCGCTCCACATCCCCCAGTCTCATCCACATTCCTTGCCTTCCCCCAATCAACTGCCCTTCTCCTGCTCCCTCTGGGACTGCCGCTCTTCCGTGACTAAGGACCCCTTCATTCATGACCTCTTCCGTTCTCACCCCTTTCAACTCCTTGCTCTTACTGCAACCTGGATCTCTCCCTCCGACTCTGTCATCCCTGCCACCCTCTGCTCTGGAGGCCTTTCATTCTTTCATTGGCCTCGCCCTGAGGGCTGGGGTGGTGGCGTGGGCCTTCTTCTTGCCAACCCCTGTCGATTCCAACCCTTTCCCCCTCCTCCCTCCCTCTCCTTCCCTTCCTTTGAGGTTCATTCTGTGCGTTTATAGTCTCCCCTTCACCTTCGTGTTGCTGTCATCTACCGCCCACCTGCCCCCTCTCCTCTTTTCTCCCAGACTTTGAATCCTGGCTAACCTTCCTCCTCTCTGATGATACCCCCACTCTTATTCTTGGCGACTTTAACATCCACGTTGACACACCTTCAAAGTCCCCTATCTCCCGCTTTCTCTCCCTAACCTCCTTCTTTGATCTCCACCTCTGGACCGATTCTCCCACCCACATTGATGGCCACTCCCTTGAGCTCATCTTCTCCAGAAACTGCTCTGTTGCTGATCTCTTCTTCGATCCTTGTCATAAATCTGACCACATCCTCGCCTCCTTCAACCTCTCCCACCAACTCCCCTTGTCTTCCCCTGCTCCGTGTCCTTTCCGCAACTTGCAGGCCATTACCCCTCTTGACTTCGCCTCCTCCCTCTCCCCCCCGTCTTCTCCTCCTCTTCCCCAAACTCTGCCATCTCTTCTCTTAACACCTCCCTCGCTTCAAACCTTGACTCTCTTGCCCCCGTCTCCCCCCGCCCCGTCCGACCCCAAAACCCCCATCCTTGGCTGACCCCTAACATCTGCTACCTCCGTTCCTGCACCCGAGCTGCTGAACACCTCTGGCGCAAATCCCACTTCCTCCACTATAAATTCTCCCTCTCCTCCGCTATCTCCATGGCTAGGCAACACTATGCCTCCAGGATTGAATCCTACTCTTGCGACCCTTGCCGCCTCTTCTCTACCTTCGACTCCCTACTCAAGCCCCCCTGCCCCCTCCCCCCTCTCTGCTCAGAATCTCGTCGTTCTTCACCTCAAAGATCGACAAGATCCGCCAGGACATTGCCTCCCACCCATCTCTTCTTCCCACTCCCTCACCACCCCCTCTCCTCGCCTCCTTCTCCCCAGCCTCCCTTGAGGATGTCTCCACTCTGCTCGCGTCCTCAAACCCCTCCACCTGCCCTCTTGACCCAATCCCCTCCCGCCTCCTGACCTCTATTGCTCTCACTGTTCCCCCCCCCTTCTACATGTCATTAATCTCTCCCTCTCCACTGGCTCCTTCCCCTCCGCCTTCAAGCATGCCACTGTTTCTCCCATCCTCAAAAAGCCCACCCTGGACCCATCGGACCCCTCTAGTTACCGGCCGGTCTCCCTCCTTCCCTTTGCCTCTAAGCTTCTGGAACGTGTTGTCTACTCCCGCTGCTTGGACCTCCTCTCTGCCAATTCCTCCCTGGACCCTCTCCAATCTGACTTCCGCCCCCTTCACTCCACGGAAACTGCCCTTGCCAAGATCACCAATGATCTACTTGTCGCTAAATCTAAGNTGCCTTTGACACTGTAGAACACTCACTCCTACTAGACTCATTTCACTCCTTGGGCTTCTGTGGCTCTGTCCTTGACTGGTTCTCCTCCTAACTCTCTGGCCGTTCCTTTAATGTATCTTGTCCCAATTCCATCACCTCCTTCCTTCCCCCTTTTAGTTGGGGTTCCCCAAGGCTCTGTCCTTGGCCCTCTCCTCTTCTTTATCTACACCCTTTCCCTTGGCAAACTCATTGCCTCATACGGCTTCCAATATCATCTCTACACTGACGACACTCAGCTCTACCTCTCTACCCCCTCTCTCTCCCCTTCTGTCCACTCACACCTCGTCAACTGTCTCGCTGACATCTCCGCCTGGATGTCCCAACGCCAGCTCAAGCTCAACATGGCCAAGACTGAACTTATTTTTCCTCCCTCCTCTTCCTCTCCCGCTTCCGCTTTCCTGTCCATCTGCATCGATGGAGCCACCATCTATCCTGTTCCCCAAGCCCGTAGCTTGGGCTTCATCTTTCCTTGACACTCATCTTTCCTTTAAGCCTTACATTGGCTCTGTTGCCAAGTCCTACCGCTTCGCCCTCCATAACATCGCTCGGATCTGCCCCTTTCTCTCTATCTCCTCTGCCAAAACCCTTGTTCATGTCATTGTCATTTCTCGCCTCCTGCAACCTTCTCCTCACTGGCCTTCCTCGCTCTCACCTGTCCCCCCTTATCGCCATCCAAGACTCCGCTGTCAAGGTCATCCACTCAGCCCGTCGCTTTGACCACATGCAGCCTCTCCTTTCTCCACTGGCTCCCCCTTCCTGAACGCATCCGGTTTAAACTCCTGATATTCACCTATAAAACACTTCACAGCCAAGCTCCCCATCTCTCAGCCCTAATCTCCTTACATACTCCTGCATGCGCCCTCTGCTCCTCCTCTGTCCCCTCCCTCATTCTCCCCCGTCTCCTGTGCTCCCCTAACTGCTTCCATCCCTTCTCCCTCGCTGCCCCCCCATGCCTGGAACTCCCTCCCTACCCACATCACCCTCGCCTCCTCCCTCCGCACCTTCAAATCCCTCCTCAAGACCCACTTCTTCCGTGCTGCCTTTCCCAATGGCTGCTAGTTGTTTTTCCCCTAATACTTGTCTGCCCTCCTCTGCAGACTCCTGCCTAACTGTAACCAAGCCAAGCACGCGCACCTGAGACTTTGCAGCCGCTTGCATGTTTGTTTGCTTCTCCCTTGTCTTCCCTTTGTCCCCTCTTCTTGTCGCCCCCTCCTTGTCTTTTTAGATTGTAAGCCGTAGGCAGGGACCGCGTCTTTATCTTTGTTCTGTAAAGCACCAGGTACACGGCTTGTGCTATACAAATGTTTATTATAATAATAAATAATAATAATAAATGTAGACACACCTGTGTTTTATGCTTGGTGAAAATCCTTGCCTCTCTCCCTCTCTCTGATTCAGATACCAGTGTACAGAAAGAGAGGTGCTGGTTTATTACAAAGCCTTCCCATCATCTGCAACTAAGCATGGGTTTCTAGGAGCAGGTGTGATTGAAAGACCCTTCCCCAGTGTGTGGTGTATGGTGAAAGACCCTAGCAAAAGGCACCTGTATGACAAAACCATTAAAACAGCTCGAGTACATAACCAAGTAGCCAGCAGTATTCAGCTAGGTGAGTATCATCAATTATTAATGTGTGAGTAAGGGGAATGGTGTCACAATTAGTTCATAGCTGTCACGATTTCCTGAAGAAACGTGCAAGCATTCCTATTTCCTCACAAAAGATGAGGCTAAAAGTCCAAATAAAGAATAAAATGGAATCTACATCAGTGAAAATTGGCAAGTCAGAGAATGAGGCCATGATCCACTGACCATTTACTCCAGAGTAAGCGCCTGTGGGCTTCAGTGAGACTACTCTGGAGTAAGTGATTGGTGGATCGCAGCCTGTCAGACTTGTACTAAGATACATCCGGGTAATGACTGACCTACTCTACTAGTGTGTGTGTGTGTGTGTGTGCGCGTGCGCGCGCGCGCGCACGTGGAGAATGAGGGTATCCTTGGCTCAGCTAGAACTAGGTGTAATAGTAATAGTATTTATTAACAGCCATAGGCCAAACAGTAGAACCAGGTGTTGCTTAGTTGGCACTGAAGATCTGGCCTACAGTATCCAAGCTCTGCTGGCATTCTGAAACCACTGCTTGGAGACAATATAATAAGTCTAACCACTCTTTACAAACGTTAATTCAATATCAGAGCCCTTTTAAGGCTCATTCACACATCAATTTCCCAGCAAAGAGTAAGAAGGGGAAACATGATGGAGTACAGTCTGCGCCAGCTTAACTTGTGAGGACGGTGTGCAAAGGGAGTTTTATTAATTTATTATTATTATTATTATTATTATAATAAACATTTATATAGCACCGGTCATGTACCTGGCGCTGTACAGAACATAGAAATAGACGCGGTCCCTGCCTGTGGCTTACAATTTAAAAGACAAGGAGGGGGAGACAGGGAGAGGGGACAGTGGGAGA
>QEPC01009912.1:4083295-4122933 GCA_003113815.1 Sphenodon punctatus | reverse complement strand
GGGGGTTTGAATTTTAAGAAAACTTATGTGCATTTAAGGTTTTAAACTCTTAAGTTTTTTGTTTGGTTATTATTTATATAGCACAAGCAACGTGCCTTGCACTGTCGTTACTAAAAGTTTCTCTCAGGGTCTGGTTCCCATCAAGTATGAGTTGTACAGTAGAATCCACTTAAGTAGAACTTGCATAACTGAAATTTCTGGGTAAGTGGAATTAATGTTTTCCCCAGCTGCAGGTCGATAGGGATTTATTGCTCCTAGATCTGGATAAGTAGAATTCTGACCCCTGATAACTTTAATTTTAAGGTTCTAGAGTATTACCCACCCAACTAAAAATACCAGGACCTTTGAGTGTATTAATGATTTCTTGACAGCATGTAGTATATATCCTGTCAGGGTGAGTCTTTGCATCAGGCAGGCCAGAAATGGGCATTAGGGAACATTGGTTCTCTGCGTCTCCAGCTATGCAGACTGACACCGACAGCCAGGCAGAGCTGTGTGTGTGAAATCCTGTCAGTTCTGACACTGGGAGTCTCAAGTGGACTGTAAGGGGGGAGAGCACTAGGTTTACCTGTCTCCAGCCCACCAAGACTCCCAGGTTACACTCTGGCTACTTCTGGGGGGAAGAGAGGGGACTGGAGATGAGAAACCTGGTACTGACAGAGGCTGCTTTCATACATGCCTGAATGCATCTTCCAAGGCTGGGTGATAAGATGTGATTGCAAATTTTACGTGTGAACACACTAATCCACGTAATATGCACATTTACAATGTCGATTGACATGGCTGGAGTTCAGGTATGTGTGAAAGCAAGCAGCGTTAATCCAAGCATCAGTTTCCACATGGGGTGTTAACACACGCTTGAGGCAGCCGGAACCTGTGTTCAATCTGTGGAATCCCTACATCACTGTCACCCCCATGGGCAGCATTGGGAGTCCTTCAAACGGGCAAGCAGCTCTCTGCCTGTAGTTCATTGACTTATGCCAGCTGCCACAAATGGCACTAGCACACTCACCCCACCCCATGGCTACCTGACAACGTGGCAGTCATGCCAGTAAGCTCACTCCCCCCAGGCAGCCCCCAGGGCCAGTACGATTGCTCACACTCCTCCCCTGCTGCCTGTCAGCTGAGAGGGATGCACTAGTGCTGGCTCGGACAAGGTGCGTGTGTGTGTGTGTCATGGCCAGGAAAGGCTTCTTCCCTAGTTTCCATTGGAGCCAGCACTAGTGCACCCCTCAGCTGACAGCCGGCTGGGAGTAGGGAAGCATATCCCACCCCTGAGGACTTCTGAGCTCCCTTCTCCTGGCCGGCTGTCAGGGTGAGAGGGACTTGCTACCTGTGCCGCTATGGTGTTGGTAGACCTGGGGCTGCGGTGAAATTTAACCAACGGTTTAGGCCGGGTTAACCTACATGGCATGGTCTCCCTTCCTGGGGATGATACTGTCAAGGCAAACATCTGGTGGCCCACTGTGCATACATGCAGGTAAAACTGGGGCAATGTCTCTTGTGATTACACTCTCCATCTCTGGGTCCATTTCCCTAAAATCTGCTTAAGTAGAATATCTGGAAAGTTGAACTTTTTTATATTGAGGGGGGGGGGGGAAGAGACATTTGACTTAAGTAGACTCCGCTGTAGTTGCTTGGTGATGTCTTGTACAGGTTCCAGTGTAGTATATAGTCGGTAACAACCAGGTGTGTGCTTTTGTATGGTGCTTTCTTTCTGTATGTGCAGTCAGTGCTCTCCAGGTGTTTGGATAGTTCATTCCACGAGGATGTTCTTGTCCGTGTTTCTGCTTAGTTTGTTTTTTCTAATTCAAATTTTGTTTCTCATTACTGCAGTATTTCAGAAAACAGACATCACCTCCTTACAGAAGCTTAAGTGGCTGCTCAGTATCTTGGCACTGTGGCATTATTGTCTGTGATCTTTACTTTTACACACCATCATCCTTGCAACATACCAAGAGTGCTCTGCAGTTTCTTTTGGTCACATAAACCATGCTACCTCCATTGCAAGCTCCTTTTCTTTCCAAATGACAGAGACAGGATTTTCTAATAAAAGAAGCCTAGCACTTTTTTGTTGTTGTTGGCTACATGGATGGGTAAGGGCCATGTGTTTGCTGCTGGCCAGCCCTAATATGAAACCCATTGGCACCACTGCTGGACTTTCCTCTCGTATAGCAGTACTCAAACTGTCTTACCCATCTGAGATGGCAAATTTAGTGGGAACAAGGACTGTGTCCCTGCTGTGAATCTGGTCAGTAACATTTTGGTTTTTCTTTGTGTGCAGGAGAACTTATCAATTCTGGCTATTCAGTCTGTGTATGATGAGTCCATGCCTCGTCCGAGTAAAGAAATGGTACGAGGAGAGATTTTGCCCAGTGTTTGGATACTGGAACCTGATATAGTAAATGGAAGAGACATCACCAGAGTAATTTATATGGCACAGGTAAGGAATTCTATAGAAATCAAATACTATATAGGCCATACCTACATCATGGGGGACTTCGTTCGCTATGACGACTCACTACTTTTCCAGGACAAACATGAGTTCTGGCAGTAAAGTTGCAAAGTGGGGGAAGAAAGGGATAACTACCAAAGTAGCAAGTGGAATAAGGAAATGGTTTTCCCTCTGCACTTACAGCACATGTGTGCACACAGGAGTCACTGTGACCCTCAGCTGGGAAGAGTGCAACTGCAGTTATAGTTCTGCCCCAGTTTGTGTTCTCACGTTCGCATTTAGAAAGATGTTGGAAAAATTGAGGAGGAAAGAAAAAGCCCTACAAGAATACTTTGTGGAATGAAAATCCAGTCTGACTTAACAAACAGGTGAAGAGGTGACTTGATTAGTGTGTGAGAGTAGCAAGTGCCCAGAAACAAAGTATTGGGCAGTAAAGGGTTACTTCTTCCAGCAGAATGTGGTATAAAAAGAAACTGTGACCGGAAACGAAAGGTAGGTAAATGCAAATGAGCAATGAGGTACATAAAGCAGTAAGGAGGATTGGCAGACTGTCAAGAAAGGCGGTGGCAGGAGACCCCTCCAGCACTTGCATATAAAGAGTAGACCTCTTTCTAAAGACATGCTTAATTGAGTATGAGTTTCGGGCTCGGAGTTTCCTCCGCTGACTGGTGGTTTATATATTAAATAGTTGAGTTGGGCTCTTTTCAGCTGGGTGGGAGGGGGGGATGGGTGTGCAGCGTGTGGGCAGCTGTTACACAAACACACACCCATCTCCACTGATCTTCACGCATGGAGCCATCACTGTTTTGGCCAATGGCTCTGGGCGTGGGTGATGGGTGGAGCATGGGAGTGTGCACACATCCCCACCCACCCACCCGTGGGGGCATCTCGTGTGAAATAGGCCTGTGACTTGAAAATGTTTTGATTCAGTTAAATATTTAGCACTCTTGGTTTTGAATTATTATTATTATTATTAACAAACATTTATATAGCGCCAGCAGTGTACCTGGTACTTTACAAAGTAATAAAATAGACAGGGTCCCTGCCCCTAGGGCTTACAATCTGAGAGACAGGAGCTGGGGGAGAGACTTAGGAAGGGGAACAGAGGGAGAGACAAGGGGTCTAACATTCATGAAGATGCGAGGTCTCAAGTGCACGTACTTGGCTTGGTTACGATGAGAATGACAGCAGGCAGGTCCATGTTGCAAGGATAAGGGTAAACCGATCGTAGGTATAGGAATAGTGGCTCAGCAGGATAAAGAGTCAGACAGAGCAGAGCGAAAGAGGTGAGTTTTAAGGAGAGATTTGAAGGTATGAAGGGAGGGGGCAAGGCGGATGTGGACAGGGAGGGAGTTCCAGGCATGGGGGGCAGCAAGTGAGAAGGGACGAAGGCGCTTAGGGGAGCAGGGAAGGCGTGGAAGGGTGAGAGAAGGGACAGAGGAGGAGCGAAGTGCACGGGCTGGAGTATGGAGGGCGATAAGTGCAGAGAGGTAGGGGGGAGCAAGGTTGTGAAGAGCTTTATAGGTGAAGACTAGGAGCTTGTGCAGGATTCGTTCAGGAAGGGGAAGCCAGTGAAGCGAAGAGAGGAGGGGCTGCACATGGTCGAAGCGACTGGCGAGGTAGATGACCCTGGCAGCAGAGTTTTGGACAGAGATGAGGGGAGAAAGGTGAGACCGGGGAAGGCCAGTGAGAAGGAGGTTACAGTAATCGAGGCGAGAGATGACCAGAGCATGAACAAGAGTTTTGGCAGACGAGACAGAGAGAAAAGGGCGAATCTTAGCAATGTTATGGAGGGAGAAGCGACAGGATTTAGCAACAGAGTCAATGTAGGGTTTAAAAGAAAGGGCTGAGTCAAAGATGAAGCCTAGGCTACGGGCTTGGGGGACAGGCAGGATGGTGACTCCATCAATAGTTATTGACAGTGAGGAAGGAGAGGAAGGATGAGGGGGGAAGATAAGGAGTTCAGTTTTAGCCATGTTGAGTTTGAGTTGACGTTGAGACATCCAGGTAGAGATGTCAGAGAGACAGTTGATGAGACGAGCTTGAACAGAGGGAGAGAGAGAGGGAGTAGAGAGATAGAGTTGAGTGTCATCAGCATAGAGGTGGTATTGGAAGCCATGGGAGGCAATGAGTTTGCCTAAGGATGAGGTATAGATCGAGAAGAGGAGAGGGCCAAGAACAGAGCCTTGAGGAACACCAACTGAGAGGGGGAAGGAGGAGGAGGCGGAGTTGGAGAGAGACACATTAAAGGAGCGGTCAGAGAGGTAGGAGGAGAACCAGTTATGGACAGAGCCACAAAAGCCAAGGGAGTGAAGGGAATCCAGCAAGAGTGAGTGGTCAACAGTATCGAAGGCAGCAGAGAGATCAAGGAGGACAAGAATGGAATAGAGACGTTTAGATTTAGCCACCAGAAGATCGTTGGTGATCTTAGTGAGAGCAGTTTCAGTAGAATGAAGGGGGCGGAAGCCAGATTGGAGGGGGTCAAGGGAGGAGTTGGAGGATAGGAAGTCAAGGCAGCGGGAGTAGACAACACGTTCAAGCAGCTTGGAAGCAAAAGGAAGGAGTGAGACAGGACGATAGCTAGAAGGGTCAGAGGGGTCAAGAGTGGACTTTTTGAGAATAGGAGAGACTGTGGCATGTTTGAAGGCAGAAGGGAAAGAGCCAGTAGAGAGGGAGAGGTTGATGATGTGCAGGAAGGAAGGGGCGACAGTGGGAGTAATGGAGGTGAGGAGGCGGGAAGGAATGGGATCAAGGGGGCAAGTGGAAGGGTTGGAGGAGGAGAGCAGAGAGGAGATTTCCTTAAGGGAGGCAGGGGAGAAGGAGGACATGAGAGAAGGAGGGGGAGGAGGGAGAGGGGTGGGAGTGGGAAGAGAGGAGTGGGAAGCGATGTCGAGGCGGATCTTGTCTATCTTGGAGGTGAAGAAGGAGGCAAGATCCTGAGCAGAAAGGGAAGAAGGAGGGGGAGGACAGGGAGGCTTGAGGAGGGAGTCAAAGGTAGAGAACAGGCGGCGAGGGTCCCGAGAACAGGACTCAATGCGGGAGGCATAGTAGTGTTGTCTAGCAAGGGAGATAGCAGAAGTAAGGGTGGAGAGACAGAATTTGAAGTGAAGGAAGTCAGCGTGAGAATGGGATTTGCGCCAGAGTCGTTCAGCAGCACGAGTGCAAGAACGGAGGTGGCGGATACTAGGGGTGAGCCAAGGACGGGGGTTGTGGGAGAAGGCAGGGCGGGAAGAGAGAGGGGCATGGGAGTCAAGTGTGGAGGAGAGAGAGGCGTTGAGAGCAGAGACAGCGGAGTCAGGGGAGGAGGAAGAGAAGACTGTAGGAAGAAGGGGAGAGAGAGAGGAGGCAAAGTCCAGGGGATCAATAGCTTGAAGGTCACGGAAGGGGCGTAGAGAAGGGGAAGAGGAGGGGGGACAGTGGGAAATGTTGAAAGAGGCAAGGAAGTGGTCTGATATAGGATGAGGATCGAAGGAGAGATCAGCGACAGAGCAGTTTCTAGAGAGGACAAGATCAAGAGAATGGCCATTAGTATGGGTGGGGGAGTTGGTCCAAAGGTGGAGGTTGAAGGAGGAGGCTAGGGAGAGGAAGCGAGAGACTGAGGGCTGAGATGGGTCATCAACATGAATGTTGAAGTCACCAAGGATGAGAGTGGGGATATCAACAGAGAGGAAGAAAGTGAGCCAGGACTCAAAGTCAGAAAGAAAGGAAGAGAGAGGACCAGGGGGACGGTAGATGACAGCAACACGTAGATGGAGGGGGGAGTAGAGGCGCACGGAGTGAGCCTCAAAGGTATGGAAGGAGAGAGAGGGGGGAGGAGAAATTGGTTGGAACTGACAGGATTTAGCAAGAAGGAGGCCCACCCCACCACCCCGTCCTTCAGGGCGGGGTTGGTGAGAGAAGGAGAGACCCCCACAGGAGAGGGTAGCAGGCGTGACAGAGTCCGAGGGAGTGATCCAAGTTTCAGTAAGGGCAAGGAGCTGGAGGGAGCGAGAGAGGAAAAGATCATGGATATAGGGAGCTTTACTGATAGATGAGCGACAGTTCCAGAGGGAGCAGAAAAATGGTAGTTGATGAGGGGGGAGGCAAGGAATAGGGATAAGATTGGGAGAAGGGGAGCGTCGTGGTAGGCTAGAGACAGGAGGAATAGGGATAAGATTGGGAGAAGGGGAGCATCGAGGAAGGCTAGAGACAGGAGTGGAAGGGGAGCAATGAGAGAAAGTAGCCAAGGGAGCAAAGGATGTATGGGGGAGGTTAGAGAGTGGTGATCGGAATTATGCATTCCACTGTTCGAAACTTGCATCAATTAGACCAGTAAAAATTGTCAAGATGATACAAACAAAAGACTTGTTCATAAGCATTATATTTAGGCAACTGATAGTAGGATTTAAAAAAAACAGCAGACCTTTATTTCAGTGCTAGCTGGTATCTGTATCTGCATTTAGTTTTCACCACAGGGTCTCTCGGCTTCATTCCCAGAAATACCTGGTTCAGGACATCATTACAGAGACTGACTGACACACACAAAGCAGTTCAGAGGTTACCTTATGTTGGGCCAACCTGTGCCGGCTGCACAGAAACTTGGTCTTTTGGGGTTATTCCAGTAACATTGCACCTGTGTAATTAAAGGTCCCTGCTGCCAAAAAGGAGACTGCTGCTGTGTAGGAAATATTCAAATTAGTATAGTACTTTAACTTTGAGAGGTGTTTTTAGTTGGTTGAAGGGCTTTTCACCTCTTTGTAGAATAAGCATAGGCACCCTGTAAGCAGTGCAACTTTTGGCTTTCAGGATTTAGTTTTCTTGAAGGCAGCATATGCAGAACGTAGAAAGTTCTGCCCCCTGAATTTAAAGCACATTGACTTCACAAGCTAAATAAAACCCACAGAAACATCTTATTTTACCTAAGCATTGCAATTCAAAATGTGGCCTAATTCTATCTCTTATAAAGCCTCAGTATAAGTTAGGCAGCCTTGCTAAGTAGAATTAGCAGATTTAAACCAAGTTGAGGATATTATTTTTTTCCCCTGTGCTTAATATTTTTTCTGCACTTTGAATAATGACACCATTTTATTTGCAGTCTGCTGGCTCATCCTGTGCTACAGCATGGGGTTTACTGGATGCTTGTTACTCTATACCTTTTCTAAGCCACGGGGAATCTAGACCAAAACGTACAATATTTCATCCAAAAGGCACTCAGCATAATTTCTTCTTTTCTAATTTCTGCAGGTTGACCTTGGCTCTCCAGCCATTCCTGTACGGCTTTTGAGCACCGTTGTTAAACGGCAACCTTTAGTGATTGCTAGGCTGGCTCATTTTCTTGCTAGTTAGCACACAACTCCAGACTGTCAAGTCATTAGTTAGCTCCAACTGTAAAGAGAAAGAGGTAGGACATTCTTGGATAACGCCAAATCCTGGCTTCGGAAACATTTTTAATCGTGTTCCACTTCAGCCCAAGAGACAGAAGTCATGGACAGGCTAGCCAAGACTGTAAAAAAACAAAACAACTATCACAGCTCATTTGCTTCAGGCACTGCTCTTCAAAGAACAAAAACTTAATGAGGTACAAAGCCTGCTCTTGATAGAAGTAAGTAGCGGATTGTGCTTGCTGTTCATACTGGGAAGGAAGGAATGCTCTAGAGAACGGAAGATGGCAAAACCTTCATCTTGCAAGCCACCAGCATCAACATGCAGAAATCTACAGTCCAAGAACCTATCATCTCCAGAGTCTGAAACTTCTTACAAGGTGACTACACAAAAACTGACCAAAACTTGAGTACATAGTAGCTGGAGGCCTTTTACAAGCTCTTCACCACAGAAGAAAAATTACTGTAATTTGCTCATTTTTAGTATCTGTGAAGAATGGTACTTGCCGGTGGAGAATGTATACTAAACACTGTAGATAAACCAGCTGGTCCTGTTGGATTAGTTAAGAGTTTAATTCCTTCAAACTGAAAGAGGATCTTCTGCTGGGCTCCTTTCACCCAGGACTTGCTCTAGGTTGCTGACATGAAAAGCTAGATCCCAGACAGAATGCATCAGCTGGTCACTACTCAGCAACTGTGGAGACCACCACACCCCTCAGGACATGTTCTATTACAGAACCACTGCAACATAGTTATTAGGTGCTTTGAAGTAGAGAAACCAAACTGGCAGTTGTAAAGCATGATTTTATTTTTTTAAATAGGGCATAGATCCCATTGTTTCAGGTTGTTTATAATAAAATCATGCAAATGAGAGAAGTTGATGCTTTCTGGATGACTGTTGCATCATTTTCCTGCTCTCCCCCCCCCTCCCAATACTTGATGCAACTCAGCAATGCTAAATTTGCTTTAAGCTCACTGGTTTCCCCTTCACAGTTAGAACATTAGCTGGAATTAAACAGGAAATGTAGAGTCCACCTTAGGAGGCGTACAACTATCTTGCAGCCTCAAAACATAGCTAGTGTAGGAGAAAGCACTCTCCCACTAAACAGTGGTTCCCAAACAGTACATCTCTGTAACTCCATTTTGGAGAGCTAAAGACAATTCCACAACATTCAAAATATGTCATATCATTAGGATTGTGACTCTTTCCACAAGATGGTGTCACACCACTTGAGGAACCTCTCTTTTTTGTGGGGGGCAGGAAGGGGACCCTAATAAGTTGTGTAAGTCTTGGGGTGACATTCTGACCCTAATCACTTTACCATGTGCAGTTGATAACCTTTTCAAACAACGTTGTCACTGTCCACTGTTCAAGCCAATGTTGCATTTTAAATGTGAAGTGCCCACCTTCAATATGGTAGATGCCAAACACTTGCATCCACAAAGAAGCTTAATTGCTAAATGTTAGAGAAATAGCTATGATTTTATTCAACATCTGTTGATGTCTTGCCTTTAGATAAAATACACGTCACATTCTGCCTTAATTGAGGTTGCATGAGGGAATGTGGTCAGAACTTGTCCCAAGCTTTTAACTACCACCACCAACCCTAGAAAAAAACCCATCTATGTTGGTAGAAAGGAAATTGGGAAAAATAGAGAGAACACAAATTTGATTTGGCTAAGAAAAGCAGTTTCTTAGCCTTTCAAAACACAGAATAGTGCTTATGTATCAGAATCCCCATTGAAGTCAGAAAACAAGCTCAGAAGTGGTTTCCACCAATAGAATGAAATCCAGCTCTTCAGTCTCTAAAAGAGCAATACTTAATAGGGACAAAATCTCATTTCCTTTCTTTCACCACAAGCAGCCAACTACCCTCCTGGGTGGATTTTGTAAAATGAAGAAAACAGCATTCCTTTTATCCAACAGGCACCCCAATAGACATTACAATATCCAGCATGCCAATAAAATATTATTTTCGCTAGGAATGGATGGGAAGTTACAGCAAACATCTACAAAGATTTAAGTGTTTAATTGAAGTTTTCCTTTCCTTTTATTTTGGACATGGCACTCTGTTCTTTGCAGGAATAACATCTAGGACTCGAGTACGTCAGAGACGGTGCCTATTGAAGGATAATGTCGTCTTGTACAGTGCATCAGATGTTTATTTTTATAAATGTGTACAATTGTTTTTTCTATGTTCACAGATTAAGTTATTTATATATATGCTTGTTTTAATGTGTTTTTTATATGCTGGAGCTAATTTTTATTTTTTACTGGTATTCAATTAATGTAAGCTTTTTAAAAAGATCATCAATTGATACAAAAGTTCTATTTATACAAATGTTTGGTTTTTTTTCAAATATAACATTTTATGGTACCTGTGAATGCCTGGGATTTGTTTGTTTGGAAGAGGGGGGAAAACTAGCTGATGTATTAAGACTGTGCAAAACAATATTAATATTAAATATTTCTAATTATCAGTAGGTTTGAGCAATGGAGAATCAAGATTATCTTACTGTACCATTTATTTATCCCATCTCTGCTCTTAACCAAGACTGCTATTTTCATATCCACAATAAATGATAATTTTCCACATAATGAGAAATGCTGCCAGCTACATTCTTTACCTGGATTCCAACATGTCCTAAATGTGTATCCATCAAGCTCTGTGTTTCTTCAGGAATACTTTTTGACTTGGCACAAAAATCGATGGTTTTTGTTAAGTTAGTAACATTAAATAGAATTAGACTAATTAGCAAAAAACTCAATTTAAACTAGTCAGTCAAGTGACTTTCGTAAACCCTGCCATAATACCATAGCCGGCAGTTTGAACCCTAGCTTTTAGTTTAAGTAATGCTTTACTTATATCCTGCTGTTTATTACTAACACCTTGGCAACTCCTTGTGAGATCTTTTCAAACCCACTTGTTTCCAGGTATACGTCAGCCAGGAACTAAGTAAACTCCAAGCATTTTGGAAAGTGGTTTCAGGCTGTATGAAACAGTGGTCCTTAGTAGGAGAAAGTAATTCCCTAACTTACCCCACGTGATGGGGCCTCCTTCCTATTTCCTACTGCACCCATACCAACCATTCCACATCTGCTTCAGAAGGAACCTTGTGAGGAACAGTAGGGGAACTAGAAATGCCTGCACAAGAAACGGTGGAGAGAAGAAACCAGGATGTCCCTGAGTTCAGCTGGACTCTATCCAATTTGAGGGAAGGTAGAGGGGTTCCTTGAAAAATAAAGCACCCTCAGTGCACCTTGGTGCAGAACAATGGATGTGCGTATATTTAAGTGATGTAAGGGTTATATATCTTTTTATAAGACAAAGGTTTTTGTTTCCAACAATGCTGAGTGGGCAACGTGCAACTCTAACTAGGACAGGACTATTTTTCACTTGCGCTAGAGGTTGGTCTGAAAATTTAACGTTTGTTACCGGATGATTTCCTTCCTCACGACAGACCTCGATGGCTCTGCGCTAACCAAGGCAGTTAAAGCTTTCCCACAGGGCTGCAGAGCTTTGCAATTTCTCTTTGGATTAGTACGTCTAGAGCTGTATTAGAACACCTAGAAGATTCAATCAACTTCCCTACAAAAACATTAGACTATATGGACAGACCTGAAGAGACCACCATACAAACTGAAGATAACCAAAAAAGAGAAAGCTCAGGTGTACAAAGCTAATAATCGGATACATATCCCATTGTGCAGTTAGACAATTAGAGGGCGAAGATATCGTCTCTCTTTGGTTGCTGTCTCAGTTAACAGCTTTTAGGACAACCCAGTTGTGCTTCAGGTGAGCTTGAATACCAGAAGAGCCATCAACAGATTTTCTTCCCCCACCCAGTGCAGATCTGACATCCTGAAATTGTAGCTGAAACAAACATGTTTAAAA
This sequence comes from Sphenodon punctatus, assembly GCA_003113815.1. Lineage (NCBI taxonomy): Eukaryota > Metazoa > Chordata > Lepidosauria > Sphenodontia > Sphenodontidae > Sphenodon > Sphenodon punctatus. The sequence goes on along the minus strand of QEPC01009912.1, from coordinate 4,111,222 downwards.
CTCTCCTATACAAGTTTGAGGAAGTTCACCCCATCCCAGTGGCACTGCTAGGTTGCAAAAGAAAATTGGGCTCATACCTTCTGAATTTTCCTTCTACGGGAGATCGTCCTGGACAGCCAATAAAACAGTAGGGTTAGATCCCCGCCACTACCAGTAGGAGGCAGACTTCCTGATTTTCTGGAGCATGCTCAGAGGGATCTAGCCCCTAAGCTCCAGTAGTTTAAGCATTACGCCACACTGCTCAACTTATGCTGAACTGGAAAAAATTTCTGTAACTAGAGAATTTTTTTTATTATCGACTTAAAAGTGATCTAAACTCCCTGCCCCCACTCCCAACGGGGTGTAGTTGTAGGTTCGAACAGGTACTAAGCTATGTGTCCGTGATCAAGGCACCTCAGAGTTACCCTTGACTCCAGGTGGGACTGGCCATCCAGGAGGATCTCTGTAGAAGGAAAATTCAGAAGGTGAGAGCCCAATTTTTCTTTCTCCCGGAAGATCCTCCTAGACAGCCAGTAAAACAGTAGGGACGTTCCCAAGTGGTGTCCCAGTCGAAAATATGTAGGGGGGAAAACGGAGGAAGTAAGAAGAAGTGGGGTGTTAGGCAGAAGAGGATTAGGTATACCCCCTATAACACCACCTGTCTCCCGAAAGCCGCATCGGCTGATTTGTGCAACAGGATCTTGTAGTGCCTCAGAAAGAAGTACACTGAAGACCAGGTCGCTAGACCCCGTAGAAGGCTGAATTTCTGAAGACTTGTGAGGTAGCTGCTACTCTAAGGGAATGGGCAAATACCCCTGGGGGGGGGGGAAATTTGCCCTCCGCCTTGTAGGCCTAATACCCCCAGGGGGGGGAGGGAGGGATTTGCCTTCTGCCTTGTAGACCTCTGTGATCCAGAGGGTCATCCAGCGCACAATAATGGCTTTGGATGCTCTCATGCCACAGGGCAGACAACTTTCTGAATGGAGCTGTTCTGTCCAAGTATATCCGCAGAGCTCTTTTAACATCAAGGGTGTGCCAGACTCGTTCTTGTGGGTGAGTCGGCTTGGGGCAGAAGGACGGAAAAATGACCTTCTGTTCCCTGTGGAATCGAGTGTCTACTTTATGGCAAAAGGCCGGGTCTAGCCTGAGGACCTCTGAGGACTCCTTAAAGGAGCAGAGGGCGGGGTCCATGGAAAGGGCGCTAAGCTTGGATACTTTACGAGCTGCGGTGATGCCTATGAGGAAGGCCAGTTTGAGGGACAAGTAATAAAGGGATACCTCACTGAGAGGTTCAAAGGGTGTCTTAGTGAGAGCCTTGAGGAGTAAATTTAGGTTCCATGTGGGGAAACGGTGAGCCACCGGAGGGGAGATAACTCTTGATGCCTTTAGGAACAGGACAATGTGGGGGCGCTTCGCTACCCTGCGGCCCTTGATCGTACACAGTACGCTATTCAGGGCTGCTACCTGTCTTTGGAGCACATTGGGCTTTAACCCCTTGTCTAGGCCTTCCTGGAGGAAATCTAAAATAACCCTAATGGGGACCTTAGCTGGTCTAACTTCCCTGTTCTCGCACCACCTGGCAAAGGTGGCCCAGGTACTCCGATACATGTGTTTAGTGGCTGGACACCTAGATTGAAGCATGGTGTCCAGTACTCGATGAAAGTAGACCAACTTTCTCAGCACCCTCCTTTCAACTTCCACGCGGTTAGCTTCAGGGCTTCTGGATTGTTGTGAAGGATAGGTCCCTGAGACAGGAGGTCAGGGATGCTCGGGAGTCTGAGGGGAGGTTCCGAGCTCAGTTCTTGGATGTCCGCAAACCATGGTCGTCGTGGCCAGTAGGGGGTCACCAGGATGGTGGTTGACCACTGTTTTTTTATTTTCGCCACCGTCCTGTGTATGAGGAGAAATGGCGGGAAGGTGTACAGAAGCCCTGAAGACCAGGTCAGGTTCAGTGCGTCGAACGCTGCCGCTCAGCAATCCAGGAATTGGGATACGAAGATCTCCGTCTTCGCATTGGATGGTGATGCGAACAGGTCAATTTCTGGTCGCCCGAAGGAGCTGGCTATGGTCTCGAATGCTGTCGGGTGGAGAGCCCACTCTCCCGGGTTGATCTTTTCCCGGCTTAGCCAATTGGTTTGAGTGTTCTTTTTTCCCGTGATGTGAACCGCCTTGATGGATTTCAGGTTGTTTTCTGATCACTTGATGAGGGTGGTTGCCTGCTGGTGGAGAGATTCAGAATTTTGGCTCAAGAACCCCCTTGGTGATTTATGTATGCTTTCGCCACCGTGTTGTCCATGTACACCAGTACATGTTTTCCTTGAAGGATCGGAGCCAGGTCTCATAGGGCTATAATAACTCACTCAAAGCTCCAGCCAGTTGATGTGATGTCTTTTTCCCCTAAGGGAGCCACTTACCTTGTGTCATCCTGCCCTGAGAGTGTGCTCCCCAGCCTAAGAGACTCGTGTCGGTCGTCACAGCCATCCTGTCGGGATCTGAGAGTGGAACACCGGGTGGTTTGAATCGGTCCATCTTTGTCCACCAGTGGAAGGAGTTCTTGAGAGATGCTGAGACTGAGGTCCATGGGTTTCCTCCCTGTGTCAGGCGGTCCTGCCATGGACGTAGAAATCGCTGGAGTGGTCTAGAGTGGAATGTGGCCCAATGCAGGATTCTCAGGCAGGAGATCATGGCGCCTAGCAGGCTGGCAAGGACTTTGAGTCTGGCCTTGCAGGCTTTCGAAATCTGCTGGATCAGGAGTCGAAGTTTTTGTTGTCTCTGTTGTGTCAGGAAGATCTTGTAACTTAGGGTGTCCAAGATCAACCCCAGATGTTCTAGAGTCTGGGAGGGATTGAGGTGGCTCTTCTTGAGGTTGATTAAGAAGCCATGTTCTTGTAGGTACTCGATGGATCTGCGGACATCTATCAATGCCTGTTCGTAGGTGGGCGACTGAATGAGGATGTCATTGAGATATGGGTGGATCCTTGATGCCCTCTCTCCATAGGTTTGCAAGGAGGGGGAGCAGGACCTTCGTGAATGTCCTGGGTGAGGTGGCGAGGCCGAAGGGTAGGGCCGTGTATTGCCAGTGTTGTTGGGCATACGTGAACCTGAGCCACCGTCTGTGAGAGGGGAGGATGGGGATGTGTAAATATGCTTCCTTGAGGTCAAGGGAAGTCAACCACTCGCCTTGAGCAATCGCTATGCGGATGGATGTGAGGGTTTCCATCTAGAATTTTTGAACTTTGACAGACTGGTTTAGGATTTTGAGGTTGAGAACTGCACGCCATTCCTCTGATTTTTTTGGTACTAGGAACAGGATGGAGTAGTCTGGACCCCTCTTCGCGTGATGGTACTGGTTCTATGGCTCCTATGGATTGGAGCCTGCCTATTTCTGTTTGCATGGCAGAGTGTTTGTTCGGGTTGCTGGAGACCGGTGAGAGATAGTAGGAGTGTCGAGGGAAGTGGGAGAACTCGATTGTATATCCCCTCTGCATGGGTTGGAGGATCCATGAATCTGAGGTGGAGACTAGCCATTTCTCCGCAAACAGTTGTAGCCTGCCTCCTAGGGTCGTACGGTTGTGAGGAGGGAAGGCTCCATGGTCATGCATCCGTCTTGGGACGTCCAGAGCCCTGTGTGTGCTTCGCTCTGTTCCCAGTTCCCTTCTGTTTGTGCCATCTAGACCTGTACTATTATTGGTTTCCTCTGTGTGGGTAGAAAGGTCGCCTGGAGCCACCTGCTGGAGAGTATCCTGTACTGAAGGGGCAAAAAGGCTTTTTTGAGATCCCAACGCTTTGCAAGGTTTGTCTTTTGGATTTGTCTGCAAGGACTTTATTCAGGCAGACGCCCAAGAGCTTAGCCCCTTGGAAAGGTCCCCCCGCTAGGGTATTTTTGGCTGTGGTATCTCCTTTCCAGGACCTAAGCCAGAGGTGGCGGTGGGCTTCTACGTCGGATGCTGCGGCATGTGATGACCAGCGGAGGATATCCGTGGATGAATCCGCTATAAAAGCATACCCGGCCATGACAAAAGCTAGAGCCATAATCAATTCTAATTCTAATAAAGGCATAGGCTAACTGGATTCTGGTGGAAAGGATAATAGTCATCTTCATAGAGACGCGAGGATCCCTGGCCCATTTGATCCACGTCACAAGGGCTCTTGAAAAATAGGTGACGGTGGCCATTTTTATGATCAAGGCTACTTCCTCAAAATTCCTCCTTAGGTTACGCTCTGTCCCCTTGTCAGTAGGGTCCCGAGGGAAGCACTCTCCCTCGGTTGGGAAAACGGAGTTTCTGGCGAGGGAAGTTGCTGCGGCATCTACTTTAGGGATGGCGAGGAGGGTCTCTGCTTTTAGTGAGGGAGTAGAGGGATAGCTGGGTTTTATTCATTTTGCAAGTTTATTAGGGAGCTGCCATTCCTTTTTGATAATTTTTTCTAAAACCATCCCTCTGGATCCAGGGATATACTCTTTCTTCCTCCTCCTCTTCCGAGGACTCGTGCTTGTCTTTCTCATGTCGTAGGTAAAGCACCTTTATGACCAGGTCAAAGATCTGGTCTCTTTACTTGCTAGGGAACTGCCTATCAGGGTCTGATGAAGCTTTGATCCCTAGCTCCTCTCTCTCTCCCACCTCAAGGGAGGAGCAACTGCTCTCGTCCTCAGAGGTCTGGTGCTTGTCCGAGGCATGGGTCTCTGATGCTTCCTCTTCCTCCTCACTGGCTGCTATGAGGGGGGCCTTTTTCCCCTTTCTTTTTCTCCTAGTTGAAATCTGTTCCTCTTTGGAGGAGTGAATGGACCTCACCTCCTCCAAGGCTGCCCCTGACGAGACGGGGGTGGGGTGGGTGGTCTAGGGGCCTTGTGTGGTTTCATGGGCATGGGGAGCTTGCCTTTGCCAGCGCCCTTGGAGCGGCCCTTGTAGGGACAGGCTTTTTGGGGCTTAGGAGATCTTTTGCATTTTAATTCAGAGGATCTCTTTGAGCACCTCCATATATGGGTCCTGGGCTGGGGGAGGGGCATGGGGGGGGCTTACTGTTGCTGTGTCTGCCACCATTGTCCTCGTGGTGACCATTCTCCTTTTGGTTTCGCTTTCCCCGTGGCCGCTTTTCTGAGTGACCTGAAAGGGGGTGGGGGGACCGAGCTGGGGCCTTGCCTGATGCCGCACACCAGGCTGGGAGCCACAGTGAGCAGGGAGGAGAGCTGACCAGAAGCCCTTCAGGCCGCTGCAGCACGCTGGATCCTCCCAGGGCCGATGAGCCGCTGGAACCCCGAGCGGTGAACTGGGGAAGGGGCTGGGAACTAGCCTGCTCGAGCCTGAGCTGGAGATCCGGCACTGTCGGGCCCCATGCTGTGGCAGATGTCGTTTTTGCCATGGCCACTCTAGGCTCTAGCGGGGGTAGGGTCCTGTGGAACCAACAGACAGAACCCTTTAGGGAACTGCTAAGCCTGCTCGGCGAGGCCCCCACGCCAGTTGGAGAGGGGAGCACCCGGATCCAATCCTCCAAACCCCTCCTAAAGAAGGGGATGAACAAGGAGCGGGGAACTAACCCTACTGTTTTACTGGCCATCCCGGAGAATCTCCCGGGAGAATGGGGTGCCCCTGCTCCCCCTCCCACTGACACAGCTGCACCAGAAGGTTAGTCATAGTTCAGAAGCAAAGGAGGCTATATTTTGCTAATCTGTTTATTATGGTAATTAACAGGTTTATGGAAATACCAGTCATGAAACGGTCTAACACTGAGCTCCGAGGAGCAAGTGTGTAGCAGTGTGAGGATCCTCCCCTTTAAGTTCATATTACTGCAACCTTGTCAACGCACACTTTTCACACTGTACATAAACAGGGTGCATGCAATGTAGAGAATAATCCTGCAAGACAACTACATGGCATCTGTGGTCTCTGTCTGTCCAGCACTCCTAATGCTGAGAAGTGACACACAATAGTTGCAGCAGCATGGGTTAGTTTCTCTGTATCTGGTAGATTTTAACTGAAGCCAGTTTTGCCTGATTAAAAATCAGATTAAAACACACTTCAGCTCTTTGATAATGTATTTTCCATCCCAGGAATGTCATTTATCCAAGCAAGAGAAAGGATAACCATGGACTGAAATGGTGAACCTTAGGATGGTCTCACAGGCCATGGGCGGCTGCTCCTCGTTTAATGTAACATCTGTTTTGAATCATTTTTGTATACAGCAAGAAAAGGTAACAGACGAGAGGCTAGACAAAAAAAGTTTCTTCCTTGTGTATTTAAAAAGAATATACCAGGCAGGATCCCCAATCAACATCTTTTAATATATTGCTAAAACCAAATCCATCATGCCAGGGTCCTCAACACATGGCACAAAGTATTTTAAAAGATATTGACAGATTTCTTCCTCATTGGCAGTCCCATTCCTGAAGTGGAGTCGCAAGGGTGTAACAGCATCCAACAGTTAGTTGCTTCTTGTGGAAACATATGTTCATACTACCACATGGAAGCTACACTGAGTTATTCCAGAATGTGTTTGTAATACTGGAGTATTTTTCTGTGTAAAAACCCCCCAAACATACAAGGCATTAAAGATCTTGAAAATGGTGACACTAGTAGACACTTGCCATTTATACTCACATGCTATAAAAACAACCCCTCTCAAAATACTGTCCTCTCTCCCCAGTAAAAAAGATAAGCAAAATCTCACTCATTTCTATAAAACCAGGAAATACTTGTGTTGCTTTTGTTAAATGCTGCACAAGAACTTAAGTACGTGTTCTTTGAAAAAAAGTCCATCCCAACACTGACATTTGTTACATGAATTGGTTTTTAAAATGAAACTTAAAAGCTAATATTGAAGTTCTTCAAGCTATAACTCATGATGAAATATAAATACAAGCTTCTCTCCTTTACGTTTTTGTCCCTCGGCCACATGGGTTTTTTATAAAATGGTCAGTGAGAAATCAAACTAAGGACAGGCCTCTTTAGAAATCCACACCACGCCCAAGTCTCCAACAGATTTCTGACTCTCTTCAGAGCCTGTTGTTGCATGAAGACAGAGCCTATTTCCACTACAAACGCAGATCAGTTCCCATGAACCACAATAAGGTGCTTAAAAGATGTCCAGCTTTGAGGGCAGCTCTTTAAAATATTTTCTTTTGCTCATGTAAATTCCCAAAAGAGTTTGGGGAATGCATGTTCATGTGACACTGGAAACTCCCGGTGGAGGGAAAAGCGGGTGCAGCTTTGACACTAGTGCCTGCTTGATGTTGCAAGGTCCAGCAGCAGTGTTAAGCTGCATGTCTGAGTCCCCTCGTTAGTTAACTGTCACAGAGAATGACTGCATTAGCTTTGTGCTGCCACTGTACCTCTGCCTTGTTTTGCCAGTTCACAAGACTTAATCCTGGGCTTTGCGATATGATTCTCAGCCATGAATATTCTTGATAGAGTTTCCAATTCTTGTAAAAAATCCTGCAACACAGCAAAGACCAACTTTTACAAACTGTGAAATGAGGCACTGGGTAAAACCAAACGTGACGGTTGGCTGGCCGCCACCCAACCCGGGTCAGGCAGCTGCGACTGACACAGTCCGGCCCAGGGCACAGAACAAACATGCGCTGCACCTAGTGCTCCGTTATGACGGCCAATGCCAGCCCACGATGTCTTCCTGTCATGGCGAACTCCGCCCAGGCCAGTCTGGAAACAAACGTGCAGCCCTAATGGGGCCCGCTTTGGCCTCATCAGGAGGAGGCTAACCCAGGCTAGCCTCTGACATGCCAGGGCAATCCGGGGCGAACATCTAGGCAAGCCCTCCACAGATGTGCTGGTGGCTCATGGACCACTGTCTTCTCTGTTTTTACCCATTGAAATTCTTTGGTTAACAGAAAGATGAGGTTTCACAAACCTAAATGGAGTCAATTTTTGTGTTGGGAAACTTATTTATTCTTCTTATGCCTGAGAAATGCTGTCCAGTTCTGAAAAGTGCTGAGCTTCCTCAGATTCTACTGGCATTAGTGTGGATTGTAGATGTTCAGTCTCTTTGGTAAAAATAAAAAAAATCAGGCTACTTTTACATAAGGATGCTGGCCAGCAGGTTTGATTTTCTGGTATATTTTGGCTGGGAAACAGGCAACAGAGCTAAGCATTTCCATGCCCTAAGAGAGTTCTGAGCTAGAGCACAGCCAGAAAATCCAGATCCTATTCCTCTCCCCTCCCCAAGGTGCATTATGCTGCACTCCAGGTATATACAATTGGTTTTTGAGTTCTTGGAGACCAGTTGGTGGAGTGTGTTTGCTCTTAAACAGTATCAGGATGGTGCATCGCCATCCTGAAACACAGGGTGCTTCCAAATGTGATGGTGGCACGCTTTTCCCTGCTTTGACACGGGGGCCACCTTCACATTTAAAAGTGGTCACATCCGGGCACCCGATGTTGGCACGGGATAGATCCCAGCCATGGTGGTGGCTAGCCCACGCTGTGACTTGGAAATCCCCAAGTCACACCCCGCACTAGCTGTCACCCCAGCTGGGATCCCGCTGCCCAACCCAGAGTAAAGCAGGCTTTCATGTCTGAAAGCCCGCTTTCCCTAAGCCAGTCAGGGCACCATGTCTGTCCGTCGGTGGGGGAGGCGAGGGTGATGCAGGTCAGTGTGTCTCCCTGCCTCCTCCCCGGCTGCTGTCCTGTTTGTTCAGCAGCTGGGACAATTCCCGATCCAAGTGACAGCTCCCACCACTGCCTGGGTAAGTCCGTTTAAGTGGTGGGAGCTGTCATGCTTGAAAGCACCCACAGAGAACTGTCACAAATCCCCATCCCAGCCCACGGCCCTCTCCTCAGCAACACAAAGCGGAACTTGTACAGAACTGGGGCTTAAGTCTTCGAGAGGTACAAACGCATTACAAAATTAGACTCCCAAACTGGCCTAAACCCTTTTTTGGTGTGTCTGAATAGTAAATTAAATACAAATACTTACTGAGGGCAAGGACATGTCTTGGAGGCTCTGCAAGCAGCTCTCTATCACTGCAATTCCCATCAGACCGTGCTCTACAAGACCACGAAGAAAAAACAGGAACAAGTCCCACTGCAAGAAAGACAAGTAGCATCAGCCAAGACCTTTAACCAAAGTCCTAGTCTAACTGAAAACTGTCTTAGTGCAAATTCTCTGCTACTAGAGCAGAATTTTAACTTATTTGTACAGACAATTTTTTTAAACAAAAAACAAAATCCAATGCACGAGGAAAATCAGCCCCAGTTACGCTGGCCTCAAAGGCAGCAGCAGCATTTGCAGCCTGATCCTTCGGCAGAGTTCCATCAGTGAGTCCCATTTGCTTAGGATTCACAGGCAAACTAACATAGCACGTGCTCTCTGTCAAAGGACCGGGCTGTTCTCTGTACTTTACAAATGCAGGAATCCTCACCAGACAGTTGCTTAATCAAGAAGCATTAGTACATTTTCCAGTCCAATAATAAATCAGTGGCAGAACTTAGGCCTCCTGACTCTTGCTCTGTCCACCAGACGCTTGCCTTCACCACAGCCACCCATGGGATAATGCATGCTGACAGTGCAGGCATGAGACGCTTTGAAGTGAATGGACTTGCACACATGCTAATTCTTAGCATGCAAGCTATCCTACAGGGAACTGTGCTGCTTGCTTTCATATGGTCATTTTTACACCATATTTCTCTTTAAATCCTTTCATGCTTCCCCTACTCCATAAAATCAAGCCATTCCAAGTCCTAGATTACTAGTGCAAACACAGCGCAAGGTTACTGTGCTACAAGCCTCAAGGACGGCTTGGGCAATTCTCTTATAGCCTTCCACAAACTCTTCTAGTTTGAAAAAAGTTCAGGTCAACAGCTTTCTGGGCCAAGAGGTAGCATGTCTATAGCAAGAAGAGTTTCTACGGGAAGCCAGGATGCAACCTATGCACAGGGACTTTTAATGTTCACATGCTGCTCAGTCATTTTTCATTTGTTCTGGCACTAAACCGAAGAGCTGCTTCTCTCAGATTGCTCAGACATAAACAACACTTTCTGGCTTTTTGACAGAGGCGCTACAAGGCTGCTCTTTTTGCCTCTTTCCCTATTCATCACCAGCTGAGCAGACAGAACTAAATCCTGCAAACCCCTGTCACGGGAGCAGCCATTCACACTGATGTCAACAGAACCCATGCAAGTACAACAAAAGCAGGGTTTGAAGTACTCGGGAAAAGCCCCACCTCATACGGCTTAACTTCTGCAATGTAGGCCAGGGTCTTCCTGCTGAACATCAGATGTAAAGGAACCGGTGCACAGAAATCTTCCTTCCAGACAGAAAGCAACGATTTCAGAAGGCCACAGATGGCATTCTTCTTTGTTTGCTGTATTCCTGTTTTTTTCTGGGTCTGAACATTAAGCCCCTGGATAGGAAGATGATCTGAAACTACATGAAATAGTCACAGGATCAGTTTTCTGAAACTTACATTCATTTTGATAATTCCACTGCCTTATATAGCTGACAGACTGGCTTGGCTAGCACTATTAATTAATTATTATTATTATTATTATTTAAAAGGTGGGTTTTTGGAGGGCGGGGGGAAGAGATGCAAAGGCAGCAAAGTATATCACTGCCATTCAAGGTCCTAAAATCTGGATGGATGGCTCTGAACCTAAAATAAAAGATACTCCTGAAGAGTCTTACTGAACTGTGCTAGGCTAATAATGCTCTTCAGGCCTGTGGCCCACCAAATGAGAATAAATTTATTTCTTTACACTGCTATCCCATTCCTCTCGCCTCTGGTGACCCGGAGCAGCGTACAACACTAAAATAACATAATAAAACACCACGGACACACAATATAAAAATACAAAAATAGAATATAAAATACCACAGGATAATAAATAGTCACTACTGGGACATCACCCCACTCTACCCCCTGCCAAAAGCCTGACAGAAGAGCTATGTCTTACAATTCCGGCAGAAGGCCAGAAGAGCCAGGCTGAGAGGACATTCCACAGGGATGGCGCAGCCTCCGAGAACGCCCTCTTGTCAGTACGGACCCGTCGATAGCGCGGGACCTCCAGGAGGGCGTCCCCAGACAATCGCAAGGGCCACCCCAGGATCCGGGGGGGCGAGGGGTGAGGGGTGAGGCGCATTTTCAGATAAATAAAGCTTGGGAGGAGACAAATTAAGTTGCCAGTTTAATCGTGAGCAGAATGGGCTGGTGCCGTCACTTTTATAACAGGCAGTGGTGAATCTAATGCAATAGGCCCACTTTAGTGACACCTGCTGATGATTTTATGGTAAGGTGCCCAGTTTGCAAGTTAATTTATTGGTTCTGTGCAAGAAAGACGCTATATTATTACGGGATACCCTACGATAGTTCTTGATTACTTTATAATATTTCTTAACAAGGATGCTTACAAACAAAAGGAAAATATGTTGCCTTTCAGGGCTCCAGTTCTGTATTAGTAAGTTGTCTCACAGAAAATCAGTTTTACTGTCACCCTCCAGATAAGCCTCATAGCAGCAGCTTTGGGCCATTTTGAGACAAGATGGGCTGCATGTTAAATCTACACTTCCCTCCCCTGGAAACCTCTAGCTTGCCGGGGTAAGAGGTGGAAATTCCAAACAAAGATGATCAGCTAAAGGATTCTGCGATGCGGATGCGTTCCTGTATCGGGCACGGCACTCCCATGCATTCAGTAAGAGAGCAATCTAGAGGACCCTGCACAGAGATGTCACTGAGCCATAAGAAACGTGATAGAACTGTTCTCTGTCTCTCTCTGAGTGGCCATTCTTTACTGAAGGGTTTTGCCCCTCCTGCAAAACAGGAGGCAGGATCCAGCAAAATGACTGGCAGCCTCTTGCTTGTGTAAAAGGGCAAATCTCCACAAATCTCCTGCCTCTTAGGAGTGCTAAGACCCGGGATCCAGAAGCTCCCCTTCAGGGTTGTTTTTTTTTGGGGGGAGGGGGGGCATCTGATTTTTTTTATTCTTAAATTTTCTTTTTTTTTTGCTTGTTTTGTTTTCTCTTTTCCCCTCCCCCTGTAGTCTGGCTTGGAACAAGTGATTCTGAGATCCACTCCTCTCTCCGGGAGGCCTGAGTCCGAGTCGGCTGCAGAGGAGCCCGAGAGTCTCCTTCATGGCTGCTGCGGTTGGCCCAGCCCTTCCCCTGGGAACCTGATCCATCCACAATATTCCCCAAAATTATGTTCCATTACATCACAATTCCGAGAAAGGTACCCCAGCTTTCCGCATCAGTAACACGTCACAACCCTTGCCCTCCAGTCCTTTTAAGCCCCTGTGGGTCTCACCTGCCATCGTCAGGTATTGACTCTGGGTCCTTCCTTGCAGCTCACCTCCTTCCGCTTCTTCACTGGACCTGGGCGAGCTGCAGGCCTGGGGGTACGTATCCCCTCCGCCTCAAGGAACTCCTTGGCTAGCTTAATCGAGCCTTCCAGCTCTGGGGGTTGGTGCCTCTTCATACACGCCTCCACTGTGTCAGGGAGGCTCTTCATGAACTTCTCCAATATTATTAGGTCCATAACCTGGACCATAGTTCACATTTTAGGTCTAATCCACCAGTTAGCCCAAACCGTCAACACTCTAGCAACACTCCTACAAAACCTTGCGGGGTCATCCCTGCAATCCCACTTTGCACCTCTAAACGTTTGGCGGGACCTCTTGCCTGAGAGCCCTGCATGATCCAATATGGTCTTCTTTACCACTTCATAATCTCAAGCCTCCTCCTTGCTCAAGGACAAAAAGGCAGTTCGTGCATCCCCCGCTAAGCACAGGGCTCACCTGGCCTGGTCCCTTTCCACTCCCATCGGCACCCTTTCAAAAACAGCCAGGGAAAACATCCAGGTCTTCCCTTGGCATCATTCAACAGAGTCCTATGCCCAGGTCCTTCAGTTCACGCCTTTGTCCATGGGCCACTAGGTTCTGCAGCAGGCTTTGGTTTAGGCTCTGCTGCTCTACAACTAAATCTTGGAAGACTTTTTGCTGCTGGGCCTGACAGTCAGTCCAGCTGGGCCGCTATCTGTGCCCTCAGGGTCTACAACTGTGCCTGATGGAGCACCAACTGCTGGTCACCGAGAATTACACAATTTGCTTTATTTTCCTCGGACCCCTTGCCGAAGCACGGGGAGTGCAGCTCCCAGACAAAACCCTAAATGTGACGCACACCTCATCACCCAGGCTACTTCCATGCAGGATCAAGACCTTGGCACCACAATGCTCTGGTTATAGTCCAACACCGAATTTATTGTCCTTTACCAGTGCACATATATACAAGCAGGCAGTCCTTTGCCTAGTTTATAATACAGAGATTAACCTACCTCCTCACCCAGGAATGCTCTGCTTCCTGGGTGGGGTTCCCATACCCCCGTTTCTCTTATAGGTTCCCCTTTTGTAGCTCCTCTCCTTTGCTCAGCATCAGCTCTAGCCCTTCCCTCAGGGAACTTAGATCAGGACCCTGGCCAGTGGTGAGTGGGCGCTCTAGCCCAGAGATCTGTCTCTCTGCAGCCCACATCAGACTGAAGCTAGCTTCTTCCATCTCCACCCCAGAAGAGGTGGGGCTAGGGTAATGATTAGCCTGGCCTTAAAGAACCAGGTCCTCCTGATCATTACTTCCCCCCCAAAAACAGATACATTTCTTTTCCAATGTCTTCTGTCCCAGGAAATCAGCAGCACACTCTAGGCCTTGTAAATCACCTTCTGGACATCAGATCTATTGAGAGAGTTCCAGGCCCATGTGCTATTCCAGGGTACACTCCATCTTTGTCATGGTTCCCAAAAAGAACAGGGATGCGAGACCTATCCTGAACCTCAAGTCTCTAAACAAAACAGTGAAAGCAAGGAGGTTCAAGATGGAGACCCTATGCTCCATTGGAGGACTGAGGCAGTCCCAAGACTTTCTGGCCTCTACAGACTTACAAGAGGCATACTTGCACCTTCCCATAAGAGAGAGCCACAAGAGGTTCCTGGTGTCTTCTACAACTAACAGCATTTCCAGTTTTGGCCCCTCTCCGTTGGCCTTTTGTCCTCCCCAAAAGTATTCACTAAGACCCTGGTGGTCTGTGTAGCTCATCTTCAAGAACAGGGCATTCACATTTACCCATGGTTGTTCTCCCAGGCCTTCGGAGGCAGGCAGGGGAGGGTGGGGTAAACTTTTGCGTGTGGGTACTGTAGATGGTTTTATTGTGATAAATTGTTTTATGTTGTGTTGGAAGCTGCACCGAGATGCCATAGGCATGAGGGGGCAGCCTACCAATGCAATAAAGTAAATAAATAAAAAAAGAAAGAAATATCTTGCCGATATTTTAAAATGATCGTCATCAAGAACCAGGGGCATAGTGGACATTCAGTGAACAGTAGTGTTTGGAGGAACATGGTTTTCTGGTGAACTGGTTAAAGAGTTCCTTTTCACGTTCCCAAGTCCTGCAACACCTGGGAGTAGTTTTGATTACCAAAGTCGATAGGATGCTCCTGTCTCCAGAAAGGTCCCAGAAACTAGTGGCCATGTTTCTACACTTAAGAGATGAGCCTGGATGTGATGTTTCTGTCTCAGGCCCTGGGGATCACTGATTTCATGTCTGGGCACAGTGCAATAGGTATGCCATCATCTCCAGGTTTTTTTCAGAGCCTTCTAGGATGACAACATGGAGAAGTCACCTCTCACAGAATCAGTTCCTCAAGAAGTAGTGGCCTTGGTGAACTGGTGGCTGTGCCAACAGGTTGCCTCAAGGGATGCCCATGAAGGACGCCAATCAGATGGTAATTACTTTACGTGGGGCTGCCCTTGATGACTGTTTGGAAACTGCAGCTGGTGCAGAATGTGGCTGCTCGCCTTCTTTCAGGGGTGGGGCACCAAGAGCACATTACACTGGTGCTGCGAAGTCTGCTCTGGCTGTCTATAGCTTTCCAGGCACAATTTGAGGTCCTGAGTTGACCTTTAAAGCCCTAAATGGTCTGGACTGACAGCCTGTCCTTCCATGTCCCGCTGCAACCCTGCGATCGGCTAGGAGTGCTTTCCTGTGGGTACCATCTGCTAGTCTTGTTCATACAGGGAGAGCTCGCAGGGAAGCATTCTCGGTTGCTGCCCTGGTGCTGTGGAACTCCCTTCCCCCAGAGGTTCATTTGAGCCCAAGCGTCTTCCGGAGGCAGTGTAAGACTTTTCTATTTGAAAAGGCATTTGGCGGGCAGGGATAGGGAGTGGTTGGGGTGGGAGGGAGGGTGGATGCAGGGAATGGGGAAGTGGTATTGGGTGGATGCTTTGAGGGTTTGTGGTTATATTTATATTTAATTTTTTATCTTTTACATGTGTTTCATATGTTTTTATGTGTTTTATCTTGTAAACCACCCCGACCCTTTTTGAGGGAAGGAGGGGATAAAAATCTAAATAAATAAAATACACACACACCTCAGAGCCTGGTTGCTGAAAGGTCTCAGTTGAGTGGTCTGGGCTATTCAAAGTCTTGTCAACTTTATACCATCTACATGAGTCTTGACCAACAAGATGTATGACCATAGATGGGATCGTTTTGTAGACTGGTGTAGACATCAAGACAGGAACATGGGAAAGTCAAGGACGTTCTTCACCTTCTGCAAGATGGGCTGGATCGTGGACTCAAAGCCAGCATGCTCAAGAGTCAGGCTGTAGCTCTCTCTACTGTTGTTAGTCATCCTTGGGGGTGCATCCCCATGTTAAAAGGTGTATCAGAGCAGCTTCTCTGATGTTGCCACCAGTGCGACATATCTTTCCTTCATGGAGGCTGAATCTAGTCCTGCGGTACTAATTTTGAGCGTACAGCAGGGATAGAGAATCTTTGGCTTATGTGCCAAATCCTGCCTGTAGCTAGTTTTTACTTGCCCCCTTACCCAATTCCTGCATCTGACTCGTGAGTCCAGTCTCAATCCTCAAGCACTGAAACAGTGAGATCAGAGAAAAGGAGCAGAGATGAATGCATGCACTCAAGGATAGAAGATGGATCCATGGCCTAAAATCTATGATCTACACCCTCCCTTCCCTTCCCCCATCCTGTGCACAACTCTGTCCATACCTCCAATCTGGCTCTCAGAGCTTGTACTAATTTTCAAAGTGTTCCATGGGAGAAAAAAGTTTCCCCACACCCCTGGTGTAGAGCTGGGGATCTCCAAGAGCTCAGTCTCTCTCTCTAAAGAAGAGTCAAACTCCTCACCAAAAACAAGAAAAGGAAACCAACACTGTGAACGAGACATAAAGGTCACCGGAAAAAGAATGTGTTTGATTTTCAACACAGCAAGCATTCAAACAGCCCTCTCCTACTCCCCTGGGGTTTGCAGTCTAGATTCAGTGGCATTTTGCGACCAACCCCCCACCCCAAGCTAAACTCTAAAACAGAACCTGGGAAATCCAAGGGGTAGCGAGGGGAGAGGGGAAGAGGAGGAAGCAGCCAAAATCAGCACACAGAGTTAACTTACCAAGGAGAGAAGCTAGCTCTACGCTGCACTTAGCCAGCTGCTGTTCTGAGGCAGGACACATGAACTGAAAACGCAAAACTGAGATTAGTATCAAGGAATCACCTCAGCTCCTGCAGCTCTAAAATGACTTATACAAAATAAATACAGAAACCACGATCCAGCTCTATGGATATGGGGCGGAAGCTGCACTGGTGGAAAGCCCCGGCCACAGCGCAGCATCCAGCCCCGTCCCTGTGCCATGCAGGGGGAACTGGAGGAGGCAGGGCAATGGGCAGAACAGGAAGAAAGGGGACAGGCGGGGGTGCCCTCACCCGCAAAAGCTGCTGCATACCAGCCCAGCAAGCCCCCGAACCCAGTCCACAGCACAGCGAGAGCCCTGCCCATCCTGTACCTGTGTGCCATGGTGCTGGGACGGGAGCCGGGTCTCGCAAGGAACTGTTCAGGGCTCTCGTAATCGAGGCTGAGTGCTGTGGGCTGGGTTTGGGGGCTGGCCGGCCCAGGGTGCAGCAGCTTACGAGGGTCAGGGGGATGGCTGGTGCCTGTTTTCTCATGGCTGCGTTTGCATTACACCTGCTCCAAGCAGATGTAACTCCCCACAGGTGCAACTGGTGGGTTTGTGGGGGAGGGAAGTCAGTGGGCTTTCCCATGTGGGTAAACCCTGTTGGGATGTCCATCCCGCCCTGTAGAGCATGCCCTGGGGTTGTGAACCCCTTGAATGGGCATTGCTCCCCGCTCCACTGCTGGCACAGGGGGCGTGGCCTCCAAAAAGACAGATGCGGTGTAGCCATCAGGCCAGTGGAATTCCACTTCCGCCATCACCCGCACCCGGCTCCTTTCTTTGTCTCAGCCCCTCTGCTGGCGCAAGGCCCCTTGCGCTGGTGGGGGAGGGGGGGCAAACCAGATCGCGGTCAGAATGTGGAAGGAATTCAAAGCAGGATAATGAAGACACTATCGCAGGGTGAGTGGAGAATGCAGAGCCTGGTGGAAGTTGCAATGACTTTCTCTGCGGAAATAATTCAGCTCCCCAATTCATAAATACCACACAGATATCCCAGGTCCGAGAATGAAATGACCTTGTGTGGTATCTCCGTCTGGATGAAAGCTGCCCACCCACCATATTTTACCATGAACCAAGAGACTTATTGCTAGTCTGGCTCAGAAACCACTGCACAGGTCTTTATTTCTACCTTTCGGCACTTCAGTGTTTGGTTCAGTCTTCCCACCAAACTCTCCAGCTGGACATAGTGAACGCCTTCATCTTCCTCCCTGGGGCCCACAGCAATGCAGAGCACGTCCTAGACAGAAGGACAGCAGCGATTCACCAAATAAATAATCCTTTACGCTCCTATGGAGCAATCTCTGGGGGGGAGACAGTGCTTCACAAACAGCCATTTCTCTTCACACAGAGCCCTCTGAAGCAGGTTCACATTTCCCCCATTTTACATCAGCAGTAAAAACAAGATTTCTGAACTTTCAGCTAGCAGAGATAGCACAACTAAATGGGTGACCACGCCTTTATTTAGATAACCAGGTTTTCATTGGTCGCTCCCATCCATGCCAATGAAATCAGTAAGACCTAGAGTCCTGCAGACTGAGCCAAGCCCAATGGGACCTGGCTGCTCCTGTTGCGCTCAGTCCAGGAGCCTCCCTGGCCCAAGCCTCTTGGACTTGGGCTGTGCTCTCCACGGCACCGTGATAGCATGGTGCTCTAAGGGCAAGAATACATCAGAAAGGAGGGAGGGGAAGAATTTTCATTTATTTATTCATTCCAATTTTACCCTGCCCTTCCCAAATCGGCTCAGGGAGGCTTAGAAACAAAAAAACAACTAAAAATCCCCATATCCCACCCTCCACTAATCTAAGAATGCCTTAACCCTGCCCTTCTCCCAACATGGCCCTCCTCATGGAGCGTCAGGAAACTTTGAAATGTTGGTGCCAATAAGTGACCTGATTTGCTAGGGTAGTGAGAGAGTGATGCTCCTACTAGGATTAAAGGCATTCCCCTGCCTCTTTCCTGACATGGCCTACTGCCACTGAGTGCCATGACATCCCAGCGCTCCAGGAGAAGGGGTGGAACCTCCTGTTATATCAAGCCCAGCTCAGAAGAGCACAGTTGCATCAGAACCAGGTTTGTATCAGTTCCTGACGCAAACCAAGTTTGGGCTGAATTTTTCAGCCCAAGCAGGGTTCTAGTAAGAGAGTCAGTCTCTCACTACTCTAGCAAATCAGGTCACGTATTTAGGCGCCAACATTTCAGCCTTTCACTGTCCAAGCAGAAAGAAATGTAGCAATAAAAGTAACTACCCTAAATAGCGCAAAACCAATCTGATTTTAAGAATTCTTTCAGCTCTGATCATCTTGAAGGCTAGTGACAGGGGCTTTAATTTAAGAGTCCAGAGTCCTTTTAAGGCTGGGATGGGAGAGGTGGAAATTGAAAGCATTTACATCCTTTGCAATAGGGAGGCACTTGTGCAAAAAGCAAGCCATCTTATCTGCCCTTTTCTTCCTTTCTCCGTGATTTTTTAATTCATCTTATGTCAGACTGCGAGAAGAGGAAATGCTAATGCTAGATCAGAGCAGGAAATGTAGAGGAAGCCCTGAACTGGAGAACTGGGCTCATCTCTAGCGTATGTGCCAAGATCAATAGCTGTCTAGGATTTGGACTCAAAAATTGAGGTAGCAAATTCTGAAACTGAGGTTTAGAAACCTCTAAAACCTGGGTGTGAGCAAAAGCTAGTCAGATTACCATCCAGCTCTGGAAAGTGACTGTTAGAACAATGCCGTGGACCCCATGCAGAGCACATCTCTATTTCAATATCAAATCTCTTTAAAAATAAAAGATTTTTTAAAATTGCTCTCTTGGTCTGCAGATGATCTGGCATCTGAGGGCTGGGATCTGGGATCAGCAGAGGAATTATTATTTTATTTGTTTAACATACTTATACCCCGCTCTTCCCGCCACGCGGCAGCCCAGGACGGCTAACAACAATAAAAATACAATATAAAAATATAATATAAAACCATTTAAACATTTTAAAACATAATTAACAAAAGCAGGGGAAAACACAACCCATTCTACCCACCACCCATCCCACCCCTACTCCTCTCCGTCACCAAATGCTGACAGAACAGCCAGGTCTTACAGTTCCTAGGGAAAACCAGGAGGTCCGGGGCCAGACGGGACCCCACCAGGAGGGAGTTCCAAAGGCGTGGCGCAGCCACCGAGAATGCCCTGTCCTGCGTGGCCCCCCCAGACAACAGCAGGGGTCGATCTAGAACCCGGGGAGTGAGGCAATCTCGCAGATACACAGGGTCCAGGCCGCGTAAGGCTTTACAGGTTAAAACCAACACTTTGAATCAGGCCCGGAAGACTACTGGCAGCCAGTGCAGAGATCGGAGCACTGGTGTAATGTGCTCCTGGCGGCCCAGCCTCACCAGGAGCCGGGCCGCTGCATTCTGCACCAGCTGCAGCTTCCAAGCCGTCACCATAGGTAGCCCCACGTAGAGCGCGTTACAGTAGTCTAACCGAGAGGTAATAAAAGCATGGATGATCACGGCCACATCCGGAACCAACACCAGCAGCCAAAGCCGCCGCACCAGACGTAACCGGCAAAAGGCACTCCTCGCCACAGCCTCCACCTGGAGATCCAGGCGGAGCTGAGCATCGAGGAGCACCCCCAGGTTCCGAACCTGGGAAGTCAGTGGAGGACAAACCCCCTCAATTGAGGGGGCCGTCATTTCCATCGACTTACCCACTATCACCACCTCCGTCTTGTCAGGATTCAGTTGCAGTCGATTAGCCCTCACCCCGCTCTCATCTGTCCCCCCTTATTTCCATCCAAAACTCGGCTGCTAGGATCATCCACTCGGCCCGTCGCTTTGACCATGTGCAGCCTCTCCTCTACTTCACTGGCTCCCCCTTCCCGCATGCATCCTTCACAAACTCCTGGTATTTACTTACAAAACCCTTCACAACCTGGCTCCCCCTTACATCTCAGTCCTTATCTCCTTACACACTCCTGCACGTACTCTCCGCTCCTCCTCTGTCCCCTCCCTTGCTCACCTAACCGCCTCCGTCCCTTTTCCCTTGCTGCCCCCCATGCCTGGAACTCCCTCCATGCCCACAGCCACCTCGTCCCCTCCCTCCGCACCTTCAAATCCCTCCTCAAAACCCACCTCTTCCTCGCTGTCTTTCCCGACGCCTGTTAGAACTTCCCTCTCAATACTTACTGTCTGCCCTCCCCATTGACTCCTGCCTAACTGCAACCAAGCCAAGCATGCGCACCTGAGACTTTGCATCCGCTTGAATGTTTTTATCCCGTGTCTATCCCTATGTCCCCTCTCCTTGTTTTCCCCCTCCGAGTCTATTAGATTGTAAGCCATAGGCAGGGACTGCATCTATCTCATTGTTCTGTAAAGCGCCAGGTACACAGCTGACGCTATACAAATGCTTATAATAATAAATAATAATAATAATAATCCAGTCCCCCACAGCTGTCAAACACTGGGTAAGCACCGAGACAGCCGGGTCTGGGTCGGTTGAAAATGAGAGGTACTGTTGGATGTCATCCGCATTCTGATGACACCTCACCCCATACCCCCGATCACCTCGCCGGAACGGCTGCATGTACACGCTGAACAGGAGAGGGGACAAAACAGAACCCTGCGAGACCCCACACAAGAGGTCTCGGTGTGGTGAAAAATTATCACCGAGCACCACCCGCTGAGTTCTTCCGGTCAGGAATGAGCGGAACCATTCAAGAACGATCCCGCCCACCCCCGCACTGTCCTACAGGCGTGTCACCAACATCTCATGGTCAACGGTATCAAACGCAGCTGACAGATCTAATAGGACCAAAAGGGTCGATCGATCCTTATCCTTTTCACGGCACAGATCATCGACCAAAGCCACCAATGCTGTCTCAGTGCCATGCTCCGAACAAAAGCTAGACTGAGCGAGATCCAGATAACCGAGACGGTTGAGATGCCCTTGGAGCTGCTGAGCCACTACCCGTTCAATAACCTTCCCTAAAAAGGGAAGGTTAGAGACAGGCCAATAGCTGGCAGGGGAGTCAATGTCAAGCAATGGTTTCTTGAGCAGAGGCCATACCACCGCCTCCTTGAGGCAGCCTGGCACTCTGCCCTCTCGCAGGGATGCGTTGCTACCCCAGCCAGCAACAGCCCCATTGTCTCTCGGCAGCTCTTAACCAGCCAGGACGGGCACGGATCTAGTTCGCAAGTGGTGGCTCGAACAGCCCCCAGGACCTCCACCACGTCCGCAGGTGTCACCGACTGAAAAGTAATCCCATAAAATCGGACAAGCCTCTACCTCCTCCACTGCATTAAGTGCGGCATCAAGGTCTTGGTGAATATGAGCGATTTTCTCCGCAAAATAACTCGCAACGGTCACAGTGGGCGGAAGATGACTCAACCCCCGTGTTGACAGAGGCCGGACTGACCAGCCCCCGTACAACCCGGAACAGCTCTGCCAGATGGGATTTTGCGGACGCTATGAGGGCAGCAAAGAACTCCCTCTTTGCTGTCCACATAGCCACGGCATAGGCTCACAAACTAGCTCTATGTCGCAATCTGTCGGCTTCAGCTCGACACCACCGTCACCCCTCTTGCTTCAGGACCCACAGTTCCTTGGAGAACCAAGGGGGCCGTCACCTGGGCAATGGACACCTGGGAGCTGTTTGATCGATGGCCTCCGTCAGCAAGGTGTTCCATAGCTTGACGTGGTCATCAATGAGACGGTCGTCGAGGTCGGAGGTTGTTTGCTGTGCAAACAATATTTAGTTGGCAGATGACCATTTTCACAAGCCCTGTGTCAGGCACACTTCCTCTGTCAGTTAATGGTAAGAGGGGTCCACATCACGTGTGCAACTTCACAGTCTTCAGCAGATTTGCACAGGCAACTAGAACTCAAGACAATGCTGTGGATGCATAAGGTTGAACAGAATCTAGCTCCCTCTCTGATCTGTATGGCTCTGCTGGGCTAGGCTAGCAGAAGTGAAGGGCAGGAAAAACCTATTTTAGTCACAAAGTCGGCAGATCTGAGCAATAAAACATGGGAGTAGATCTACTGAATATGGGGGAACAATTTGAAAGTCAGTTCTCAGCACTGAGCTGCACAGAACTCTACCCAGTCACTCATGACAGAAGGACTCTTGCCTCCCCAAAAGCAGGAACTGTGAACTGCTCCAGGTGGAATCATCATGGATATCCATCTCCACCTCAAACCCAAGGTCCTGTCGCTACCAACACTCTATCTGAACAGGCCACTGGGACCAAATGCTGATCACTAACAGCTACAGGGAAGGAGTGAGAAGCAGGGCATACTCTCCTCCCAGCTTCCTTAGACAGTCTTCACTCCTCGGGGCATGGATCTGTAATCACAAGTGTTCAGTGGCGGGCACATTGCTGGTGCTATAGAAAACAACAAAAATTCCCACCCCCAAGTCAGTTATCAGGGATGACGAAAGTGTTGCTTACGGAGAGGAAAGACGAGTGAGGCACTGATCTCAAAAGGAGGAAGTGGCAGTTCTGTACCTTGATCTCATGGATGATCTGAGAGGGGAATGGAGAATGGTGCTGACAGCCTGAAGGGCAGTCTTTTTCTCCTTGCGTGTCCTCACTGGCTCCTGACAGAGTCCACCCCTGGACTCTCAACATGCGATTAAAGGTGGCTTTCACTTCTCTCTCAATCAGTGCTGGAACAAACAAAAAAAGAGCAGGGCTCAGTCCATTTCTTCCCAGGAAGGTGAAGAATGGGGTTTCCAGGCATTAGAACACAAGTGTTCTCTCTACATTTTCCTCTACCAAGTTGTGTCTTTGAAGTGCGTGGACCTAGGACCAGTACGAGTAACCAAGCATTAGGCATATCATCATCCATAGCACCTGGGTTTTATTTGTCCTACAGCTACTGTCCAGAGAACCCAGGTAGCACTGCACCTCACAGCTCTGCCCAGCAACACTAGTTGAAATTAGCATTTTTGTCAAGGTTTTATTTATGTAATGCAGACACTGTTTAAAAGCAGTCTTCAATACTGGGGACTACAACTCCCAGCAGGCACTGCATGCTAGAGCCTATCAGTGCTGGGGAAAGAGAGGGAACTGTACCTCCCGGGGGCAGTGTGGGAGACCAGTCAGCCATGTCGGGAGCTGATCTGGCAGGAAGAGAAGGAGAGCAAGGCCTGTGGAAGGGAGAGAGCTGAAGGTTTGGGGGCAAGCTGTGACTCCATTCGAGTAAGCTCTCTGGACAGAGATACAAAAATTGGTCACCTACCTCGGTGAATTTGTTTCTCTTCGTTCCACCTGTCAGTGCTCCGCACGGGTAGCTCTGCGTATGGCCGACAGGAGGCAAAAGAAGAAAAACCCTCCTGAGCATGCGTGGAGCTGCCCTCAGTCAGTCGATAACCAAGCCGAGGGCCGAATCGTGAATCCTGTAATGCTTCTATACAGTCGTTAGAGTGTGCCTTTTCCCCCTTGGGATTACTGGGCTAACTAAAATGTTGAACTTAATAACCATCTAAACAGTTAATGAACTAATCATAACTGACAATGCTTACAGAGTCACTCCCTTTAAATTAATGCTGTTTGGCAGGGAGGGTCGGAGCACTGACAGGTGGAACAAAGAGAAACAAATTCACCGAGGTAGGTGACCAATTTTTGTTTCTCCTTCTGCCCCGTCAGTGCTCCGCACGGGATATACCCAAGCTCCAATTATGGGTGGGAACAAACAGCCCTGGGAATGTCCAGAACTGTCTGTAAGACCCTCCTGCCAAATGCTGCATCCGCGAACTTGTAGAAATCTAATTTATAATGTTTTACGAAAATATGCAGGGAGAACCAGGTTGTCGCCCTGCATATTTCGTCATATGACGCCCTTGCCTTAAAGGCATACGATGTAGCAGCACCTCTAACAGAGTGCGCCCAGATTTGCAATGGTGGTACTTTATTCTTTGCCTTGTAGGCTTCCGTGATGGCTTGTTTAAGCCATTTCGATATTAAGGCTTTTGAGGCCTTCTTACCCCCATAGCTAGGTCTGATATTAATAAAGAGGGCCGATGTTGACCTCAATGCCTGTGTCCTTCTAAGGTAGATTTTCAAGGCTCTCCTAACGTCTAAGGTATGCCAGATCTTTTCCTTGGCATGCACCAGATTGGGGCAGAACGATGGGAGGACTAGTTCCTGTGCCCTATGGAAGGTTGAGTTCACTTTGGGGATGAAGGCCTCATCAATTCTTAGAGTAACCGTCTGGTCCCCAAAAGAGCAATAATTGTCATCCATCGACAAAGCTCCCAATTCCGAAACCCTGCGTGCCGATGTCACGGCCACTAAGAACACCACCTTAAGGGTCAGCATATATAATGACACGTGGCAGAGAGGTTCGAACGGGGCTCTAGTGAGAGCATCTAGGACCAGACTGAGGCTCCACGAGGGGCATCTATGAATTACTGGCGGGCAGATGTTACGAGCTGCTCGTAAAAATTGTCTTATGTGCTTATGGGGAAAAACTCTCTTGTTTGAGGTTGTTTGTAAAACCGAAGCAATAGCCGCCGACTGGCGAGCTAGTGTGCTTGGTCTTAGTCCTTTCTCCAATCCTTCCTGGAGGAACTGAAGGATTACGTTCACCCCCGCCTTAGAGGGATCTAATTCTCTTTCCCCTGCCCACCTGGCAAACGTCCTCCAGGTAGCTTTATAAGCTCGTCTGGTGGCTGGGCGTCTAGCCTGCTGCAACGTGGCTAGGACTGCCTCAGAATAACCTTGGGTCCTTAGAGCTGCGCGCTCAAGAGCCACGCTGTCAGATTTAGGGTGCGAAGGTTGTCGCACCGAAGAGGGCCTTGTAGCAATAGATCCTGTCTCAATGGGAGTTGCATTGGGCTGGCCTGACTTAACTGCACTAGATCTGAGAACCAGGGCCTCCTCGGCCACCATGGTGCCACGAAGATGACCCGGGCCCTTTCCCTGATCAGCTTGGCTATCGTCCTCGCTATGAGGGGAAACGGGGGAAATGCGTAGAGAAGGCCTCCCGGCCAACTCTGATTGAGGGCATCCACTGCCTGCGCTCTTCCGTCTGCTGTCATTGCCATGTATTCTAGTAGCTGAGCATTTCTCCTGCTCACGAACAAGTCCATCACTGGCTGTCCGAAGTGCTGTGTCAGGGATTGAAAAACATCTGGGTGCAGTTGCCATTCGTGCGGTTCGAGAGTTTGCCGGCTCAGCCAGTCTGCTTGGATGTTGTCCATCCCTTTGATATGTAGGGCCTTCAAGGAACTTAGATTGTCCTGTGCCCAAGTGAAAAGTTTCACCGCTTCGCGCTGAAGTGCAATGGCCCTGGACCCCCCTTGATGGTTGACGTATGCTTTTGCCGAGATGTTGTCTGTGTAGACCAGGACGTGAGCCGGTCCTATGAGGTGGCTCAGTTGTTGGAGTGCCAGCCGAATCGCTCTGAGTTCCAACACATTGATGTTCTGGCTGGTGTCCGACTGGGACCATAGGCCCTGTACTGATGTGGCTCCCATCTGGGCACCCCATCCCGTCAGACTGGTGTCCGTGGTGATGGTCATGCGGTTTGGTTTGGCTAAGGGCACTCCCGTCCTGAAGGTTCCTGGGTCTGACCACCAGGACATTGATCTCCTGAATCCTCGTGGAATGTTGACCCACGGATTGAGACCTCTGGTAAGTTGTAGTTGCATAGGCCTGAGCAGCTGCTGCAAGGGGCGAAGGTGGAATCGCGCCCATTGTACTTGCTTTGTGCAAGATATCAATAGACCCAACAGTTGAGCCAGGTACTTTAGCCTTGCTCTCTGCTTGTATTTTAGGCTCTGGAGCATGGCTCTGATGCACTGCTGTCTGGCTGCTGGGATGTATACGTTGCCTGAGGTGGTACCTATGAGTACCCCTAAGTGCTCCAGTTTGTTGGGACTAGGTGGCTCTTTTCCCTGTTCACCAGGAATCTGAGGTTCTCGAGCTATGCAATGGTCTTGTGTACATTCCTCTGGAGTTTCTCCTGAGAGTTCGCCCGTATGAGTAGATCGTCTAAGTAGGGGTACAGGTGAACCCCGTCCTTGCGGAGATTCACTATTAATGGTACCAGGATTTTGTGAACGTCCTCGGTGCGGACGAAAGTCCGAACGGCAGTGCTTGGAACTGGTAGTGTTGTCCCTGATAGCAGAAGCGAAGGTACATCCGGTGGGAGGAGCATATCGGGATGTGCAGATATGCATCCCTGAGGTCTAGAGATGCCAGCCAATCCTGGCTTCTGATGGCCTGGCAGATGGATGTAACCGTCTCCA
Organism: Sphenodon punctatus; assembly: GCA_003113815.1. Lineage (NCBI taxonomy): Eukaryota > Metazoa > Chordata > Lepidosauria > Sphenodontia > Sphenodontidae > Sphenodon > Sphenodon punctatus. The sequence goes on along the minus strand of QEPC01009912.1, from coordinate 4,084,545 downwards.
TCTTGAAGCGGTGGTATCGGACCGACTTGTTCAGTCTCTTGAGATCTAATACCGCTCTCCAGCCGCCTGACTTCTTGGGGACAAAGAATAAGATTGAGTATAGTCCCAGTTTCCTTTGTTCTATGGGTACCGGCTCTATGGCTCTGATTGTCAAGAGCCTTTGGATCTCCCCCAGCATCGCAGTGTGCTTGTGATGGTTTGCTGATCTTGGGGACATGATGAATCCCTGAGAGAGGGAACTTTTTAGGTCGATGTGGTACCCGTTCTTGATGCAGTCTAGAACCCAGGCGTCGGAGACTGACTGCTCCCAGGTTGTTAAGGAAGACTGCAGCCTGCCTCCCACCTCCGCTGGTTCTGGATAGTCATGCTTCTGTTTTCCTTTGGGCTTGAGGGAAGGCTTTTTGTCTCTGCTGTCTGAAGCCTTGACCCCTACCTCCCCTTCTGGGGTTAAATCGGTTAGACTGGTCAAATCCAGATTGGCCCTGTCTTCTGAATATGCCGTAGTTTGCGCCAGAGGCTCCCCTAGGTTTATACGTGGGGGTTCGAAAAAGATTATTTTTACTCCCCATATGTTGTAGTGTCTTTTGTTTTGTTTTATCGTTTGCATCTGCCAAGACACAGTCTAGGCAGATACCAAACAGCTTAAATCCTTTATAGGGGGCTGCCGCGAGCAGGTTCTTTGCGGCTGCATCCCCTTGCCATGAACGCAGCCATAGCTTACATCAGGCTGCCACCGAGGAAGCTACCGATCTGGCTGCCCACAGCATAGCATCAGTGGTGGAGTCTGCCAGTAAAGCGGTAGCTAGGTTGATTCTGGCTGCCAGGATCTGTGCCCTGCTATCAGAGATATGAGCGTTCTGGGCCTCTTGGGTCCAGGCTAGCAAGGCTCTAGCCACATAGGAGGATACCACGCTTACTCTCACTGAGGTGGCTGAGTAGTCTAGGCCCCTCCTCAGGGATGACTCTATCCCTCTGTCAGTGGCATCCTTGGGGAAACAGTCTCCTTCTGTGGGGAATACTGTTTGTTTTGCCAAGGCGACTGCTGCTGCGTCTATCTTGGGTTTTTTTAACAAGGGGTCTTTCTTGCAAGATAGCAAGTAAAGGGAAGTTTGGGTCTTGTTCATCCTTTGGTTTCTTTCAGGTTGTTTCCATTCCCCTAATATCAGTTTCTCGAAGGCTTTATCTAAGGGCACCCCCATTTCCTTGCCATGATAGGATGGCAGGTACTCCCACTCCTCCTCTTCCTGAGA
>QEPC01009912.1:4069706-4082002 GCA_003113815.1 Sphenodon punctatus | reverse complement strand
AAGACTGACTGAGGGCAGCTCCACGCATGTGCAGGAGGGTTTTTCTTCTTCTGCCTCCTGTCGGCCATACGCAGAGCTACCCGTGCGGAGCATTGACAGGGGGCAGAAGGAGAAAGCAGAATACCCTGGAATAGGATCTAGAAGCAGCAAACTGGTCCAGGACAGAAGGGGCTACTGATTCTGGTTTCTGTCAGTGCTTCGAGTTGGAGGCCTATCCCAGCACCATCCAGTCTAGTGGGACTGCAGCTCTGTTAAAAGTCCTGCAAGAAGTAGGATATAGCTGCACATTCCTCCAAAGCATCAAGGAGTAAGGACAGCCTGCATGGTTTTCTTTGATTGCTTGACCAATCAAGACTATTTATGGTGATTGGAAGGGCTCAAAGTCCTGGTCTCTGTCTGGGGTGGATATTGGGGCCAAGAGACTCCGGTGAAGCTGGCTGGGTTTAGACACCCCTTTTGGGGATCCTAACTGAACCGACTACCAAGGAGTGCCAGGAGGTGTACCTACATCATCTGAGTGGGCAGGTGAGACTCTACATTGAGTGGCCTTATTTCAGTGACGGTACAAGACCCGGCTGTTCCACCAAGCCTTTGGAGATGGAGGGGGGTGAAGAGGGGTGAGGGTGGGTGGGTTTTTTATTTTCTTTTATGCCTTCCTTTTATGTATTTTATATATTTTATGTATATTTAAAAATATTTTAATTTTTGTAAGCCGCCTCAAGCTGCTTAGGCAGAAGACGCAGGATATAAATGTTGGAAATAAATATATCCAGTCATACCCTGTGATAGGGTGTTGAGTGCTGGCCAGGGTGAGTCCTTGCAGGGTTATACACAGCCTCTAACAGATGTGATTAGAGCATGCAGGAGCTCACCCGAGCTCTATTAGGGCTATTTAGCCTCAAGAAGTCCTTAAGGAGGAGCTGGGAAGGAAAAGGCAGAAGTCCAGGAGGGCTGGATAGCATTGGGAAACTGCTCCCAAGGATGAAGAGGGGACCCTGTCTACGAAGCTGGGGAGAGAACCCTAGCAAGGGAGCTTATGTATGTACAGTTTATGTCACGATGTCAGCAGCTCAGTTGATGCCGGTAAAATCCTTTCTATATCTAGGAGTTACATATAGTACTTCAGGAGCAAGGACCTGCCATAAAAAGAATCTTGTTTCAAAACCAATTGCTCCTCGATGGGGATTTTTAAATTCTTTAGGTCTTCAGCCAAGTCTAGCATACCTTCAGTTATGAAAATCTTTAAAGCTAAGCCGCTGGCTCAAAAGTGCTATATGGAGCAGAGCTATGGTTCTAGTCGTTATGCAACAATCCTGAAGCAGTTCAAAACAGATTTTTGAGAAGAAGCTTATGCTTACCCAATTCTACTCCTGGGTCTATGATTTGAACTGAATTAGGGCTGTTTTTCCATCACCAATCAGGTTTCTGTTATAGCTCTCAAATACTGGGCCAGGATATGCAAATTGTACTAATCTTGATTACCCTACCACTGGTCAGACAGAGTAAGAAATACCTGTGGCTTAAATCAACCTGCTCTTTACTCTCAAAACTTGGATTTTCTGTACCCTATTTTGCATTAATTTCAAAAAAAAAAAAAAACAAAATAAATAAAAAAAAGGAAAAAAAAAAAAAAAAACAAAAAAAAAATAAAAAATAACTCTACACTGCTGATCGCACCTTGGTTCCCAAACCTCAAGACATCTTTCATTACTGAACCTTATTTAGAGCAAATTTCTAAAACACATTTGCGCAGAGCCTTTACTCTGCTACATTTTCAACTTTTTGATTCCTCTATTTTAAGAGGACATTTTGCAGGGAAGGGATCCCTTGTGTTTATGCCCTTGTGATTTGTGTGAGGTGGAGGACTTGGTCCATGTCCTTCTCTCCTGTTCTGTCTACCAGGAATGGAGACTGAAATTAATTACCCCTTTGCTAGCAGGGAAATAATTCCTCCCCACAGTACAAACATTGGAAATCCTATTAGCATCTAAAGATCTGAGAGTTATGAAAGCAAGAGATACATTTGTTTTTTAAATTTTCCGTCAACGAAAATTATTATTTTCAAATTATATTAATGTTTAATATTTAATTAATTTCTGTATTTTTGTTTTAATTGTATGAAACGCTAATTGCTGAAAAAACGGACTGATTGATTAACTATCTGCAATGCCTGCTAGCTAGCTATTCCCCATGTTTTGCACACAGCTCCCCAAAGCATACTAAACTGGTGCTGGTTCGGCGTCAAAACACAGTTCAGATGAAACCAGTCTTTAGCCCTATGACAGGAAAGTCAATCCCAGAGGTATCTGGTCGGCACACACACCTCAAGAACACGTCCAGCATAGGGTCACATGATGCTTTGCAAGTTCCAAGCTTCAAGTCACAAGAAGCCCCAAGTGTAGCTAACCTGCAATATTTGTGGAGAGCCAGGTGCAGGCCTTCTCAGTAGCCAGCCTCACTGCAATGTCTTCTGCGCAGCTCAAAACATTTGTGGTGGGATAGGGAGGCAAATTAGAACAATCAGAGTCACAGCCCTGCTCAGCTGCACAGAGCCAAAGGGAGAGAGGTCTTCATTTCAGGGCATATGTGCATGTTTCTCCATTAGCTCAAAAATGGGGCATTTGTAAAGCTGCTGCTGTGAATAACCTGGCCATGTCAAATCCAGGATTTGCAAAGAAACAATCTTTCGTCCTATCAGAGATATCACCTCCATGTAAACAGGACATACATGGAAGCATAACAATGATAATACTTCACTGCAGAAATGTCTATCTACTCTTGTCCGGCATGAGGCTTAAAGCCCCTTATTCAGAACAAGCCCTTCAAACCATGTGGCCTGTGAGAACGAGCAACTGGGTCACTTACCTTGTGAATTGCTCTTCTGTATTCTCCGAGCGCCGGGTGTTGTCCACCACGGGGAGTGATCTTTGTCATGGCCAGTAGGAGGCAGCAAACTTTCAACTGGACATGTTCGAGGGGGATCATGCCCTCCATATCCAGTTGTAACAAAGTCCTCGAGACAATAAGCCTAAGAGTAGGAATAAATAAGAACAACCCTATGCTACCAACTAGCCTAACTGTAACTAGAGAAAATGGCCAGAGTGAGAGTAACAGGAGAAGAAAAAGAACAGCCTAAACGCTTCACATTAGGGACAGATAGCCTAATGCTTGGCCCTTTCCAAAGGAGTATCAAATGTGATGAACCAGCTCCGTTACCAACTCCATAAGGTTTCCAGGACAGAAAACTCAGTTCTGTATATTGCGATTTTATTTTATTTTTTACTTCACTGAACGGGTGAGGTCAACACCCGGCCCTCGGAGAATACAGAAGAGCAATTCACAAGGTAAGTGCCCCACTTTCTCATTCTAAATTCTTCTTCAGGCCGGGTGCTGTCCACCATGGGGAAGTAACAAAGCAGTGGTTCCCTATCAGAAAATGGGTGGGACTCAACAAAGGATCGGCAGACGACTCTAGTCCAGGACCCCCTGTAGGATCCTCCTGCCAAAAGGCAGCCTCTGCTGAGTCTAGTATGTCTATCTTGTAATGCCTGGTGAAGGTATGAACGTTCTTCTAGGTGGCCACCCTACATATCTTGCTGTAGGGAGCCTGAGAGCGAAAAGCCGAATTCGTGGCCGCACTCCTAGTAGAATGTGGTAGAATTCTATGCGGGGGAGGAAGGTCAGCTGCCCTGTACACTTCCGATATACAGGAAGAGACCCACTTGGTTATGACCGCTTTAAATGCTTTCATCCGCCTCTTCTTGGTGTCGTAGCACACAAAGTGCTGAGGACTGTCTGAAGGATTCTGTCTTGCCTAGATAGACCTTCAGAACCCTCTGTACATCCAGTGTGCGCCATAATTTTTCCAGTCTATGTCTGGGCTTAGGGCAAAAGGAGAGTAAAATGACCTCCTGCTCCCCGTGGAAGTGGAGGTTCACCTTGGACGTAAAAGGAAGATCCAGGCGAAGCACCATTGACGCCTTCTTAAAAGTGCATAGGACCAGGTCTATGGACAGAGCCCCCAACTCAGATACTCTACACGCCAATGTGACTGCAATAAGGAAATCTAACTTGATCGTCAAAAAATAGTTTGATACCTCCCTGAGAGGTTCAAAAGGGGCTCTGGTGAGGGACTTCAGGACCATGTTGAGGTTCCAGGTGGGATACCTACGCACCACTGGGGGAGGTATTTGTCTGGCCGCCCTCAAAAATCATCTAATGTGAGGGTGGGCAGAGATCCTAATGTCCCTTAAAACCCCCAATGTGCTATCAAGGGATGCCACCTGTTGGGAGAGGGTGTTTGGCCGTAAGCCCTTATCTAAACCCTCCTGCAAAAATTGAAGGATGTTGGCTATCTTGGGATTCTTAGGGCCTATCTTGGCCTGGGAACACCAGGAAACAAAAATCTTCGAAGTGCACTGATAAATTCTACGGGTAGGTTTCCACCTGGAAGCCATCAAGGTACGGAGCACTGGCTCGGAATACCCCAGGCTCCTTAGAGCTAGGGCTTCAAGAGCCAGGCTATCAGTCTCAGGAATTCTGGACGATGGTAGGCAATCGGCCCCTGGGTTAGCAAGTCCAGAGTTGGAGTCCGTTCCAGGGGGGTCTCCCTGTTGCATGATCACGATGTCCGTGTACCAGGGTCTCCGGGACCAGCAAGGAGTCACCAGGATCAGAGTGGCTCTTTCTTTCTGACATTTGCTCAGTGTCCTGGTTAGGAGCAGAAAGGGGGGGGGGGGGGGGGGAGAGCATACAGGAGTCCCCTTGGTCACGGCTGGTTTAGAGTGTCTTGAGCCACTGCCTTGGGATTAAAGTTGCAGGACATGTATCTTGGGAACTTGGCATAGGTCTGGGAGGCAAATGGTCCAGGGTTGGCCTCCCGAACCATTTCACAATCTGGGCGAATGAGTTGGCGCTGGGAGACCATTCCCCCGGATCTATGTTCCAGCAGCTCAGCCAATCTGCTGTCTCGTTGTGGATTCTCCAAATGTGCACAGCTGAGATGGAGAGGATATGCTCTTCTGCCCACAGCAGGAAGTTCTTGGCCTCCTTGTGTAGATTCCTGGAGCGGGATCCCCCTTGGTTTTTCACATATGCTAATGCTAAGTTGTATGCTAAGTTGTAATGTCCGTGTGGACTAGCACGTGCCTGCCCTGAATGTTCGGCAAGAAGTGGCGTACGGCCAGATGGATGGCCCATAGCTCTAGCCAATTCATTCTGCCAAGTCTTCCACCTTCCACGTGCCCTGTGTGCAGGTGCGGTTGAGATGAGCCCTCCAGCCGAGGAGACATGCGTCTGTGGTCACCGACAGCTTCTCTGGCTCCGAAAGCTGGACCCCCTTGTTGAACCTGTGTGGATCCATCCACAATAGTGAGTCTAGGGCGTGTGGAGAGATCCTGAGGGACATCTTGGAGTTCTCCATTATCTGGCATTGCCAGGGTTACAGAAAACGCTGGAGGGGGCATAGGTGCAGGTGAGCCCAATGTAGGTGATGTATGCAGGACACCATGAGTCCCTATACAGATGCTAGCATCTTCAGAGCAACCACCCTTTTGGGGATTAGGCCCCTGATCTTTAGCCGACGCTGTGGTGGTATGAAGATCCTGTCCTTGCTTGTGTCGAGTACGACGCCTAAGTGTTTGAGTCACTGGGTAGGTTCGAGGTGGCTTTTTTCAAGGTTGATCAGGAACCCGTGGCGTTCTAGGTGGTGTATGGTGATATGAAGATGGAGCAAGGCCTTCTCCAGACTTGTTGCCCGGATCAACAGGTCATGTAAGAATGGGTATATCACGATTCCCCGGGTTCTGAGGTTTGCAATCAGGGGTATGAGTACATCCTGGGGGCCATCCTGAGACCAAATGGTAGGGCCCTGTATTGCCAATGTTGATGGTGATATTGGCAGAGCCACTGTCTGCATTTGGAACAGACTGGGACGTGGAGGTATGCCTCCCGTAGGTCCAGAGACACCATCCAGTCACCTGGGGCGAGTGCTAAGTAGATGGAGTGAAGGGTCTCCATTTTGAATTTTTGGACTTTTATTGCCTCGTTTAGTCGTTTTAGGTCCAAGAACCTGATTTTTTCTTTACTAGGAACAGGATTGAATAAAGTCCTTTCTGTGTTTTGAGGCAGGGACTGGCTCTATGGCTCCTATGTTTGCTAGTCTTTTGAATCTCCAGGCTCATTGCCCTGTTTGTGTCCGGATTTCATGACGTAGGGGATACGCGAAAGAAGTCCCCGGGGGGGGAGTATTTGAATTCTATCACGTATCCCCGGGACACGGACTCCAGTACCCATGTGTCTGATGTAACGCTTTTCCACCTTTGTGAGAATAGTAGCAGGCACCCTCTGAGCGGCGGGTCGAGTGGAGGACAGGAACTGGATTAGTCACGAGTCCTGTTTTCCAGTCTGGGAGGTCTGGCCTGACTTGGAACGGGGGTGTAGGATGATCTGCCCCGGCTGCCTTGTCCCCTTTCTCCTCTGTAGCAGGGGTTGTAGTCGTAGGGCTTTCCCGAGGTTCCTCGCCTGCTGGTGCGTGTATGTAAGGTTCTCTGGAATGGATGAAAAAACAACTTGTAAGCGTTAAAGTGCTGGAGCATTAGTTTTTTCTCCACATTCACGGCATCCGCCAGGACTTGGTCCAGTGATGTCCCAAATAACCTAACTCCTTTAAACACTCGTTAACTGGTATTTTTGCGTGGGAGTCAGCTTTCCAGGTTCTCAGCCAGAGACGGCAGAGGGCAGTGATATTAGCTGCCATGCCTCTAATATCCTCATCCATAGATGCGTCAGTTAGGAATAGATGGGCCAATGTGATGTTGGGTACTAGCTTGTTGGATGAGCTCCCTGGGAGTCCAGGGGTCTTGGCCAGTTTAAACCATTTAAGGATGGAACGTGAACAGTAGGATGCCGCCGTGGAGATGCGCAATAGGAGGGATAGGGCGTTGCATGACTTGCGCAGACCAGCCTCTATGCCCCTATCCATTTGTTCCTTAGGGTAGAGGTTTCCTTCTACCGGGAACACTGAGCGGCATGCTAGGGAAGCAGTTGCGGCGTCTACGTTAGCATTTTTTAAAATGGGGGCGCTCTGTTTGGAAGATCTGTAAATGTTATCCTGGGCTTTAGCAAGCCGCTGAGTTTTGTTAGGTTGCTTCCACTGCTCTTTTATTATTTTTTTGAAAGCCTTATCAAGGACTAAGCCCTTTGTGGACTCTGAGGTCTTCGAGATATACTCACTGTCGGAGTCCTCTTCCTCCTTTAAAGAATCAGACTCCTGTTTCTTAGGCCATTTAGCCCTGATCTTGAGAACCCTCAGGGCTCGTTTTAATACCTTTTCAGAGGAAGTAGTAGGGAGCTCTCTCCCTTGCTCTTTGGAGCCGTGAAGGAGGGGGTCTGTCCTGTCTGTGGATTCACCCTCCATATCCTCTACTGATTCCTAGGAGTCCCCCTCAGAGTCATTCTGTTCCTCCTCTTCCTCCTCAGCTACACGAGCAGGGAGAGCCTTAGTCTTAGCTCACTTGGGAGGAGGGCTCTCCTCCGCGTCTGAAGGGGCAAGTTCCCCTTCCTCCTTGCCCTCGCTGAGGCTCTCCTCCCCTTCTGATGAGGAGCCTATGAGGTACCTGATGCTGACCTTCTTTTGGGCTTCTGGGGATTTTGGGGGGGGGTCTTTGTTAGAGAAGCCTTAGATTTGCCCTTGAAAGCTGGTTTCCCCTTACTTTGGGGAGCCACTGAGGTGCTTAGGAGGCGTGTTTGGGAGGATGGAGTTTAGGGTCTCGAAATGGAGTTTTTCTACTGCGGTGAGGGAAGGGGCCTTGCTTACTTGGTGGGCTTCCTCTCCCTCTTCGTTCTCCTCCTGGTTCTCTTCCTTCTCCTCGATGTGGGCCTACCCCTCCTTTGCATTTTTTGTGCGCACTTTTCCTTTTGACTGATCCGGGGCCGTTGCTGAGGCCGTGGGCGGGGCTTGACTGCCGGCAGCGGCTTAGAAGCACCTGTATTGCAACGGGCTTGTGTTGGGCGAGAGGGGGTGCTGGCTGGAACTCCCTTCGCGCCTGCCCTTCCCTCGGAGATGGATAGGCAGGGGTTATGAGGAGGCTGCTTCGAAGGCCTGGGAGGAGTTGTGCCGGGACCGCTTCCACTGGCTCTAATAAATAGTTTTTTACTGCAGGATGTGGTCCCTAGCCTAACAGAGGACTGTCCAGCCCCAATCTTTTAAAAAGGGCCACAGCTAAAGTACTGCCTGGGGTGTGGAGACACTCCTGCTAACGTCTATCTAGCTCAAGACAGACTTTCAACTGGAAATGGAGGGCGTGAACACCCTCGAGCATCCCCAGTTGAAAGTTTGCTGCCTCCTACTGGCCACGATGGAGATCGCTCCCCCGTGGTGGACAACACCCGGCCTGAAGGAGAATATAGAATGACATGATTATGGCATACCAGTTTCTTTGGCCTGTGATACACAAAAGAATCAAAACCAAATCTAACCACCTCTGATCTCCCTAGCCCATTTACAGCTGAGCAGTCTGGAGGCAGCCACCCAGTGGGCAGATCAAGGGACACTTAAACCCGCAACATTCAGGGAAGTGGTTGAGTATCTTAACCATTGAGCTACCGTGCCTCTACCAGCTTGTCGGTAAATTTGACCCTGCTATCACTGACAAGAAGTGAAATACAGGGATATTGATAGGCACTTAAAGTTCAGGTGTTTTCTATATACAACACATACTGCTGCAGATGTCTCCTCTGGCAGCAGCACCCTCACAGCCTCGGGACCCTTCTTTCTGCAAAATCTGTGAACAAAAATAGAAGAGGAAATTTTTTGTTAGACAAAGCTCTAGGGAGACTGGCAATCAGAAGTTTCACTACCTGGGATATCCCAGCAGGACCAAGAATTGGGTGAGCAAGGCTGAATTACAGGCACATGCTTTAGTCTGCTGGGGTGCCACCCTCACAACAAAATGGTAAAAGTGTTTGGAGGAGACATCATCAAGCTGGAGTCAGAGGAAGCTACACATAAGATCATGTTCTCCTCAATTCACTACAGGGGAGGAGGCATGACCAAAAAGGAAACCAAGCTGACTACAGGAGCAGCTGAACCCTGATCTCAGCTGTAGCAGAAAGCTGGGATTTAAAGTATTGGGTTCTTGGGTGCAGCCTCCCGGCTACTGACCTGGCCCACAAGAAATTAAGGAAAAGGGGAGAGAAACTGACATTTCTTTAGCTTTTTCTCCTTACTCTTTGCCCTTGATAAGAGCCTGCACCCTTTCTTCATAGAGCTGAGTGCACACCTCATCCAGCAGCTTGTCATGATTACCATCCTCTTCCTTGGCTTTGTCCTGAAGTATGATTTCTGCCCTTTTCACCAACTCTGCTACCAGTGTGGCCCTGCAAAAGTACATGACAACACAGCCCCCCCCATAAAAAAGAGTCAGGCCTTTTCTGCACATTACAATTTTCAGGGAACTACTGGCTCCAGCCTCCTTTTTAACGTTCAAGTAAAGCCACTAGCAGTGACTGGGCAAGCACTAGGTTGTGGTTTTTGGCCCGTTTAGACTAGGGCTAAAGGCTTCACCAATAGAGATCTATTCTCAGCTTCCAGTCCACCTCCTTCGACTCCTTATACCACATCCTCGTGCATGTTATGGCTTGCACATGGCATTCTGTCAGATTGCTATCACTGCATTCAGCTCTCAAGAATAATCAGCATTGCACCGTGGTACACAGCCACAATCACAGATGACAACTTGTAGTGAAACCCCACTTCATCACATCCATTGACTGGCCAACTCAAATGCCAAGCTGACTGAGGCAGCATCATATCTGCCATGGCTGATCTGCACTGGACGGAAGGGGTTCAGCTAGTGGAAGATGGAGTGAACAGGTCACAAGCGTGCCTACGAGACATGGGGAAAGTTTGGGAGGGAAAGGCTCCAGCAAGAGTACTATGATCTGCCTTCTGTGGTATGTGTCTGGAAGTTCATTTAAAAAACCCTGCCATGATTCAAAGACTCTTCTGTGCTCTGTTCAGTGTGCTTACTAGCTGCTAATCACCAGCAGTTACTAGCCTGCAACCACTGCAAAGTCATGCACACAGGGCAAAGCAGCTCACTTATGCGATGACAGCAAGGTGGTTTGTGTTCTCACACTGCAGCACAGATTTCAGCTCCTCCACAAATATACAGTGTACCTGGGGGCATCGTCAGGGGACAAGAGTATGATCAGGGGTGAAAGAGTAGCTGCTTAGAACATAGCCATCACACCATGAAACGTGTGTAAAAGACCTGCTATTTGACAGCTTGCAATGTCAGAACGCTTGATGTGTTCCTACTTGCAATATAATGAGCTGACATGGGGAAGACGCCTTCCCCAGAAGATATTAATGGAAACACCAGTAAGAAAGAGGACAAACAGACACGGCAATTGGGTCACTTTACTTGTGAATTGCCATTCTATTAAAGGCTTTCCAGGCCAGGTATTCTAGACACTTGGGAGCGATCTCCGGTATCACCAGTAGGAGGCAGCATCATACTTTTTTTTGTGATTCGGCATGCTTGGAGAAGATCACCCCCCTCCGTCCCCAGCTGATTACAAAGCTGAAGTCTGGAATAGAGGTCTCAGAAAAAATACTGTAATTATCTTAGGTCTTAAAATTCTAAACTTAATAAACTTTCACAAAAACAGACCTAAAACCTGAGGGCCTTATCTTGCCTAATATTTTCTCAACAATGTTGGACGAGACCAAAAACTCGGTAGGCACCCTTCCTGTGTTTGGCACCCTAAAATGAATTTTTTTTTCTATCTCTTTTAACTTTTCTCTACCTACGACTATACCAGGCGGGTTGAATACCTGGCCTGGAAAGTCTCCAATAGAAAGGCAATTCACAAGGTAAGTGACCCAACTGCCCTTTCTATTGGGCTTCCTAGCCAAGGTATTCTAAACACTTGGGATTTACCATAGCAGTGTCTAAAGATAACAACAAATGGGAGGGAAAAAAGGGGTAAGTATGCCAGACTAAGCGGTTTTCCCCACTTGAATACAATTAGTGTCTAACACCCCCTGGAGAACTCTCCTTCCAAAGGCAGCCTCTGCTGAGTCAAATAAGTCAATTTTATAGTGTCTGGTGGAAGTATGTGTGGAGGACCATGTGGTCGTCTGGCAAATTTCAGAATGTGAGATCCTAGCCTTAAAAGCCCATGTAGTGGTTCCTCCTTAAGTAGAGTGAACTATGACCACCCCCCCCCCAAAAAAGGGGGAGGAAGACCCAGTGTTCATCTAGCTATGAATGATTTAGAGGCTTTCTGACCCCTCCTATGTGGATCATAACAAACAAAATAGCTAATTACTTTCTAAAGGGCTCTGTCCTATGGAGACAGATCTTTAAAGTCCTTCTAATGTCAATTCAATTCAATTAATATTTATTCGTTTGGCTATTGCCTTTACAAATTATATCATGAACTGAACACAAAGATATATACATAAGACATAATAGTACATAATAAATAATAAAACTCTACAGCTATATATAAAGTTATAACTACCTATAGTACATTCACACTCCCAGGATATACAATGATCCTATATCGAATGATTGGATCCTGTTGTCAGCAACTGACCTTCAAGGCTGTCTGATTTTCCAATTTGAGAAAATTTCTTCCTCAGAATAGCAGCCCTAAAAGCGAATCTAACAACCAACCTTGAAATCGGGATAATTTTATCCGACAGACAATAAATCAAAAGTTCGTCTGGGGAGGAAAAGGCAGGGCAACCCATCTCTCTCTCTCTGCATTTCCTGTCCGGGAACATCATACAAAGGACAGGCAAGAAGATAATGAGACAAATCCTCTACCTTGTCCTCCCCACATAAGCATTTCCTTAGATCATAAGGTTTACCTACATATCTCCCCAAGGTCACTGCTGATTCAAATGTTTGAAGCCGAAGGGCCGTGAAGGCTCTTCTATGTTTATAATCCCATATTTCCTACAGGTACGTACTACCATCTTTTGGGGGAAGGATATGACCATACAATGGAGATGTGCGAACTAATGTAGCTTGGCTTCTTCCAACCTGTAGGTCAATATCACTAATCCTTTCCTTCAGCATCTTTACTCCGGCCTTATATGTAAATTGAGCCAGAAAGGGAAGTGACAGTCCCAGAGTACTAAGTTGGTTTTTTACAAAAGTTGCCCAAAGAAACATTTTTGATTCATTTTCAGACTTCCAGCACTTCTGAACTATTGAATCTTCAGGAATTACATTTAATTTTAAGGCATAACATAGTAGGCTTCTCTTGAGCTGGGATTC
>QEPC01009912.1:3998126-4066519 GCA_003113815.1 Sphenodon punctatus | reverse complement strand
AGCCATTGAGGGATCCTGAGGGGCCTGAGAGCCCTCTTGCGGGGACCGAGACTCCGACCCGCCAGCGGGGGTGGGAGGGGGGGCTGTTTGCCCTTCAATAGAGCTTATCCTCAAAATTAATAATGAAAATTTTTCCTCAAATTGAGGGGCTCTTAAGTCGGGAGGGCCCAGCGATGCTGTCCCTGATCCGACAAAGGCGGAGGGATCGCCGCTTGCTGGATGGTTCCCCGCTAAGCGGGAAGGAGATAGGCAGCATCCCCGGCGAACTGCGAGGGAGCCGGCGGGGTTTCTTTTCTTTTTTAAGAAGCCAATTTCTTGCGGCCTGGCCGAGCGATACCCAAGACGGCGTCCGGGATCGCTAACCCCAAGTGCCCCGCCAAAAAATAGTCTTTACACTCTCCTACTGTTCCTTCCTAGGTTCCTGGAACCGATGCACGTCCTAACGGCCTCAAGGCAGACGACGGACTGGTGAAGAGCCGGGTAGCTCCGTGGACGCAGGCGCAGACAAAAATTAGATCATCTGCCTCCTAGCGGCCAACAGTAGAACTACCCAGCAGGAGGAGGATGCAGAAATATGAGGAGAAATGAGTGTTAATTTTAAAAATGCACAATGAAGAGTCCATGGAAAGTGTGCTGATCTCCAAAACTCTCCTAGCAGAAGTGATTGCAATAAGGAAAGCCAGTTTTATAGATAGAAAATACACTGACACCACCATCAGTGGTTCAAATGGTGGTCTGGTCAGAGCTTTTAGGAGTTTTTAAGCTCCATGAGGGGAACCTATGGACAACCGGGGGAGAAAGGATATTTGGCCCTCAGAGATCTTTCAAATTTGTTGCTGGGGACGGACGAACCTGTGGCTTTTGCGGTGCTGTGGTAGTCTGATCTCGACAAAGGCTAAATTACTGATCTCATGATTTCATGCTTGTATTTTTAAAAAACATTATTTTCTCATCCTCGGAGAAAGGGAAGAAAGCATCCAAGGCATCCTTTATACATACTTGATGTGCTTAACGCAGTTGGATCCCACTCTCTCTGCCACAAATTCTACAGTTCTCCGCAGCGATGGCGGTTGATTGTGGAAGAAAGCCTGCTCCAGCTCTGCCTGCTCAAAAGAAAATGCCCTAAGTAGATAAGGATATTCCAAACAAATGGGCTCCTCTGACGCCTAACAGACAGGTTCAGATCATATTCCTGTATTTAGAGTGTAATAGGGCTCCAGCGTGACTTGTCTACGGAAGCACATTTTGGCACCGAAACTGCCTGGCATGACTGCAGAGAGCCTGCTTGATTTTTCTCTCTCTCCTGCTTTCTTTTATTTACATTTATTTATTTATTTTATATTAATAAATACGCACCATCCTGCTATTAGCAGCTTTTAGCCTGCAGAGTTGCAGAATTCGAGAAAGGCAGATAACAGGGTTAGCAGAAGTCACTCAGTCTGGCCCACAGTCACTGCAGTGTTGGCAGCTGTATCATTCTCACCGATACTGTTGAATTTATTCTTGCTTCCTCCTAGAGTGAACCAGTCCCCTTCCCCTTGTATATGCCATTACCCACTGACCTATCTGTTTCAGTGCCTTACTCATGGTTGTGTTGAAGCACCTGCCAAACATTTGTTTTTCTCAACACTCCTGTAGAGCGGGGGAAGAAGTATCCCCTTTTTGCTGAGAGGAAACTGAGGCACAGAAAGATTAAGAGGCTGGCTCAAGGGAATGCAGGGACTCTGCAGCAGAGCACTGGCACATTTGGAGAACTTAATTGAAGTCTCCTGATGTGACTCAGTGCATATTACCACAAGTTTATCCTCCTTCTTCTAATGGTTAGACAGGAAATTTTTTGATTTCTACAACATCAGTTTTTATTTTCAAAGTCACCAAACTTCATCTTGCATCATATGCACAATTCATCTTATGACATTTTATACAGTGCTTTCAGCGTTCAAAATGCTTTATAATTTTTATTTAGTTAAGCCTCACAATAATCCTTTGAGATAGATCGCTATCGTTTACACATTATAGATGGGGAACTGAGGCTGAGAGTTAGCAACTTACCCACAGCCACCAAGTGAGTTCGTGGCTATGACAGAATTTGGACCCTGGTCTCCAACACCTTATCCACTAGGCCACAAGGTGCTCAATCTCAAACCCCTATGTATGCGGATTATGAGCATGCAGCTTGCACTAGTGCACGCAGGCCACAGTCCCACCTGTACAGATGCACATGAGATGCGTGTGTGAGTTGCACGTGAGATGCGCACATGGGGTTTGCATGGCATGTGGCTCCCTGCATAACCTCTGCAGGGAGCCAGGGCAGAATCCTTCTAGGCTTCTTTACCTGAAGTTTCTGCTGTGTGATGAAAGGTTTA
The DNA here is from genome assembly GCA_003113815.1 of Sphenodon punctatus. Classification (NCBI taxonomy): domain Eukaryota; kingdom Metazoa; phylum Chordata; class Lepidosauria; order Sphenodontia; family Sphenodontidae; genus Sphenodon; species Sphenodon punctatus. The sequence goes on along the minus strand of QEPC01009912.1, from coordinate 4,064,153 downwards.
GGTGTCAAGGACTCTGCAGCAGTTGGGGTTATTTTCCTTATAAAGCCACCATTCTTTGCTCCGCTACCAGACACAAAAGAGGCTAGCAGCTTCCTCAGCTCACCTGAGAACACCACACAAGGGAAAGAGTCAGAACCACAAGAATCCAGATCTGAAGAGAAATTCACCAACCCAGGCACTTTTCAAACAGTAGGTTCTACAAAATCTCTTCAGCAGAGGGAAGCAAATTTGGAAGCAGGGGAGAGGGAAACACCATCCCAAAACCAGCCCCCCACACCTGGCAAGGCTAGGAACTTGGGACACATGCCCTCTCCCTTTTTAGGGTATCGGGACACCCTCAGAAGCTCCTAGAACCCACGAAGATGGCAGCAAAAACGCAACGTCATCCACTCAAAAGGATCAGGGAGTCTGACCAACTTCGATGCTCAACCTGTCTCAATCAGAGGGATAGAGAATGAGAGAGAAAGAATGGCCACAAGAGATGCAGGAATCCACATGGCTGCTAATGGGGTCAGAATGATGCTGATGGGTTAGACACAGAGAAGGGATGTCCGGTTCTATTCATACATTTTAGGAATGACTGTCACAAATCACTGCTCTGATGTACAGCCTTCTCTGCAGGCAGATACATTAAGGCTGAGATCCACAAACCACTCTGGAGCAGTCCCAATGAAGCCCCTTTTCCAGTCTTTCAGCAAACATCAGTTGGGAATCAGAGCACCTTTTCAATTGAAACCCCTTCCCAACCACACAGGATGCAGGTGCATTACATTCCCTCAGTAAAGTCTCTTTCCATCACACAGTCTGACTGCTCTTCACACTGTGAACTACTAACAGCACAATGTACAGAGAGTCAGTCTAATGCTAACGTCTTTCATCAGTGGGGTTTTAAATCTTGGTGTGAGGCTTGTTGAGACATTTGGGGCACAGTAAATCCTAGTAGTTGGGACCTCCCACTTCCTCCCTCTCCTCATAAAATTTTTAATCAATTTCTGGAGATCATATGGATACTTCATTTACCTTGCAATTATTATTTTACTCATACTATTTTAATGTACATTTAGAAAGAAAAACTTGTAATGTTTGGTGAGGGCATTCCTATCATCAGGTGTAATTTACAACATCCAGTTCTTCCTTCCACGTTAGAGCTCTGGTAGAGTGGAGGGGTAATGAGACAGAAATAGATCCACACTAAGGAACGTGTATGGTGTAGTAGATAAAATACTCACCAAGGTAGGGGCAGCAGGTATAAAGCAACTGCTGATCCACCAAAGACACAGAGTCCTGGGAAAGAAGAATAAAGAACGGTTAAAGCAGCAGATTAGCTATGAAGGAACGAACATTTTTGGAGGATAAAAAAATCCTTGTGTCATGGATGTCTCAAAGCATCTTATGGGAAAAAAGGGAAATTGGATCTTACCGTGTGAATTTCTTCTTTTTCTGAGGAGAACAGACAGCATTAGTGGAGGCTTGAACCCCGCCCAACCAGCAGGAGGAAGAACAGAGTTCAATGGAGCATGCACATTGGGATCAGCCCATTGTAGCTCCAGTTGTTCCAAAAGCCTTGAACCAGAAAAAAAACATGCTAAAAGACTTTCAATTTGAAGAATGCTAACCAAAAACCTAGTTCGGAACACCATATGCTTTCCCCCTCCTTCCAGCAATCCGGAAAGGAATATGAAATTGGCCAAAGTTCGTTCATACTCAACTGAATTTTGATTTATAACAGAAAATAAAGCTGGGTCCTTGTCCAACAATTAAACCCCATTTTAGCAGGGAGGGACATTTGACTGTCTGGTTCTCCTCTGGAAGAAAGGAAATTCACATGGTAAGATCCAATTTTCCTTTCTTTCCAGAGGATTCCAGACAGTCAGAACTAGTGGGGATTTACCAGAGCAGTACCCAAAAAACCAATAGGCAGGGAACTGCTAAAAAAAAAAAAATGTTGAGACTTGCCAAAGCTACTGAGAGGAGTCCCACTGAACTCCCTGTAACACTCATCTGCCAAAGGCCACATCCGCAGATTCTAAGGTGTGGATTTTATAGTGGCGAGTGAAGCACCCATGTGGCCACCCTACAAATTTCCTCATAGGAAGCTCTAGCCCTAAAGGCTGTAGAAGCAGACGCCCCTCTTGAGAGAGTGAGTCCAAATATTCTGAGAAAGCGTTAATCCTTTGACCCTGTAACCAATTTGGATTGGAAGCTTTTCCCCGCACTTTGCTTGAGGAAGCGTAGGACACAAGCAAGGCAGGGGATTGTCTAAATGGAGAAGTTCTGTGCAAATATACCTTGAGTGCTCTATGCACATCCAAGGTGCGCCACAGTCTTTACAATTCATGGACCAGATGAGAGCAAAAGGATGGTAGGATAACCTTCTGAGCTCTCCGGAACCACAAATTGATTTTAGGAATAAAAGGATCTAATCTAACCTCAAAACCACAGATTCTTTGTGAAAAATGCAAAAACTAGGTTCCATGGAGAAAGCTCCCAGCTTAGAGAGCCTCCTAGCCAAGGTGATTGCAATTAAGAAGGCTACTTTAATGGATAAAAAGTAAAAGGAGACCCTCCTTCAGAGTGCTGAGAGCCAGAGCCTCTGGATATCAATGTTGGGACATGAAGAGCAGCACCTTTGCATTGCAAGGAACTGCAAATAGGTCCACCTCCGAAAGGCCAAAAGTGTATTCTGTTTCCTGGAACGCTTCCTGGCATAGGAACCATTTCCTGGATTCTACCCTTCTGTGGCTTATCCGCTTGGATGTTGGTGCAGCTGTGGATGTGGAGGGCTCTTAGCAAGGCTACGTTGGACTCAGTCCAGGATATCAGAAGGGAGGCTTCCCAATGGAAGTGACGGGATCTCGAGCCCCCCTAATGGCTGTGAGCTTTGGCAGTGACATTGTCCGTACAGACCACCACATGATGCCCCCTGATCTCTGGGACCAGCTGACGCAGAACTAGTCTCACCAGTTGGAGCTCAAGCAAGTTGATACTGCGCTCTCTCTTGTGGTGACCAGCGAAATGTATTGCCTTCTGAGGAAAGTGAGCTTCCCATCCCAGAAGACTGGAATCAGTCGTGATTTCCATTCTCTCTGGCTCTGCCATTCTCTCTGGCTCTGACAACGAGACTCCCAACTGGAACCTTGCTTTGTCCAGCCACCAGGTCATCTGTTATTTCAGGGATTGGGGAATCTGTACCCACGACCTCAGTGCTGCTTGCAGTGGACAAAGATGGACTTTCACCCACTGGAGATGCTGAATGCAAGAAACTAATAGTCCCTGCAGTCTGGTCAGCAGTTTGAGTCTCATCCTTGTCTAGTTGCGCAGTCGGTGGATGAGCATCCGGATCTTGAATTGTCTGTCTGAATAAACAGAGCATTTAGTTTGGTATCTAGAATTACTCCTAGAGGTGTCATTCTCCGGGTGTTAATTGTCAAGTCAAGTCAAGTCAATTGACTTTTTGACAGACTGAGAAGCCATGCTCAGATAGGATATTGTCCTGTCCAGCTCTCTCTCTGGAGGGAGAGCAGATCAAGAGTTTGTCCAAGTAAGGGTACACACATGGCAATCAAGGGTATCTGAATCTTTGTAAATATGCGAGGTGCCGAGGCCAGGTCGAAGGTGAGAGCATGATATTGCCAATGGGGCCAATCCCAAGCCCGGCGGATCCCATGCATGCAAGGCACAAGGTGCCTGAAATGGAGGTCTGCGTGGTTTGTGTGTGGCTGCACGCACACGGGAGATCTGCAGGGCTTGGGATTGGCCCCATCACTCCTGCCCATAGGCAAAGCGCAACCACCTCTGATGGAATGGATGGGTCAGTACATGTAAGCAGGCTTATTTTAGGTCCAAGGAGGAGAGCCAATTGTCTGGAGCTATGGCCTGGCGGATGGGGTTCAGGGTTCCCCTCCAGAAAGTTCTTTTCCGTACAAATTTGTCTAGCCTCTTTAAGTCCAGGACAGCTCTCCATTCTCCAGACTTTGGAGGGACTAAAAAGAGGATAGACTGGAGTTCTGTATGCTGTTCCTCCGGAGGAACACATTCTATAGCACCTATCTGATGCAGTTTTTTTTATTTCTGTGCTCATTGCTGCATGCTTTTCCTCCTTTCAGGAGACTGGGGAAATAAGAAAAAGTCGTGAGGCTGAGTTTTTAATTCTATGACATAACCAAGGGTAATGGTTTGTTGCACACAGTTGTCCAAGGTTGCTGAACCCCAGAAGTGAGCAAAGAGCTACAATCTGCCCCCTACGGGAGGAGCTCGCTCGGTTGACTGTTTTGAGCTGGAAGTCCCCCGATATTGTTTGTTCCGGGGAAATCCAGTGAACTTTCATTTTATTTCATTTTTTATTTGTACCCCGCACTCTCTCACCTAGGCGACTCGAGGCAGCTCACAACAAAAATGAAATCATAACATAATAAGCACAACAGCTGGGTTAGATCCCACACTGGGGACCCAGTAACAATGAAAGCAAAACAACCCACCCCTCTACAATACCCCTCTACAATATCACCCAATAAATCACAACAGCTGGGTTTAATTCCACTCAGGGAACCCAGTATAATTTCATAAGATCCTCAGGACCAATACAATATCAAGCAAAAATACAAAAAAATCAGTAGCCACCATACATGCTATCATATATAACATCCCCCTTTCACTATCCCATACCAGCATTTTAAATTCCTTCCATCTCAACTCCAATCCCACACCCTGTTGCCACCGGGGGGGGGGGGCCTCCAGTCACCCCTCCCCCCGCTCTCACATCATACAATCTCTAAATACAAAATGATCTATAGCATCTATCTGACCCAAACCCTTCCATTATAGAAACAGCAAAATTCATATAACAATAGAACAACCCATACCTCTACCCCTCAGTACATAGTCATGTTAACGCCCACATTACTACTCATATTCTCTTCAATATCATCAAAAACAACCCCCCCGCACCTTTCCTACTCTCTTCAACAATTTGCTTTCCCCTCTGCTTCAACTCCCCCTCCCACCAAATACTTATAATGTCCTTCCCCTGGTCCCACCATCAGGCCTCGCCAAAGGGCACGCCCCTTCGGCACATGCCCCTGGCACGGCCGCCGGCATGGCCATCCCCGGCCCTTGTAGGGGCGGCTAGGAGATCAGCTGCCCCTGGCCCTGCCCCCTTGATTGCGATGGCAGCACCAGATGCATCCCTCTTTGGCCACCAGCTGGAACTTCCTGGATCCGGGCACACACATACTGCGGGGTAGAGGGGCGCGAGGGGCACAGACATGGACCTCCACAAATCACCTCTGTCTCCTCCACAGGGGGTCCCTGCTGCCATCTCCCCCCATAGAAAAACTCAAGTGGGGGGAGTTGTCCGTACTCCATCTCCCCCCACAGCTTGCCCCGTCAAACAAGTCTCTCCCAACTCTGCTGTCACCGGTGTCGGCGCCTGCCTTTCGCCACCCTCCTCCACCACACTGCCCGTCTCTCAGGGCTGAATCTGGGCCGCTCAATGGTTTTGCTGCCTATTCCAGCCCCCCCTGCCTTTGGGGTCTCTCTGCTGGTAGGAAGAGCCCTTCTTACTGTATGAATTATAAGTTGCCCTAGTAGGGATGATCTTCCTTTTTGGATGGAAGTGCTATAGCATTTGTTGCTTAGCCTTGTCAGCAGCATCTGCCAGGACCTTTTCGAGACATACCCCAAACCACTTAGCTCCTTGATATGGCCCTGAGATTAGCAAATTCTTAGCTGAAGAGTCTCTGTTCCAACTCCTCAGCCATGGCCTGCGTCTAGCAGCTCACGGATGTCTGTTGACAAGTCCGCTAGAAAAGCAGTAGCAAACAGCATCCTAGCGAACCAGATCTTAGCTCTCCTGGGCAAAATGTCAGTCTTTGGCCTGCTGGAACCAACAGAGGAGGGATCTAGCAAAATAAGCCATGGTGGTAGCAATTCTCAGGATCACAGCGGAGGCTTCCAAGTCCCTGAGGAGACTCGGCTCTATACCTTTATCTGTAGGGTCTTTTCAGTACTTGCCCACCTCCGCAGGAAAGAGACCGCCTTGCCAGAGAGGCTGCTGCAGCATCAATCTTGGGCATCTTAAACACCTTGCTCTTATGTTTTGAAAACAGGAAAAAGGATTCCAGGACTGTGATCATTCTGAAAGCTCTGCCAGGGTTCTTCGATTCCTCTTTAATTAATTTCTCAAAAGCTCTGTCAAAGGGTAGGCTCTGACGTTTGCTTCCTACTCTAGGAATATAATCATGGGGATTATTCTCCTACAAATCCGAGGACTGATCCTTCACCACTGTCTCCTTCAGTTGTAAGGTTTTAATTACCAACTGAAACGTTTCTTCCTTGTATTGTGTGGGGAACTTCCTGTCCTGGTCCCCGACTCCTCTAGTTTGGGGGAGAGAGGGGGGAGAGAAGAGAGTGAGTCCTGAATCTGGCTTTCCTCTGGAGAATCTATCGAATCCTGCAAGGACTGGCCCAGAAAGCACAGGCGAACATGGTCTTGCTCATCTGCGTCACAGTCCCTCAGTAGAGGGAGTCTGAAGGATTTTTATCTTTAGAGCAGGTGCTTTTCCTGGGCCTGTCATTAGGTGGCACCTCAGGCTCTGATCAAATCTCCATTAGCTCCTCAGAGCTATCCCCCTCCCCCTCAGAGAGGAACTCAGATTTTGAGATGAAGTCAAGGGGCCTGGCCTTGCTTGTTTAGCTGCTGGCTGCTTGCCTGTTCCAGAAGCCTCAGAATGCCCTTTAAAGGGGTTATCCTTGACTTTGTGTGATAGCTTCCTCTTTCTGCCACTGGCGTTATCCCTTTTTTTTGCTTGCCCCTTTTGCATCTTGTCTAGGGTCAGAAAGATCTTAATCAGAACTAGCATGTGCAGGTCACTGTCAGTAGAAGTCCCTGCAGGGATGGGATTAGGCTGTTTATCCTGCTTATTTGTGAGCTACGCTCTGTCAGCTGAGTTGCCGGAGGTTTTCACACCCTCTGATGAGGCGTGCGATTTTGCAGGTGCCATCTTGAGTCTGACACTCTCCCTTTCCGAGTTACTTTATTTATTTTTATTTATTTTATTTTACAAAATTTCCACCCCGCCTCTCCTGTATGAAGCTCGAGGCAGCTTACAAAACATACTTTAAAATAATGAAAACCATAAAACAATTCAGTCATCAATGGGTAGCATAAAACCCTTCCCCCTACCCATCTCCCTCACCAAATGCCTGGCGGAGCAGCCAGGACTTGCACCAATGTCGAAAAGAGATGAGGTCCGGGACTACCTGGACCTCTGCCGGAAGGGAATTCCACAGCCTAGGCGCCACCACTGAGAACACTCTCTCCACCCGGTTTAATCTGGGACTTATTGAAAATTTATTTTGTGTACTTTGTACTTTTGATTTAAATTTCAATAAAATCCTTTTTAAAAAAAAGAAAAGAAAAGGGTGCCCACAGCAGATCACAGGGGTCTAGACTTTATAGGGCTTTATAGGTAAGTACCAACACCTTGAATCGGACCCGGAAGACCACAGGCAGCCAGTGCAGAGCACAGGTGTAACGTGCTCACAACAACCTGCCCCTGTAAGGAGACGGGCTGCCACATTCTGTACTAGCTGCAGCCTCCGAACCATCACCAAGGCTAGCCCCATGTAGAACGCATTACTATAGTCCAGTCTTGAGGTGATGAAGACATGGATGACGGTGGCCAGGTCGGTGTCCAAGACATACGGCCAAAGCCGCCGTACCAGATGCAATTGGCAAAAAGCACTCCTCGCCACAGCTGCCACCTGGGAATCCAGTTAACGGAGTCACGTTATAGGTCTCGCACCCAGCTTGGGGTGGCCCTGGAGGGATGACCACTAGTCCTTCGCTAAGACCTGGGTAAATCAGAGGATAAGAGTGGGTCAAGACCTGAGCCCTTACTCTAGGCATCCACAGAGACTCCCTGTCCTGCTGAGGTAAACTTTCGGCTTCCGGCAGCAGGGGAGGAATGCCCCTGCTGTGGCCGTACCTCAGACCTCCTGTCTCCCCACCGGAGAGGGATTCAGTGTGGAACCACTCCTTAGTGTGGAACTCACTCCGATGCTGCCTGTAGAAGTGTGCAGCTGGATAAAAACCCTCCAAGTCCTGCAACGTGGGAGCTGATCTGGGTCGCTTGTCAATGAGAGCGTCTCGTCTCTCTTTTGTACTGTTTTTTTGTTTTTTTAACTGCTCCCAGAAGAGTGATAGCTCCAAACGCCAGGCTCCGTACACAGAGAAGACTCCAGAGCTTCTGCAGAGTTCACGCTGCTAGGCCACAGAAAAGCTCTCAAGCAGAGCCAAAGGTTCCTGCATCCTGCTAGGTCACAGGCAGAAATCCAACTGGAGCTACAGAGGGGTGATCCCACTGCACAGGCTCTGTTGAACTCTGTTCTGCCTCCTGCCGGTCAAGCAGGAATCAAGCCCCCACTAGTACTGATGGCCTGGAATCCTCTGGAGAGAAAAATTGAGAGACTGAATTCTGAAAATTTAGTGCATCTAAAATGACACATTTTTTTAATCCTCAGACAGTTCAATTCTGCCCGCACATATGCTAAGCATGGCACCACATTGCTGTCACTTGGATTCCCATTCCTGTTACAGCTACTCATCAATATATTGAATTCTACAGGCTGCCTGTAGTATGCAAGGAACTCTTAGGCAGGGCCTCAGGTCACCTGCACTTTCACAATTGCAATGGAAATTGGCAATTTGATATTTTTCAGCAGAAACTGGCACCTCTTAACCAAGAAGCCAAAAACTTGCATCTGTTCTCCCAACTCCTGGCTGTGGGGAAAGGGGGCTACTGCTCAGTACCTTCAAAATGGGTTCTCTCCTTAGCACCTCCTAGACATGGAGAGAGCAGTGAAGGGGGGCTGAGAAGAGAAGCCTCTCTGGAGAAGCCAATCAACTAATAATGGCCAAGGGAACCGGGCAGGAAGGGAGAAGCTGCTTGGATTTTCCAGACAGTGGTAGAGGGAGACTGGAGAGAAAGGAGCCAGAATCATGAGACTTTCTTTCTCCCCACCCAGTTCCAGTACCTTTCCCCAGCATTGCCTCTTGCCTTTGTCCCTCTCCCTAATGCTTCTGTCCCCTTAATGTAAACCTGCAGTGCCCCAGCATCCACACTGTGGGAAATTCTATTCTCCAACTAGTAAGGTGGAACAACAGATCATGCCAGGAGTACTAAAATCAAAATTGTATTTTCTTTGCACACACCATGGACAAGGGTGTAAAATTGGCTATACAGATCTCATTTTACAAGCTGTAGTGTTGGGTACTTCCTTCCTTAATGTATACACACAATCTATTAATAAACAAATCAAGCCAGCTTGTTGAACATATACATGTTTCCAACCGGTTGACCCAGTTTTCATCAGCAACACAAATAGACAAAAATATGCAGTTTTCATCAGCAAAACAATTGGTACTAGAAATATATACAGCTGGATGAGCCTTGTCAGTATGGCGAGTTAGTGGGAGATGAATGAGTCTGTAAAATACAAAGACGCATATACAAGTATCATAAAAACCTCACTCAATTCCTGTATACCCAGGATCACAGTCCTGATCATGTAACCATATACTCCTTAAGCAACAACCCAAGGAGTTCCTAAATGTGCTTAGTAAATTGCCTTCGCCATTATGCATCTTGTTATTAGGCCATTTAGGTCTCAAAACATGGGACAAACCCAAATAAGTTAACAACTCACCATTATCCAGGCTCACCAACATGCTGTTCCCAAAATTAAGATGTGTGGATTTTTTCAACAACCACACCCAATCTAAGGTGTGGTCAAAATCTCTTACCCAGCTTATATACTCAACACATATACTAACTCACAGGTGTGGCTAGTAGCATTTCTCATTAAATGTAACTACGTACTCTTGAATGTATGCAGTGGGACCATACTCAGTCACTATTTAACAAATTAAAGGATATATACTCCTCTTACATCATTACCATCCCATTAGATACCTACAAGGATACAACCACCCTTCAGAAGATCATCCTCCCATGGAGACCCATCTCCCCAATAAAAAATTCCATTCCAATACAAAAAATCATGAATTGTCATCCTCCTATTACACAGCCCAGAGTATCTCTGGGGGGGGAAATACATCCTCCAGTATATCATTATGTCCAAAAGGACGCATCTCGCACATGGATCACCTCCTTTCAGAAAGTCCTTCCTCAGGAGGGATATTTCCACACCAAATGATTTGCACTTTGCCCTCATGCAGGGCTTCTTTCCATAAATTGCATAATGGCGATGGCAATTTACTAAGCACATTTAGGAACTCCTTGGGTTGTTGCTTAAGGAGTATATGGTTACATGATCAGGACTGTGATCTGGGAATAATCTGGGGATACAGGAATTGAATGAGGTTTTTTATTATACTTGTATATGCGTCTTTGTATTTTACAGACTCATTCATCTCCCACTAACTCGCCATACTGACAGGCGCATCCAGCTGTATATATTTCTAGTACCAACTGTTTTGCTGATGAAAACTGCATATTTTTGTCAATATTTGTGCTGCTGATGAAAACTGGGTCAACCGGCTGGAAACATGTATATGTTCAACAAGCTGACTTGATTTGTTTATTAATAGATTGTGTGTATACATTAAGGAAGGAAGTACCCAGCACTACAGCTTGTAAAATGAGATCTGTATAAACAATTTTACACACTTGTCCATGGTGTGTGCAAAGAAAATACAATTTTGATTTTAGTGCTCCTGGCATGATATGTTATTCCACCTTACTAGTTGGTGAATTGCATTTGGGGTTGGTACATATAGTGCTTTGAGTTTCTTTTAGATTCTGTTCTCCACAAACTCAGTTCTCCCGCCCTTTATGGCCAGACACTCTGTCCCCAACACCTCTAACTAGTCTCAACAAACTAACTGCTCCATTGCCCCTACAACCTATCCCACACTTTCAGACTCCCCTCCCTCCAACGCCCCCATTTCCCCTGCAGTCAGTCAGGGGAAATGCTGCTTCTATTACTCCCACACCCAATTTTAGACTCTTCACCCCAACACCCCATGCAGTCAGACAGTGCCCCCACAGACCCACTAGCCCAACACTCCCACTGTCAGACCGCCGACCCCTTACTTCCCCACTGCCCTTAGTCAAACGGTACCCTCACAGACCCACTGACCCCAATGCCTCCACATCCAACGCTCCTGCTGCCAGACTCTCTAGCTGACACCCTCACCAACCCATAAAATCAAGCAGTGCCTCCACAGACCCAAATCCCCCATTGCCTCATACAATCACACTACCCCACAGCTACCACCAACATCCACAGTCAGATTCCATGACCCCATTGCCTCATGCAGTCAGATACTGTGTCCCTACAGACTCAATGCCCCAATCGGTTATCATACTCTCCTCAATAGTTAGGACCTCCTCTCTCACTAGAGAAATCTACATTCAAAAAATCATTTAGTTAATTTGCATAATTTATTCTTGTCACAAAAATTAGGTTTTCTCCTCACAGAATTTGGGTTTCCTGCTTGCAGAATTTGGAAAATATTTTTTTGCAGGATACAGGGGTCCCTGCTCTTCAGCTATCTATCCCAGCTTTATCCCATCCTATCAAAACAATGAAGCATGTGCACTCTCACACACTTACCAAAGCTTGAGCAGATGCATCAGTCTCCATCATCAATCCATCCTGTCTGACTTCATTGGTAAAAAACAGTTCCTCGGGGACAGTGGGAATCTGGAATACAAGCCCTTAATTAAGCTTCAGCAGTGCAGGGTGAATTAAACTCAATCTCAGCTAATGGGGTGGAACACGTCTTTCTACATTACAAAAATATCCTGACCTAATGCTCACAGATTCTTCCCAGTTTCCATCCTGAGCACTCTGGTCTGATCCAGCGCACAAAGTATGGGACTTGAAGTGAGGAGACCCAAGTAAAAATCCCAGCATAGCTACAGACCAGTGGATGGCCTGCAGAGAAATCACTGTCTTTAGCCCCAGATTGCCATCTATCTAAGTGGAAATAACAGTGACCTGCCTACCTCACAGAGATGTTGTAAGGATTAATGCGATGATGACTGCAAAGTAATCTGCATATTCTAAGTATTACCACCCTGCAAAACACCTAAAGCACATGCTTACACTTTACCACTAACGCAAGGATTGCCAGACCTATGGTGCCCACAATCTGTTTTTCTAGGTGCCTACCTAAAGTGGTTGACTAGGCCCACTCCTGGCAGTTCCAGACCTCCTGGGGATGCTCGACTCAGAGAGCATCTTCTCCACTGTGCCAGAATTGCTGTCCTAAGCCCTCTTCCCCCTGGAGATGTTTCCTGTGGCGAGCTCTAAGGGATTAGTTCCCACAGTCTACTAGAAAGTAGTTCATGGTCAACAAGTAGACTGCAATCGACATCCCGGCTGCCCCTGTCCTAAAGAGACTACTTACTTGCTTAATGTTAATCATGTGACTAGCTGTATTCTGTTCAGTAGGGAGCACTCATGTACTTAAATGTTAAAAACACGCTTAAGTACTCTGATGGAGTGGGCACCTTGCAGAACCAGGACCTACTATGAATTATTTGGACCATCTTTCCATACAGAAAGAGGAGAATATCTTATTCTGGACAGTATAGGTTATTTTAAAACTGCCACAAGCGCTGTGGAATGGGTGCAGCTGCTAGCACTCCTTTCCTCCATCTAACATACCTGAAAGAGCCATCCCAACACTGCAAGGATCAGTAACTTGTTCAGAAAACTCATCCTTTTATCTTCCGAAAGAATCAGACATCTGTCATGGAGGGAGGGTAAGGAGCAAGAGTTATTCAGCTGCACGAGCAAAACTGTATTTTGGTTCTAGTATAAAATCTCTCTACATCTTTCTCCTTGCCCCATCTCTCTTAGATCTTAAGCTCTAGAGACAGAAAATGCATCTTACTCTCTGTATGGGTGTGTACATCTGGGCTAAAATACCCTGAGCAAACTGCTCTTTAGGACATATTGGAAAGACCAGCTCTTCTCCCTTGCTCCTAGGTATGCAGGATATTTGAGAGTATTTAGGCAATGAAAAGTGGGGAGGGACGTCTGTTCAAATATTGCATCTGCGTGATTATTACAAAACATTAGGAGTATATGTGGATTTAATCCAGTGCTAGCAACACCAAGAGCTTGGAATGGACACTTGGCTCAGTATGTTGTATGAAACTGATGGATTTCTCTATACCTATTTAGAACTGCAAAACCTGTATTTCAGAGTATACAGCACTTCCGAATGAGGATCAACATGCTGCTTCCAAGACACAGTATTTTAGAAGAAGAGTGGAGCGTGTTCATCACTGCAAGGAACTGTTCTAAAGTGGACCCAGGAATCCTTTCCCATCCTCTTACCTGTACAGCTGCTGTAGGAGGGCAAAAACCCTCCCATAGTAGTCAAGAAAGGGGGCGATATGATCCACAAGAGAGAGGAACTCTACAATCCAAGGTATGGTGAGGACAGTACGTTGCTCCCGGATAGAGTGTCTCAGGAGCTTCAGTACATCCAGCACAGGCAGGGTCTTGATGGGTAACACACATTAGATCAATTGTAAAGCAGTTGCCAAAAGGATCATTTCACTTTTAAAATAAAATACCTTCAGACTTTTCTGTACATAATTAAACACTTTTGTACGTGTCCCCCCACCCCCCTCTCTCTCTTTCTGCCCATCAGTGGTTGGAGGTCCAACAAGTCATGTGCCCTACTAACAAACATTTAGGGACATCCTACTTTTAACTGCAAGAGAAAAAAGGACATTTCCCCTAAAACATTGCCTGGAAATCAGGAGAGTTGGATTCCATTCCAGGCTCCACAAAGAACAAAAGGGAATTTGCATCCATTTTGACATATTAGTGGGACATATCTAAGCACAGAGCGGACACTCTCCTAAAAAGCACTTCTGGTGTCAGAACATTTACCAGAACAAAGGAAAGATCTTCCAGCTTATTCAGAACTCTGATATAACTGGGCATGACCCAGCAGCAGCATTAATGAGTTCAGCCATGCTCCCATCTTAAATCACTCCTCCCTCTTCCCACCTCCTGCTTCCTTATTCACCAGGGACACTGCCAAGGACACAGAAGCACATCTCCTCATGCAGGAAGGAATCTGCAGCATGCACACAGACTGATTTTCTAACAGGTGCCTGTTCACTTACTTGGTTCCTCAATGCCACTGCTGACTCCTGCAAGTCTCTGGTTGGTGGCTCCACCGTGCGGTATGGCAGGAAAGCAAGAAAGCCAAGAAACTTTGCCAGGAGCCGGAGACTCATCAGGACTATAGTGAAACGCTTCTTTTCATCCTGAAATGGAGGGGAGAAAAGTGAGCATCACACATATTCACAAGCCAAACAGGTGAGCAGCAGCAACCCAAACAGGTTCTCTGCTCCCTGGATGAGAAACACCACACACACATCTGCTCCACTCACTGTTATCCAGTGTGTGCTGTAGCACTAGTCTTCCTAAAAAATGAAAAGGATCAAAAGCAGCTTAGCCTGTTAAAAACACTGTCTTTTTGACTCCTGAAGAAGCAGAATTTAATGAGGAGAGGCTGAGCGCTAGAACAACAGTTACTATTCAGCACTCAAAGGGCACTAGCAGAAATACTTGAGACAGTGTTTACAGCGCTTGGCCCTCCCCTCCACAGCTGTGAATGAGTAGAGACTCAGCTGGATCAAATGCCTCATGCCTTGTTGTGCTGCTTTGTCTTCCACAAAAACACTTCAGCTGGCAGAGCCAAGAACGGATTGTGGCAGGGGCAGGCTTGCCTGAGTCTGTACAGGATTAGCCCCACAACAGCACACACTCTTGGGGAATTTAAAACTCAAAGTCTCTTTTATTTACTCCCAGTCTCAATAATCACCATCCATAGTCCATATACATAGAGTCCATCAAAATCTCAGTCTCTTCACAGGAATTAGCTTGTAAAGTCTGTATTTTTCACAAAGTCACTTACATACAGCTTAGCCAGACACACAACCCCTGGCTCTCAGTTCATACAACTCCTTGGGGCTTAGTTTTGGCCCTTTCCAGGCTCACTGCCTGGGCCCTGCTTCTCCAGCCGTCTCTAGCCCTTTGATTCCTAGTCACTTCCTTTGCAGCTCCCTATGTGATAGAGCTCAACCCCAGCTTCTGCCCAAACTACCTCAGAGACTTCCACAAGTCCGGGCAGCCAGTACACCTCTGCTATGCCTTCTCAACAGGGTTGTCACAAAGATCCTTTCAGTTCATCAGCTTCTCCAGACTAAGCTCTCAGTTCAGCTTTTCTACTCTCTGCGCTGGCTTGGCTACACTCGGCCCACAGCTTCTTCAGGTCAGGCACTGTGCAATGTGGTGCCTGCAGCTCTGCCAATGCAACCTCTGTGTAGGTGCTAGCTGCACACTCTTAAAGGGCCCACAGTGACTTTGCCCTATTACAGTGATTTAAATTAACAAACTTTAAATTTGGTCTGGAGCATGCAACTCACCTGCTCATCCATAGCTGCTTCACCTTCACTAGGTTCATGCTCTACTAAGGCAAGGCCATCCAGCTCAAGAATCTTTAGGTACAGACTGTCCATCAAGTGTTGATTAAATTGATAGCTTTGGGGGAGAGGGGGAAAGAAAGTTTAGTAAGACTGGGATGAAAACAATAGAGCTATTACAGCCTAACATTTATTTAACACTACACATCTAGGTGAATGGAGCAGGAAATGCCCAATGCAACACACAGAACACACTGAAGTCCAGACCTGCAGATACACAGTGTAGCTGTCAATATGGTCTTGCAACTAGTCATGTCTGGATTGACTCTGCAGGCCTCAGCATGCAGCTCCATCAGTCCATCTCAATCCTGACTCTGGTCTCCACTGCAATCTTAGGCTTTGGCTTCTCTCCACAGCGGAGACTATCTATTATGCTAGTTTTGTGTTCTACTCCGTGCCAAGTCTAGCTCCCTGTACCCTCAATCCCTGTACCCTCACCCCATGGCTCCACAATGCCATTAATTCCTAATTCTAACCTCCATGCTCCAACCCCAGCTTTCAATATAGCTAAGATTAGGGCCCTGGCTAGGTCAGGGTGTAACACTAAGGTGAGTATTGGGGCAGGTGGGACAAGAAGCCAGAGCTTGGGATGGGACAGGATTCAAGTACTGTGTTAGTTTGAGCTTGGTGGGGGTGCAGATGTAGGGCTGGGGCAGCGAGGGGCCTGGAGTGGACTGGATGGGAATGGAGCTTATTGTGTGATCATTTTGAATTACACAACTAAATATCCAAGGATGAGGCTGTGAAGCGGAGACACCCTGTTCAGATGCAAAGAGAGGTTATTCTAGCCCTAGGATTGTGAAACATTTAAAGCCATCAAAATGCCTCACCCTGCTTCTTCTTGGGACCATACACAAACCCTTCTTACTGTATCATCCCTCAGCATTAGGAAACCCTGACTTTCCTTGGCAACATGATCAGCTCATCATGACACACACTAGGAGCTGATGTGGCTTTTGGGAAAGTATGATGGATTGTGCTCAGGAGCAGCAGACAAAAGTGCAGTTTAGAAAAATCGTGCCAAGGAGAAGTGGGCAGTGCCAACAGGAACTTCACTCAGGGGCAAGTGTCCCTCTGTTGCATGCTTGGGCTCCCCTCGCCCAGAGGTGGAGTTTCTAGATCAGTCTTGGAGCCTGTGATGGGATGGGGCTATAAGTTGCTGCAGGATGCTAGACAGTATATTATGGGCAGTATGGTGGGTGCACACCTGTTTATGTTGTTTATTTTGTACTACAATTTGAGACAAGGGAGAGCTCGGCAAATGGCAACACCCTGGTGGGAGGTTATGTTGGAGCAGGCACTGGTCCCTTTAAGGATAAGCTGCTTATCACCTTTGACCCACCCCTGTGGGAGCTATAAAAGGAACAGACTTTGAAACCCAAGCCAATCTGCGACTGGTTCTCAAAGGAGTCAAGCGTGCTAGCATAGAAGCCTGTGGCTGGGAACTCTCCAGGGTCCTGCAATAAAGCCCAAGTTCTGGCTGGGAACCTACAAGAGGCTCGCTCCGATACAGGGGTTGGAAACTTTCAAGAGGCTCAACCCACAGCACAAGGGCTGTGAGCCTGTGAGGAAACTTGCTTGAGTGCTATGAAGGATTGGGCTGGGTGCATAGGGAGTGGCTTATCACCCCCGTGAGAAAGGTTCTGATCAACTGGTAGCTTTTGGGGGCTGTGCACCTTTGGTGTTAAGGAAGAATAAACCAGCACTAGATGGGAAGAAACTACTGGCATAGTAGGGCCCAGACACTGACAGAATTTACCTTGACCGGCCACCCTGTTACAGAGCCATAACACCACCACCACAGCAAAAGCCAGAAACATTAGCCATCACTTGCCCAATCCTAACCAGCATCAGTGATAAGCAGCTAACCTTCCTGCACTGAGGATGAAGTCCCTGAAGAACTGCTGGCATCCTGTGAAGGCAGGAGGAGGGCAAGGCCCTCTGATGCTCTGAGGAACAACAAATCTCTCCTGTAGCCTTTTCAGACGGCTCAGGTTATCCAAACCCAGCATATTAAGCACATCCTGGTCAGGAGTGTCTCCCCAGCTTGCGCCACCACCGATGGGACCTTTACACATCTTAAAGAGGAGGAAAAAGAAGATAGGAATTTCATACAGTAATATTGGATCTCTCACTCTTGCTTCACACAAAAGTCTTTGGACCTAGGCGTCTTCTGTCCAAGGTTGAGGACTGCCCTCTATGTGAATATAACTGTTCCAGTCAGAGGATGAAAGAGCACTCAAACTCTTCTTGCGGCCAAATGTGTTACCCTTCCTGCCTCTTCCCACTTATTGTCCCTGATTTTGGAACTGGAATTCAGGTCCCACATGTTAACCCAGTAAAGGAGTTGTTGGGCCAGCCTGACAAGACAGCCCATGTCAGGGGTGGGAAACCATCTCTCTTCTACAGGCCATTTTTAAAACTAGAAGCTCTCCAGAAAGGATAGGAGTTGGGATGTACCCAGATCCAGGACTTGGAAAGGGGTCAAATAAAAACAGCCATGGGCCAGATTTGGCCAATGGACAAGAGCTTCCTCACTCTTGGTCTAGGTTCAGAGAGAACATTACTGCAGTGATCTGTGTACGTCACTCAGAGTTCAATTATCCATGGTTTAGTGCGAGGATTTGAGATAGTAACTGACGCTGTACTATACTGTGTGTTATATTCTGGACCAGGAGCTGCGGGGCACCCAGGCACCTTACTGTTGCATATTTTAAGTTGTTGTTAGCAAGTTATCTCCACATGCAAGCCACATACTCTGCTAAGGTAGAACTCTCCAAACTGCCACCCCCTCTCCTCCAGCTAGCCAGGCACAATGCCACCTCAAGGACACAGCTGGCTCCATAAGAAACTGCAGTACCAATGAACTCGGGCTACTGAACAGCCATTAGACTAGTGCAAAGGTTCCCAAACTGTAGGTCAGGATCCCAAGTTCATTTACAGTATCTGTGAATGGGGCTGCAATCAGACTGCTAATCAATATGCTTTGCATTGTCTGTGTCTGGGATTATATTCAAAATGGGGTCATGCAGCCAAAAGGTTGGGAACCCCTGGATCAGGTTTCTTACAGCCTAGGCTGGATTTGAATGGGCAGCCTGAAGGGGAGGGGGGCACAATATCCCATTAATATTCCACTGAGCTATCAGTTCTTCCCCAGCCCCACAAATTATTCTACCAAGAATATATTCAACAACATACAACCTGCACACTTTGCTAGAGGTCAGCAAAACAGTTTTTCTGACAGAAAACAAAGGAAGTTCTTTACCTGAATTAGCTGTTTCTGAAAGAGCCTGGCAAAGTGGCTGTGGCTACAGGCTGCTGAGAGATGAGCCATCATACTCCTGTAAAAACGCAAAACACTTTGAAAATCCAGTCAAAATGAAGTCTTGGTAACGGGACTTACCTAGCTAGAGGGAAAGTATTTTGTGGCTGGCTTTATTTTAAAAAGCAATGCCTTCAAGGGCAATTAAACTCACTTATGAAAGTGGTATCCTCTTTCTAAGTCACACATGCACCCTGCGTGCATTAAGGTACATCACATGGCTTCCACAAAAGATGTAATTTTAAAAAATATTATTTCTTGAAGGCACTGAAGAGCCAACAGCTATGGGAGAACACACTGGGATTCTACTCTTTTTCGGCATTAACTTGTTTCTGATCTAACTTCTGCAGATCTAGCTTCTATCATCAGTTAACCTCTATAGCAACAGCAAACATCATAGGGTTGTGTTTAGTGGTAAACAAGGGAAGAATCTGGTCTGCTAAGCCTTTGTTGCTGATGATGCTGCTCAAGCAAGATGAAAATCCCTCTTGATTGTTACATCTGAGGCTGGGTTTGCTGAGCTGGCAATTAGAAAAAAGATTTTATACTTGTAAGGCGAGAAGGTTTAATATGGAATCGCTAAGACACTAAGGCCCCAGTCTTAAACACAGTTGCTCATGAGTAAGTCTCATTGTAATCAATGGGACTTACTCCTGCGCAAATATGCTTAGGATTGAGTCCTAAAAGGTTTTTCCCCCAATTGCAGCCTCAATACCCCTGTGGGGGCTGTATAAAACAAACATTGACCAGATTCTTATGTCACAGCCCCAGGCAGATTGACAGCTTGGCTCTTTGATAATGAGATGCTAAAAAAAGTTGCGGCAAGGGTGTGTCAAGAGTCACATACAACTCACTGTCTTGCAATGGCATTTGACCTCATCTTTAACAGAGATAAGAACACAAAGCCCAGCTCCCAACATGCATGCCATGCTCCATCATCTTGATACAAGAAGGCAACTGCTAAAAACAACATGGGAAACTGGCTGCTCGGATTCCACTTCAGTATTAAACAGGAGATACACCCCAAACTGTTCAACCCTTCAAATTAGATGCAGCTCTCAATTTTGTGGCAAGCTGTTACACCAAACTCACCTACCTGATCCTGCTGCCCAGGCACCTCTCAAAATCCCAACTTGGTTTCTTGTGATTATCTTCCCATTCCCGCAGCAACTCATAGAAAATGTCCCTATTGAGGGAAACAAAAGCATGTCAACCCCTAGCCTGTCAGCATCTGAATTCACAATAACCAAATACCCAGCCAACTTATGCCTGTGACCCTGTATTTTACCTCAACTCTGCAGCTGCATCAATTATCAGAGCTTATTCATTCCAAAAGGAGGGTCTCTGTCTGCAGCCCAGAGCTAGCAGGTACTCTGCTTGCTGTCTGAACTCAGGGGGAAAAGGCCAAAATGTCCAAATACCCATGGTTGGACACAGTGGGGTGGCATTAAGCAGAAAGATTGGTGTGTTAGGTTTCTTAATGAGAGATGTAAACATTAAAGTTCTTCTACTGGAAGAAACCGAGCACGACAAGAGCAGGTACTTCCTCTCACATCTGGTAAGAAAGAGACAGAAAGGGGCAAGTCCACAGGCAAAGTAGAGCCAATATTTGTAACACTTCTGCAGTGGCTTCACTAGCAGCTTCCACTGAACAAAGGAGGTTAAGCATCCCCTTTGGTCAGTACAATCATTGGAGGCCTGTATTTTTAGAACTGATGGTCCCAAGGTCTACCCACCCCACCGTGTCGTGGCATCTACTGTTCACTGATCATCAACCCATTACTCCCCTACTGCTATCATCAGACCTGGAGGACCCTTACCTTTGTTTCTTAAATATATGAAATGCCTTGTCACTGGGAAAGTTAGAGCGATTGTCAGTCTCTGGCTGGAAAGAAACTGTCTGAACACATGAAGGCAGCAGGAGAGACACCTATTAAATACATAAAATTATCTAGATTCAAACACAGCTCCCTGATTTGACACACAGACCATCAAGTGGAAGCATGCAACAAAGCAATCAAATGGTCACCATTTGTGAGCAATTAATGATTAAATGCTAGTCAGCACCAGTGCAAGGGAGGCCTAATTACTCCTCATAATGGCAAGGAGCATCTCAGATCACTCTTCAGAAAGCACCCTGACAACGGTATAGATTAGCACTGATATGCACTATGAAAAAGGAAGCCATGGGCAATCACCCAAGGCAAGTCAGCTCACACTTTAAGAGAAACAGATTAGCAGAGATACAGGTCCATGGCCCTAGTACTCCACAAGCCACATCTGAGTGTCAGAAGGCCATTTTAACATGGTTTCAACATCTTTAAAGAACAAAATCTCCGTAGCAAGTTGAATAAGTTTTGATATTGGAGTCACCATAGATATTGGGAAAGAAAAGATAAACCGAAGTGTCCATTGGGAAAGGCTTGGTTGAAAGGCTGAACTGCACATATCCAGCCTGCTAGAGGCTGGCCGGATTTTACCTTGGCTGTACTGCTTTCGTACACTGCCATAAGCCTCTCCTGTAAACTGGGGGAAAAGGATGTGACCCGTTCATTCTCAGCCAGAAGCTTCAGTGTCCCTTTTTCCAAATGAGAAATAATTCTACCAGGAAAACAGCAATGAGAAAGAATATGCAATGAAAATACTACCACAGACAATGCAAATCTAACTACAATGTTTAGATCCATTTTTACAAAAACACATGCCGCTTTCCCCATTACATGCATGGGGATAAGATTCTATTGGCATCAAAGGACACATGGCAAAAAAACACCACCACCCAGAGGTTACATGAGCATAGTTCTTCTATTGCATGTTCTGCTGGCATAAGAGGCAAAACACCAGGTTCCACCAAAACCTAAATGCGTTTTGGGTGTTACAGCCCATAATGCACCACCTCCCTGGCCATCCCCATACGTAGAAGTCTAGCGGAAAGTAAAAAGCAGGGTCCTGGTTTTTCAAGAAAGGCTGAGTCAGTAAGTCAGGCTTACTGTATGATGGAGGAGTTAATTAGCCATGTACCCTTAAACTAACCCAACTGTAAAGCTGAAGAAGCAGGACCTCTCTACAGTCACGCCACACCCCACCTCCTTCTCCCTACATAGGAAAAGTAGCAAAACTTACTCAAACTGGCAGTCCAAGACCTTCACAGCAAAATAGACACAGTTGTGTATGTTCCTAAAGTGTTGTCTCTCTATCACATCTGAAAAAGACATATTAGGTCATGAAGAGAAAGATGCAAAAGCCAGATCATTAAACAGAAAGGAAAATTGGGTCCTTACCTGGTGAATTTTTCTTCTATTGGAGATCCTCCTGGATGGCCAGTAAAAACTGTAGGGTTAGATCCCCGCCACAGACAGTAGGAGGCAGACTTCCTGATTTTTCCCTGGAGCATGCTCAGTGGGGATCTAGCCCCTCAGCTCCAGTTTTCAAGCTTTATATCATTCTGTTTAACCTATACTAAACTGGGAAATTTTGTGAAACAAGAAAACAAATGTTAATAACAATGTCAATCTTACTTCCCTTGTAACTTCCCTGTAGCCACTGCCAACAGGGGGTGGATCTGGGTTCTAAGTGGGCATTAGGCTCAGCGTCCAAGATCGAGGCACCTCAGAGTTATCTCTCACTCCGGGTGGGACTGGCCATCCAGGAGGATCTCCCATAGAAGGAAAATTCACCAGGTAAGGACCCAATTTTCCTTTCTCCTGGGAGATCCTCCTGGATGGCCAGTAAAAACTGTAGGGACATTCCCAAGCGATGTCCCAATCCTGAAATAGAGGGGAGGGAAATGGAGAGAGGTGTCAAGTGGGAGGAGGTCAAGGGGACCCCTTATAGCGCCGCCTGTAGGACCCTTCTTCCGAACACCGCATCGGCGGAGTCAAGCAGCGGGATCCTGTAGTGCCTAGTAAAAGTGTGCACCGAAGAACAGGTCGCTGCCCGACAGATTTTCCCATAGGAGGCCGAATTTCTAAAGGCCTGGGAAGTGGCCGTTCCCCTGAGGGAATGGGTGAAGACCCCCATCGGGGGGAGTGCTTATTTTCAGCCTTGTAAGCCTCTGTGATGCAGAGCGTCATCCAGCGTGCAATCACTGCTTTGGATGCCCTCATGCCTCTTCGCGGAGGGCTGTACGCTACGAACAGGGCTGATATCTTTCTGAAGGGGGCTGTCCTGTCTAGGTAGACCTTGAGTGCTTGCCTCACATCGAGCATGTGCCAGACTCATTCCTGAGGGTGAGTCAGTTTGGGGGCAAAAGGAGAGGAGGATCACCTCCTGTTCCCTGTGGAAGCGGGTGTCGACTGTGGGACAAAAGGCCTGGTCTAGTCTAAGGACTACTGAGGATTCCTTGAAAGAACAGAAGGAGGGGTCTATGGAAAGGGCACTGAGTTTTTTTAAAATTTATTATTTATTTTATAAATTTTTACCCCGCCCCTCCTGCCATGCAGCTCGGGGCGGCTTCCAAACATTAAAATACAATAAAATCAATTAAAAATTATCATAAATATTATAAAATATTAAAACAGGGCTAAGATACAGTCTAAAAACCAAAAATAGGTGGGGGAACTAAAACACCCCACCCTACCCACCCTCCCTCCCAAAGGCCTGGGCGAACAGTTCAGAAACTTTTCGAGCAGAGGTGATGCCTATGAGGAAGGAGAGTTTGAGGGACCGATAATAGAGGGAGACTTCCCTGAGAGGTTCGAAGGGAATCTTGGTTAAGGCCCAACTAGATTCAGATTCCATGTGGGGAATCGGTGAGCCACCAGAGGAGAGACAACTCTCGACGCCTTCAGAAACTGGACGATATGGGGGTGTTTAGCTATCTTGCAGCCCTTGACAGCGCAGAGCACGCTGTTCGGGGCAGCTACCTGCCTTTGAAGGGTACTAGGCTTTAACCCCTTGTCTAGCCGCTCCTGGACAAAGTCTAGGACAACCCTTATGGGGGCCTTAGTTGGTCTAACATTCCTGTCCTTGCACCACCTGGCAAAAGTAGCCCAGGTGGACTGGTATATGCGTTTTGTGGCTGGCCACCTGGATTGTAGCATAGTGGCCATGACTTGCTGGGAATAGCCCAGCTTCCTCAGAGTCCTCCGTTCAACCTCCACGCTGTTAGTTTCAGGGCTTCTGGGTTGTCGTAACGGATGGGTCCCTGAGCCAGGAGATCGGGGGTGACTGGAAGCCTCAGCGGGGGTTCGGAGCTCAGGTCCTGAATGCTTGTGAACCACGGTTGTCGCAGCCAGTAGGGGGTGACTAGAATGGTGGTCGATCATTCTTTGTTGATCTTTGCCATTGTCTTGCCTATTAGTGGAAAAGGAGGGAAAGCGTACGAGAGCCCTGGTGGCCAGGTCAGGTTCAGTACATCGAACGCCGATGCTTGGCGACTTGGGACTCGGGAAACGAAGAGACTGGTCTTTGAGTTGGCTGGTGTCGCAAACAGGTCAATCTCCGGCTGTCCGAATGTCTTGACTATGGTGTCAAATGCTGCCGGGTGAAGTGACCACTCTCCTGGATCAATCTTTTCCCTGCTTAGCCAATCCGCTTGGGTGTTTGTTTTTCCCGTGATGTGAACCACCCGGATGAATGGCAGATTGTTTTCCGCCCACTTGAGGAGGACAGTTGCTTGTTGGTGAAGGAATTCGGAGCGAGATCCTCCTTGGTGATTCACGTAAGCCTTTGTCGCTGTGTTGTCGATGTATACGAGGACGTGCTTCCCTTGAAGGACTGGGGCTAGGGCTCGGAGGGCTAGGTAGATCGCACGTAGTTCCAGCCAGCTGATGTGGTGACGTTGCTCCCAGGAGAGCCATTTGCCTTGTGCAGTCTTGCCCTGAGGGTGAGCTCCCCAGCCCCTAAGGCTCGCATCCGTTGTTACTGTCGTCCTGTTGGGGTCTGAGAGTGGGACGCCTGGTTGGAATCTGTCTCCCTTTGTCCACCAGAGGAGAGAGTTCTTCAGCGGCGCCGGGATTATGATCCACAGGTTTTCTCCCTGCACCAGGGAGTCCTGCCATGGATGCAGGAACCGCTGTAATGTTCTGGAGTGGAATCTGGCCCAATGCAGGATTCCCAGGCAGGAGATCATGGCGCCAAGTAGGCTGGCA
Source organism: Sphenodon punctatus (assembly GCA_003113815.1). Lineage (NCBI taxonomy): Eukaryota > Metazoa > Chordata > Lepidosauria > Sphenodontia > Sphenodontidae > Sphenodon > Sphenodon punctatus. Next base: position 4,039,194 of record QEPC01009912.1, on the reverse strand, counting down.
AGTGTCTTGAGTCTGGCCTTGCGTGCCCTCAAGATTTGATCGATGAGTCCTCGTAGTTTCTCTTGTCGCTGTGTGGTAAGGAAGACTTTGTACCTGTTGGTGTCAAGGATCACCCCACCCCTCCAGGTGTTCTAGAGTTTGGGAAGGGATCAGGTGGCTCTTCTTCAGGTTGATAATGAAGCTGTGGCTTTGGAGGTACCCGATGTTCGTGTGAACATCCTTCAACACTTGATCGTAGGATGGAGATCGTATGAGGATGCCATCAAGGTATGGATGGATCCTGATGCCTTCCTTCCGTAGATTCGCGATGAGAGGGATCAGGACCTTCGTGAATGTCCTGGGTGAGGTGGCGAGGCCGAAGGGTAGTGCTGTGTATTGCCAGTGTTTTGCGGCATATGTGAATCTGAGCCGTTTCCTGTGCGATGGGAGGATGGGAATGTGAAGGTACGCTTCCTTGAGGTCGAGGGAGGTCAGTCACTTGCCTTGGGTAATCCCTATGCGGATGGATTGAAGAATTTCCATCTTGAACTTTTGTACCTTGACTGATTGGTTGAGTATTTTGAGATCGAGGACTGCTCGCCATTTCTCTGACTTTTTTGGGACGAGAAACAGGATGGAGTAGAGTCCAGATCCGCGGTCGCTGGTTGGCACAGGCTCTATGGCTCCGATGGCTTGGAGTCTGGTTATTTCTGTTTGCATCGTGGATTGCTTGTCCAGATTGTTTGAGATTGGTGAGACACAGTAGGAGTTTCGAGGGAAGTGGGAGAACTCGATGGCATATCCCCTCTGGATGGTTTGGAGGACCCATGCATCTAATGTGGAGTCCAGCCATCTCTCCGCAAAGAGCTGCAGCCTGCCTCCTAGGGTTGCCGGATCCTGAAGGGGGCAGACTCCATAGTCATGCTTCCGCTTTGGGGCGTCCAGAGCCTCACGAGTGCTGGGCTGTGTTTCGTGGTCCCTTTTGTTTGTTCCATCTGGGCTTGTATTTTTGCTGGTTTCCTCTATGTGGGTAGAAATGTCGTCTGGTGCCACCTACTGGTGAATATCCTGCACTGAAGGGACAAAAAGGCTTTTTTGAAATCCCAAAGCTTTGTAAAGTTTGCCTTTTGGACTTATCTGCAGCGTCTGCGAGGACCCTGTCCAGGCAGACCCCAAAGAGTTTGGCCCCTTGGAAAGGACCCCCTACTAGGGTATTTTTGGCTGTGGGGTCCCCTTTCCAGGACCTGAGCCACAGACGGTGGCGGGCTGCTACGTTGGAAGCCGCTGCATGAGAAGCCCAGCAAAGGATATCAGTGGAGGAGTCTGCTATAAAGGCATAGGCCAACTGGATCCTGGTGGAAAGGATCCTTGTCATCTTCATAGAGACCTGATGATCCCTGGCCTGTTTAATCCAAGTCATAAGGGCACTAGAGAAGTATGAGGGGACGATGGCCATTTTTATGATTGAGGCTACTTCCTCAAAATTCCTTCTTAGGCTACACTCTATTCCCTTGTCAGTAGGGTCTCTAGGGTAGCACTCACCCTCTGTGGGGAAAACGGAGTTTCTAGCGAGGGATGCTGCTGTGGCATCCATTTTAGGGATGGCGAGGAGGGCCTCCTTGCTCTTAGTGAGCGAGTAGAGGGATTCCTGTGTTTTATTCATCCTGCGAGCCTTGTTGGGGAGCTGCCATTCCTTTTTGATAATTTTTTCGTAAGCCTTATCTAGAATCATCCCCCTGTCTCTGGCTGTAGCTTGTGGGATATATTCTCTCTCCTCTTCGGAGGATTCTGAGGATTCGCATTTGTCTTTTTTCTCCCTGAGGTGAAGAGCTTTCACAACCAGTTCGAATATCTGGTCTCTGTATTTGCCGGGAAACTGCTTGTCTGGGTCAGAGGAGGCTTCAATTCCCGGCTCCTCTATCTCACCCTCGTCGAGGGAGGAGTGACTGATCTCTTCCTCAGAGGATTCGTGATTCCCTGAGGCATGGGACTCAGACGCCTCCTCTTCCCCTTCACTGACTGCTCTGGGGAGAGCCTTTTTTCCTTTTCTCTTTGCCCTGGCTGCAGCCTCTTCCTCTCCAGAGGAATGGATAGATCTCACCTCCTCAGAGGCTGACCCCGAAGAGGAGGGGGAGTCCAGGGGTCTAGAAGCCTTGTGTGACTTTTGGGGCAGGGGGAACTTCCCTTTGCCAGCGTCCTTGGAGCGACCCTTGTAGGGGCAGGCTTTCTTGGGCTTAATAGATCTTTTGCGCTAGTCGCGCTTTAATTCCCATAAAATCTCCTTAAGAACCTCCAATGTGAGGATCTGGGGCCGGGAATGGGGCACGCAGGGGGCTTACAGTTGTTGTGGGCACCTGGTCTGGAGCTGTGCCCGTATCTGCTGCCACCATCCTCCTGGTGGTGGCCATCTCCTGCTGGCTGCTGCTCCTTTTAGTTTCAGTTTCCCCACAGCCACTTTTCTGGGCGGCCTGGGGAGATGGGGAAGGAGCAAGCCAGGGCCTCGCCTGCTGCTGTGCGTTGGTCTGGAGCCAGCAGCTGGTTTCGTTTCTCCCCTGGGCTCAGCCGGGGGAGCGGAGAGAGCTGGCTCAGCCGATGCCATCCTCGGGCAGCAAGCCCTCTTGGAGCCGGAGGGAGGGATCTGCTGTGCTGTCAGGGCCCCTGCTGGGAGTTAGGCGCCGGGACTCGCCCAGAGAGCGTGCTCCGCTGGGAGGCGGCTCCGCTGCCACTGGGGCGGCCAGTCTCCTTTTTGGCCGTTCTGGGCTCTAGCGGGGGGAGGAGTCCCAAGGGACCAAAAGCTAGAACCCCTGCTGGGGAACTGCTACGCCAGTTCTTCAGAGCCCCCGTGCTAGCTGGGAAGGGGGCACCCGGGCTGCAATCTGCCTATTCCCTTCTAGAGAATGGAGGTGAACAGGTAGGGAATTCCTCCCTCCCTGGCACCTGAAGGCTTCTGGAGATTTTCCTGGCTGCCTGTAGGTCTTTTTGTGAGGAGGCAGCTAGCCTGCGTCCTAACTGTGTGGAGGCAGACAAACAACTGGAGCTGAGGGGCTAGATCCCCACTGAGCATGCTCCAGGGAAAAATCAGGAAGTTTGCCTCCCACTGTCCGTGGCAGGGCTCTAACCTTACAGTTTTTGCTGGCCATCCAAGGAGGATCTCCCAGGAGAAGATCTAGCACCATTGCTGCAGACAGAGAATAGTCCTAGGCACTCTCCTCTCCGATCACAACTTCTAGTGTTAAGCACTACTGTACTTAACTTAGAGAAACAAGGCAATTGCCATCTAAGGTCAGACCACTAACCCTTCTAATTCAGGATTCTACCGAACACTATAGAGGAAGACAAAAAAAAATCCCAACACTACCCCGATCTAAGTCATGGTGACTTATTGTAAAAGACAAAAATCAGCTACTTTTTCTCAAGAGGAGAAATGATGTTAATTTGGAAATCTTCACAAGATTTCAAAACCNAGATGGTCTACTGATTCCATATTCTTTCAAGACAACACTCATTTGTATTTATTTAATCACTAATGCACTCAGTAAATGTCGGAGTTTAGAGATGACATTCCACAGTTTCCTATCAGAACAGTAAAAACAAATTTCATAAAGTGGGCAATCTCATCACACCCCAGTGCTCTTCTACCTGCTATGCAAGAGGAATAGACATGAGCCAGTTGTTCCAGCTGTTTCTTGGATGAAACTTTATTGGCATCTGCAGAGGTCACCAGCTGGCTGTCAGCGGGGTGGCTTGCACTCCGACCACTGCTGGGCTTGGTAGGTGTGCTGGGATCCAGAGCTATTCCTGCTGGAGGAGATGTCTTGTGCAGAAACTTAGATCTGAAATTCAAAAAGGTAGTAACAGAGCAAATTGAAAAACAGCCTAGTTAAGACAAAAAGGTTCCTACTCCACAATATAGTTAGGTAAGGTTCCTACAAGAATTACATTAGCATATCATTTGCAGCATCAAACATAGTTCCCATACAGAAGAATATAGGTTAAATTACATAATGAAGGGACAACTTTTTATGCAACACTCTGCTGCAAGCGCAGAATTTAAACAGGAATGTAAAATCAGAAGTAGCATGAATAAGCTTGCTATCAATTAAGGGCTAAAGAAATGATTTTATACAAAATCCAGACAGGTCATTTAATGATAGTTGACCTACTGAAACACTATATTTTTTAAGACCTTTCCAAATTTTAATCACCACTCTGGATGGAGAACTGTATTATCCATTTTATAAGCAGGTGACGAAGACAAAGTAAAATGATTTGACTAAACTCAAAAGCAATTCAGTCAGCCCGACAGGATAGATCCTGGTTCCCATTTTATTACTTAGCACATACTAGAGCATGTCTCCACTGCTTCCCGAGATTATTATATGCTGAACTCAAACTATACATTTAACATTTATTTCTTCTCAATTATTTCAGATTTAAAAGGTATTTGTTCTTTTTATAAACTGATCACATTAAATTTACCTGCCAGTCAAAATAACCCTTGAAGCTAGCAGTCCAGCTAGATTCTTTCCTTTTCAAGCACCACCTTGACTTCTAAAGGTTCTACAAAAACAAATTGAGGACTTAATCACCCAGGGTGGAGTCTGCTAAAACTGAATTTCTTCTGGCTGTCAGAGAGTCTGATTTATCAGAAATTCTATTTAAGCAGATCTTAACGAAATGGACCTGGAGAAAACTGGTACTCAGGTTAAGCGAGCACCAGGTTTTTCCAACTCCAAACGTCTCTTTCCCCTCTCACTAGAAACAGAAAGTCAAAGCAGACAGCAGAGCAGAGGTGTGTGAACACACACATCTAGCAGTTGTGACTCTAGGAGTCTCAGGCACGCTGTAGGGAAACCTGATGTTCACTCCCTCTACAGCCCACCTGAGACACCCAGAGTCACAAGTGACAGGATTTATCTCACTCACATGCACACCCATGTGCACAGCTCTGCCCTGCTGTCAATGAGAGTCTGCATGCAGTGGGGAGAGACTGGAGAAAGGAGTTAGGGATCATCAGTTCTCTCCATCTTCAGACCCCTCCCCCCTCCATTGCACTCTCAGTGACAGTGGAGCAGAGAAGGATTTCTGCTCTGTGTTTGCACAAAAAATACAATGCCACCCAACTGGCTGTTCCTTCCTCCTTTCTTCTTCCAAACCCCTAATTCCAGAGCTTGCAAAAAGAGATGGAAGAATGGGATGCGTGCCAGCTTTGGGGGGGGAAGAGGTGAATTTTTCACTTACGCAGAGACAGTAGAAGTCCTTCTCTGTCCTGCCGTCAGCAAGAATCTGCATGTTGAGGGCAATGGGAGGTGGGGTGGGGGAGAAGGGGAGACAGACAAAACAGATGCGCCTTTATTCCCATCTGCAGCCTGCCTGACATGCAGGCTCACACTGACAAGATAGAGGAGGACTTTTGTTCTGTCTGTCTTTGTGAGTGAAACCCCACCACTGCCTCAATCAGGTGTTTGGTACATGGCGCAGATCTAATCTTCTTAACGTGACAGAAGCTCATTTTCACCTCATTTGTTTTTGTTTAAACATCAACTGATATGAATGCTTTTCCTGTCTTCATATTTGCAGTCTTACTAAACAGAATTAGGAACCACTGCAGATCTGTCTCAACCCCTGCTCAAACTTTACCGTTCCTTCTTCAGCATCTCCCGCTCCTCTTGGAGGCTGTTCCCTGTTATGGAGGTAACGTTCACTTCCAGGGTGGCAGCAAAGGCTTCAGGACTTCCTCCTGATGGAAGCCGGGTGGCTGGAGACTGGCTGACTGGCGTGGAAGTGAAGCACATCTTAGGCTTTGAGAGAGGGCGCTCAGTGCTCACTGGAGTCGGGTTGATTCGTCTTGATGGCTTGGTTTTGCTAAAAGATTTAAATTTAAAGATTTAACTCTATTTCAAGGACTCAGGGTGGGTAACAACATAAAAGCAAAATATTCAACAAAAACAACAAGTCTCCACCTTAACTTATCTAACCCCACTCTTTCCTGCCTCCTTATATACCTAGTTCCTTCATATTCTATATTAGTCCTAGCTCTGTCTCCCTCTCTGCCACTCACAGACCCTCTCATATGGAAATTCTATGTTCCCAGAAGCCTTCTTATGCAATTTCAATTCACCTTAGCAGTTTCCCCTTTATTCTCCACTTATGTCTGTCTTCAACACATCCTTAACAACTCTGTTTTCACACCTGTGGCACTGCCATGAGCCTTTGGGGAAGAGTGGGATAAAAATCTAAACTAAATGTTATCTCTCTCTTTTGTGCTCTTTCAATAGCCACTGATCTACTTAATTGCAGGCTGCTTTCTAAAAGTTTTTGACTTACTGACAGTGGGACTTAGAATACTTTTGTAATGGCAGTTCCTTAAGATTGATTGTATTGAATTGTTCTTGGTTTTAGTATTCAGCTCTTTTGAATTTATTGATACTGGCACAAACTTCCACCATGACCAAGGTTTTAAAATTCACTGAATGCTCATTTTAATATAAATCAGATTATTTAAACAAAAATCATATCCATGCCCGCTGAACCCCCAACCAAGTAAGAAAAGATTTATTTTGAAAGGTGCTTAGGCTACGATGAACCTCAAGCAGAACGGCATTCAAAAGTTGTGATGCAGCCAATGAGAACGCCTCTGCTGCAATGGAATAAACAAGGGGTCATTGTGAGCTGACCTGAGAGGTTGCAATGGGATATAGGGGATGAGGCAGTCCTTCAGATATATAAGGCTCAACCATACTTCTACTTAAAAGGATAAAAAGAAAAAAATAAATCAAATTAGACTAAACAAACGTCAAACCCCTTCTTCATGTAATTGTTATGGCACTAAGACTCTGATTAGGAAGAAGCAAAACTCAATGAAAATACATTAACCGCACCTAGCAGAGTAACTATTTTTGCCCTAGCCTACAGACAAGGAGTGAGGAACCCCCAGCTCTTGAACCAAATATGATCCACAGACAATTTTTTTATTTCACCCCTTTCCAGTCCATAGATCTGGCCCACAGATCCAGCCCCTACTGAAGGAGCATGCTCAAGAGAAAGGGAGCAGAGATTAACCACCTCATCTCTCTCCCTTCCTTGTGAACGTACAGCAGGGGTCAGGGGTGCTCATCTTTATTTGTCTTATGGGCTGTCCTGTCCTTAATTTGCATAGCCATGCAGATCCTGCCCTTAATTTGCATAAGTAATTTGCATAAGCCCCTTGGGGCAGGGACCTATATCGTAATCAGGAATGGAGGAACTTACTTTCTCCCAGGGGCCACTTTGAAAATTAGTACAATGTCTGAGGCCCTATAAAAATTGGGGTAGGGATGTTTAAGGGATGCACTCACAGTAAGAGGACAGGATCTGTCCCCTATCCTCGTATGCATGCCTTCATCTCTGCTCCCTTATTCTGACCTCAACCTTTCAGTGCTTGGGAGTCTGAACTAGTAGCGTAGTGGCTTAGGTGAACAATCATGACACATCGGATTAAAGTGTAAAATTTTGCACAGCTACTGTGCACATCATAAACAAACATATTCTGGGGCGGTGCCTGACCCGGGTGACCTCCTTCCCATAAAATCCAAGATGGCATCCACAATGGCTGCCAAATATACAAATGCCTATATCTTTGCTGGGTATTTGAGCTGAAATAGTGGCAATGTGTGTGTTTTGAGGGAGAAAGAATCTATAAATCTATAAATGACTACTTCAAAAAGGTTAGAATAATAGATTCCATCACAATTCAAGATGGCCGACGCACTGGTGACAATAAGTACAGAGATGTGTGAATTTACATATCAGAAAATCAGTTTTTTAGTTTCCATTTAGTTTTTTAGTTTTTTTCCAAAGACAAGTCAGATGCCCATCATATTCAGCATTCACAGTTTCCACTGCAGTGACAAAGACCTGTGCAGTCAAGTTGAGTGTTTTTACAGAAGCACTTCCTCAAGCACAAGGGCTCAGCCTTACAATCACACTTGATTAGTTCCCTGCAAGTTTTTGTTGCTTCTGGTAGCATCATCCACCGTGGCTGCCAAGTGTCCTCAGTTTCTGTCCAGCCAAAGGTTTCTGGGCTTGGGACGTTCTGCTGTGATATCAAACTCATTAACCAGATGCTGGCTTGATAGATGCTTTGATTGGTGTGTTGGATAAGGGCATCCTGCATTAGTGGTAGGTTTTGCATCATTCTCATTCCTTTATCTTGGCAAAAGAGCTCCTGTCTCAGGTCATTCACATTGTCAAATGTTGTTGTACTATCATACAGGATGCATATGAATTGTTCTACCAAAGCAAATGCCTCTGCTTTGGCTTCCAGTGGCTTGAAGGGATGTTGCATAGGGAAGAGGAAACCTTTGGTGGCTGGAGGGTATGCTTTCCACATATTCCGCACTGCTTTCTTCCTCTTCCCAGCTAACTGTGACATAGTGTCAGACCCTGTGAAGGCATGGAAAAAGGGAAGTACTCGTGACTCATCTTCGCCAATCTCTTGGCAGATGGAGTTGATATAATGCCTGAAGTGTTTCCCTTTGACCAAATGCTACCAATAGCTGGATAGCGGGATGGTGAGTTATCAGCTCGAAGATGCCCAGCAGGATCACCAAGACATCTGTGTCCACCATGCTGACCATAACATTAGTTGCACCCTTTTGTGCAGCATCCAGGACATGAAGACAAACTCTTACGTCAGCCTCCTCATGGTCAGTGGCTGGCATTGGGTCACTGCTGCCTTTCGATACAACAGATTGGCTGTAGGTGACATATACTTTGTCAGCCTGGTAGTCACAAGCAGTCACATCCTCAGTTAGAAGAGCAAAGAGTTCTTCCTTATTCTTGGAATCCTGTAGGAAGGAAGCGAAGTTTATGGGGAGCTTTGTCTGGCGTGACACCTTCCTCCTGAATCCCTTCCCTCTTTTCTCTCGAGTGGCTTCCTTTAGCCTCCCTGTCTTGTATATGTCCCAAACCACATCAAGTCTTGTCAAGTTCTGAAGTTGCCTTTTGATCCATGGCAAGAAGACCAAAGCACTGTAGTCTCCAAAAGTAGATGTTTCGTCTTTTGGCAGCCGGTGTAGAACGGCTGCCCCATCAAATACCTCTGCATCAGAGTGAGGAGCATCTTGGTCCTTACTTGGCCCAAAGCAGTGCAGTAATTCAGATTTACAGCTGGAGTTTGTCATCTTGAGACAAAGATGGAGGCCATGGATGGTTTTCATGGGAAACAAAACTCACCCAAGTCACTTTGGTGCACCTTGACAAGCTATGAAGAGCTGACTGAAGAGACCATAGTCATTTTGAGATCATCCATCTGTTGTTCTGTCTTGGATTTTGTTGGAGGATGTGGTTGCTTGAAGAGTGGCAGCTGATTCTTCTTGATCAGACTGTAGATGGACACAGTCCTATCCACAAGACATCCTTTACATACTTTGCATACTTGTCTTTCCCCAGCGTTTCCATGTTGTGAAGTGACCTCGCCACAGTTGTATCAACACAGTCATGAGTAACGAAGTTCATGAGTTCCTGAGACTCCAGGAATGGGTTGCCCAACGATGACATCAGGTCAAATAAATTATTGACATGCATACTGGAAGTCTCTTGGGTTGCTAGACCTTGTTCATGACTATTGGAATCACTGTTGTCAATATCTGAGCAATTCTTGAAATCTTGAAGAAGCCATGCTAGTTCCAGACCAGACACCATCCACCTTTTCAATGCCGCAGGGCATTGAAGGCCCACAGCACCGCCCGAGTCCTTTACAATCTTGAGGTTTTGTTCCTGTGCCTGATCCAAAGACATAACAGAAAACTTTTTTTGGTCTTAGGGAAGGCCCAACATCTCTGGAACTCCTCCTTGATGCTTTCAGGAATAGCATTCATATCCCTGATATGCATGGGAAGCCAAAAGGGCATAACTGGTTTGGTCTAGGATGAAAAACCAGGGGGCAAGTGTCTCCATTCGTTTAGTTTACTGTACTGGCAATATGCCTTGACAAAAAGAGCATACAAAGTGTCTCCATTACTTGAATGTATAGGGAGAAGTTCCTTTCATGGAGAGAATGAACGAAAATCAGAACCAGAACTTCTAAGTGAAGGATAAGGTCCCAGAAGGATGGTCTTTTTGACCATCTTCCACTTCTTGAAGGTTTCTACATCATATGGACCATATAATGCTTGGAACACATCTTGCTAGAGCTTGGCAAGCATCAGAGTGGTCACTTTGTGGGCATACCTCGTCTTAGTTGCATGTGATGCCATGATGGAGTCAGCAGTTCCCAATGATGCAACGCCGGCCTCAGTCACGGCTGTCATCCACCCAGAATCCTGTAGCAGGTCATCAACCATCCTCCACAGAGTTATTTCGATATGGAGGTCACCGAGCATAACATAGGAATCCTCACCAGACGTATCTGGCCAGCACCACTGGACATATTTCGTTGAAATATGGTTGATTGAAAAGTGATTGATCGACCGCTATCACCGGTATCTGCCCAGGATTGCACTTTTCAGTTATGCCTCTTACAATGGCCATTCCATGCTTGACCATGGCAACAGTTGCAGCCTTCTCCTTGAAAAGAGGCAAAAGAGAAGTTATACTAGCTTCGACTGTTACTTCCAGTTGACGAGATGCATGATGAGCACCCCAGGTGACAATCACCCTTCTCAAGCTTTCCTTTGCAAAGAAGGGGAATGCTCTTTTGGACCCATCTTACTACTTCTTTCGTGGCCATTTCCAAACGATCTCCGATTTTATGCACCACCACCTCTGACACTGTCAAATTGTCAAAATGGCAGGACACAGCTGGGACAATATGGTAGCTGTCTGGTAGGGATAGTTTAGTGGTGAATGCAACAGGGGAAACAGTGATCAGTGCCCTGCAAATACCAGAGTTGGAAGCATTTGGGAACTGGAAAACACGGATGCTGGTCCCATGGAAGGACCCTTGAGCAGTGATTGAAGAGGGGCTGTGGCTGATGTTGTCAAGTGCACCAACTGTGAAGAGACCACTCAGAAGTTGAGTGGGACAGATCAAATTGTCATCTGTGTAACGTTGGCAGGCAGCTGTTGTGAGCCAGTCGTCTACTTCTAAAACATGTTCATAGCAGACATCGATGCCAAGCTCATACAGCTGGGTCACTATTTTCTTACTCCGTGTCAGGGTATTTACATCTAGACTTATATATAAGGGAAGTGGAGGTTTGCGAGACTTTGTGTGGCACATCTTAGCTGTACCAGAAGTTTTCTCCTTGTAGTTAAATAGGATCAACCAGCACATGGTCAGGCAGGCTTGAGAATTTGTCATGGTCTGGATCCTTGATGTTCAGACCATAGAGCAGCATTAACACTAATGATTTGAGGCTGGTTGGCACTAAGCGTTCTTCACAGTCTGAAGCAAAGATGCCAGAGAATGGAGGAAAATCTCCATCAGACATCTCTTTTCTCACAACATTTGAAACACAGGTCATAGAAAGAGCTTCTTGCTCAAAGTTACGCGATTCCACAGCTTCCTTCAAACGTTGCTGCAGCCCCTCACTGAAAACCAGGAGTATGTTCTATCCCATCAGACTGCTCCTGACAGTCAGCCATAAAGTGTTCCAGGAGCCTTCTCTTGAGCCTGGACTTGTTGATCAACTTTGAAAATCCCAAAATGCCAAGACATACTTTGTACAGTGCGTGTAAGTCCGAAATTTTGAACATGTAGGTTCCCTCTTCAACACTGCTTTAGATATAGGAAACTAGTTCTGCAAACACACGGGATTCTACAATTTTCTCACAATTATCAGATGGCACGACCAGTCTCTTTCTCTTCATACCTTCTGTAGTGATTCTTGTAGACTGTCAAACATCTATTATGATATTTAGCTTCAATTGCTACTAGATCTCCACCGGCAATCAGTAATAATAGATCTGTATCTTGTAACAGGGTAGCCATCTTCCTCAGTCTTGTCTAGCGTTAACATTGAGCAATTATACAGCATTCCTTGATCATCCATACAAAAAACGTTGTTTACTGGGCATACTTGTGGCAAAGTGTCCACTTGATGGACACATGGACTGTTGCTCCTCCACCTCCCATCAGCTTCGCTTTTCCGCTTGTTCATGGCATGCTTTGTGCCACTGAGTATGGTTTTTCAGAAATTCAACAGCACTTTCACATCCACTGAAGTCCAAATCAATGGGCAGTGCATCAAGTTCCTGGAATTCCTTCACATTTCTTAGGAAATCATCATAGTATTTCTTCCCGTGCTTCCCTCATTAGATCTGTCGGCTGGACACCTCAAATCCCCACCACTCATACCACAAATAATGCAACTTTCACAATCCATTATGGCTCGTATGACTGCATTCTTTATCTGTCACCTGCAAAGAAGACAAAATAAGACATTTAATGATTTTTTTACCATACTTCTCATCTCACACAATATTAAGTTTTGACATACAGTGTATCCTTCGATTTTTTGAAAAGTAGGTCACTCAGGTCAGGCACCACCATATGAAATGTTTGTGTAGGATGTCTACGTTAACTGTACCAAGTTGGCGCTTTAATCCAGTGCATCACAATTTTACTCAAAATATGCCTTAAGCCACTAGGACTTTGTCACAGGCTGCATTTGGCCCCTGGGCTTGAGGTTCCACATCCCTGCTCTAATTAATGATTGTTCAGTGACAGGCGCATTGCTAATTCTCTACAAATAATCTATTAATAAAAGAATACATAATAAATAATAATTCCCATCAAATCCTGGCTACCTCTTCCTTCCTTTTTCATGCATTTAGTTTTGCCTCTGCCAGCTATATTTTAAGGCTCTAGAAGAGGAATCCCTGCTGCCACTTCAACTCCCAGACAAGGCAGCCTTGTTGTGGGGGGATCTTTGGGTACAGAAAAGGATCTTTGGGTACACTGTTCACAAGAGGACAGGGTACAATCAGGAGGCTGGGACAGTCTGAACAGAGGACAATGCACCTGTGCTGTGATCCTGTGTTAAACACCACACAGCCAGGGGAGTAGTTTTGGGGGCTGTAAAGAGGGGGTGGGGATCAGAAAGGCAGCTCGAACCATCTTGTTCATGCAGCTAGTCACATAGCTAGCCCCCGGGAGGGCCAGCTGTCTTGGTGCTGGGCTCGACACCCCAGCTCTGGGAAGGGAAGGCAATGCGAGCAGCGCCAAGTCTCAGGCGGGAAGAGGCCGCGGCACCTGGTGCAATTTGAAACCAACCCCAGCTATTGTGCAGGCTTGGACCCTGTAAACATCCCAAACCCCAGCCAGCAGCTCCACCTCCAGGGCAGAGGGCTCCCCGCTTTCCTGCTGCTGCTTTCAGAGGGGCCACTAACATCATCAGGGGAGCACTTTCCTCCCCACCTGAGCCAGCCATTCCCTGGGGCAACGGCAAAGCAATCTCTTGGATGGCGGCACTGCAGTCCCCAGTACAGCTGGCAGCAACTCAGCAACCCAGGGCAGGTGGGCCACAGGAAAAGTCCTGGAGGGCCATACTTTGAACACCTCTGGCGTTTTATTCATAGGTAAGAAACTTTTTGTACTACAGTTTAGATTGAACATTCTCAATTGATTTGTATAGCTATGGGCCTCAAGGTACATACCCTTGTTCATATTTGTTGTTTGTTATTTATTCAGTCTTTCATAGTGCTACGCCATCTCTCTAAGAGGATTATTAAGCCCTGAAGAAGCCTTTCATAGAACGCGTTGGCTCGCCACGATTTTGGAAATTAAGCTTCGACAATAGTCTGTTTTCTTGATTATGATTTTCTATTGTTTTGAGGCATTATGCAGATGCACATGATTATGTGTTTCTTGATTATATATTTCTATTGCTTACTTTTTTATAAATTTGTGATTTTCTCACCATTGAGATTTTATAAGTGTATTTATTTACAGACCTCTGTAGGTACGTGTTCAACATTCCTTCCCACATCTCTTGATGACATCTATATCTTCCTGAAGTCCCTATTCTGCAATCCCTTACCCTGCAAATTTCTCTCCATCGTTGTCTCAAACAACACCTCTGTTGTAGCATTGAAGTAACTGGGACTTCATAGATTAAAACACGAATATTAAATAAAAGAATTTTGGTTGATGTAGGTCAACACAACTGTATTTTGATGCAGCCCACTGGCTTGATTTAAATTGCCAACATGGCCAACAAACAAGGCATACTGCCTACCTTTTTTATTGTGACCTGAAAAGATAGCTATGGTAGAAAACAAGTCAATAGACGTCACAACATACCTACCCATATTTAATCTGGTAACAGAGAATACACCAAATGTTAGCTGTAATGTATCAATGATATATTACAGAAATCATCATAAAAGTAGAACATGGTGTGTCAGGACTGCCAGGTTTCTGTTTCCAACTGTCTCCAACTTTGTGATTTGAGGGAAACCTAAGACTTTTATGGCCTTCCTTCACTCATCCAGAAAGCACGAGAGTCCTACTACTAACTACTTATTTCTATAGCGCTACTAGGCATACACAGTGCTTTACAGTTTCAGAGACAGGTCCCTATCCAGAGACCTTACAATCTGAGATGGCCAAGGATGAAGGGAACACAAAGGGAAAGACAGACATACACATATATATATTCTCATTTTACAGATGGGAACTGAGGCTGAGAAATTGTGACTTGCCCAAGGACACCCAGTGGCTAGGGTAAGATTTGAACCCTGGTCTCCCAGGCGCAAGTCCAGCACCTTATCCACTACACCACACTGGTTCTCTGAGAGCACTGAACATCACAAGTATCGTGGCACAGTATTTACAAAATGTACTGAGATCCTTGTGGCAAGAAGGCCCCACCACAGGATATGCCTGTATCATCAAACAGTGTAGGAAAGTAACAGTGAAACCATTGTATCCTACCTGAAATCTGTACACCCATGGAATATGTTGCCCGCTTTACGATAGCTCATAAGGTTGTTTACGTGGTTAATTAATACGATAACCTCTCCCAACTGCAGCTGAAGTGAGAAACATGCTCCTGTGCTTCCAGTCCTTTCAGTCTCCTCATGCTCTTCACATCAGCCTCTCTGCAGTTTGAGACTTACTGTTTGTGCTGAAGCAGTATGACACCTGGTCTGTTAAGCTGCTCTACAACCTTACTTCTACTGTAGTGACACCATAGGGGGGAAGAAAATGTTATGAAGTGTTTTGAAAATCTGTTTCCTCTAATGTCTGAATCATAATTGTTCAGTTACTGCATGATGTTACCACCAGGCACAGCAACAGCCTTCCTGTAGCACTCCCCAATTATCTCAGCTGTACCCTGTGCTGAGCAAATGAAGTTGACAAAATGCGACCATATCTCATCCAGTGCAAGTCCCACGTTAGGAACTCTTCCCATACCATTGCCTAAAGCCACTGTACTAGAGATGCTTGTCAGGATGCCTCATTTTAACATCCAAGGATTCTTCACAGCTGAGCAGGACATCATTAGAATGACATCCAATCAGATGTTATCATGCTCCAGAAAACTCACACAACAACCAACTTTCAATCTCCAGATATGGCATAATTACCGCTCATCATCAGTGCCAGTACAGAATGGTGATCTACATCAAGGAAAATATTTCAGTAGTACTTAGTGCTATATCATCTATGGCTGACAAAATAGGATGGTGGTTAATATAATAAAATAAGAAGAAGAAGAAGAAGAAGAAGAAGCAACATTAGCAAGCATATATGAACCTTTTGCTGGACACATGGCCTACTCTCCATGCCTCCTCACTTACCCTAACCCAGCAGTTAACAGTAGAGACTTTAATTCTTACTTTACAAGGCAATACCTGAATGATAAATGAGAATAGGAACAAACTGAACATCTAATTCAGAACTTCCACCAAAGGGCAGAGTTAAGGTGGTTCGGACACTAAATGTGAATGTCTCTTCCTTAAGGGTGGATTTCTTTTTGCTGTACCCTTATGCCTGGAATTTCTGTGTTTCTGCTTGGTTTTGGATTAATCACAAACATCTCTAACATTTTCACCCATATGTTACCAATACGTACAATCAATTCTAATTCCTCTTTATTGTAATTTTTGTCCTAAAGAGGATAGCAGAAAAATGATAGACTCTCACTCACTTTGTCAAGCCAGCAGCACCCATGGGTGTGAATTCCTCCAAGTTGTTGAGGTTTAATTGGTCGGGCGGGGAGTTGGCTGAGAGAAGACTTGTTTCACTCCGTTTCCTCCGCCTTCCACTCCATGAAGTGATGTCACCCTTCCCGTCCTCCTCTTCATTCAGGCTTCGTCCTAATTCTCGAATCGCTTGCCGGCCAGAGGCATTGACAAGGTTGCTGCCTTTTCTTCTGCCTCGCCTAACGGGCTGGCCATCCTGAACAGGCAAAAGAAAGCTTCCCAAGCTGACTTTCTGAGCTGAACGTCTCTCACTGTGAATCAACATGGGACTGGAACCAAAGCTTGGGCTCAGGCTGGGAAGGTCGCTACAAGAGCCAGAAAGACTTGACCTAGCAAAAGCAGAAGAACAGCCTGAGGCAGAAGAAGGGAGAAAGCTGGCCTCTGGAGTGCAGGTGTCAGCAGGGTTTGCCTGGTAAAAAAGCTGCATTCGGCTACCGCTTGACCCTGCAGTGCTATCAGGCCTCCTTTCAGATCTTGTCCTTTGACTTCCATTGCTAGCAGAACTCCCAAGGGCCTTGGAGTTTGGGATTTTAGCAGGGGTAGAAGGCCCATTGGTCAAGATTTGACTGGTCTGTTCCCTTAAAAAATTCAACAGGAAAGGCACAAAGTCTTTCTGAAGTGAATCAAGTGATGCCAGCTTGGTGTGGACATGGTTCTCCTGTGAGAAAATAGAACAAAAGTAGGGTAGTCACACTCGGTTAATACTATTTCTTTTTTTTTTTTTTTTTTTTTTTTTTTTTTAAACAAAGGCAAAAGACATGGCAATAGTTATCATGGTATAAAGCAGGGGGAGGGACATTTCCAGTGGTTTGAGTAATTGACACATTCAGAAAGGTTCAGTTCTACTGTCAACTCCAACTCTTAGGGCACATTCACATGCACTTCAATTTCCTACCTGAGACTAGAATTTGGGATTTTAATTTTTCCCAGATTCCCTCCCACACTTTAAAAATTACCACCTTATTCTAAAGGTACAGGCCCTTTACCTCTTGCACCAACAGGGATTTGAACCCACAACCTCTAAGTGCATAGGCAAGAATCTTTCCTCTAGACCAACGAGCTGCACTTATTGCCATGGCCACTGCTAGGTATCCCATGATGCCTTGTGATTGTCCCCAAAATACATGACTCTATATGATGCAGGCAGAATGATAGCAGGATTAATTTCACATATTAAGAAAAATGCACATGAAGGAATAAGCACAATTGTTAAACCTTGGTTTCAGAGTTGATTAAATGTGTATTACACCCACAGCATCTTATGACTCATCCTTTTCACGTGATTTTAAAAAAGTGTGTGGGGGAGAGAGATTCTTGGACTTAACGTCTCATGTGAATGCAGCCTTATTCCACAGGCAAAGCATTTAGCCCCAAGTATTCAGAGCTATTCACTAATCATTCCTGCCTGCTGAGTTAGAGACAATTATAGAACCCACAACTCTGACTGGAAAAGAACTAGTTAAACTTTTATTCATTTGCAATAAAATAGTTGTTTGTTTGTTTGTTTATTTATTACAGCATGGGCTTCTACCATACTGACAAAATAATAAATAATAAAATCAGATACCAAAAACCATAAAACGTAACATGATATACCAATATTCCAACATTGTAATAATGACTATAAATCAATCTTTCTGAATAACATACGTACATCCTATATGATAGTCATAAATCAATTATTTCTAGAGAGGCAAAGCAGATACCTCCTCTGAATTACATACAAGAAATTATTTTTAAGCCAGTCTTTATTACCAGCCTTTTTTTCCTGGCTAACCAAACGAACGTTGCTATTGCAAGAATTCCTTCTTTAGATGAAAGGTTTAGCAAGTACTTAAGTATAGCCGGCCCGTCTTGATGCATCTGATTCCTAATTAAAAGGATGTATCCAAACAGCTCTCAAGTTTTTATAGTACAGGCATCTTAAAAGGAAATGATCAACAGACTCTACCTCGCAGAGACTACAAGAGCAACGGTGTAATTCATAATTAATTCAATCATATCTGCCTTCAACCACCGCAGTCTGGATAAGATGGAACCTTAACAGGGTGTAAGATCTACGAAGAGATCTATTATATAGTTGGTTTAGATAGGGTTCAAGGGAAACAGTGCTTTTTACTGCACCTAACCATGGTGCTACCATTATTAATGCGAGGTCGTCCTGTTTGGCAATATCCTTCAATCTAAAGAGGGTCTCTCTCTTAATAGTATCTACCACCTTCCCCAAAAAATACGCAAATGAAAACCCATATTTCTCAGAAGTGCAAGGTATCTAACCCAAGAGTATGATCTGGCACCCGTATATTCCAATTCCTCCATGAAGCATTGCATCGTTAAGAACTCCTCGTGTTGAGCCAAAAGTCTCAGCCAATATCTAATAAATGCCATTTTACCATGACACTCTATGGGGAGCAAGCCTGTCTCTGCCCGGACAACTGCTCCAGGAATATGGTTCCCTACCATGAGTAGTCAACAGAGGAATTGACTCTGTACCCTCTCGAGATCTACCATATTAGGAAAGGGAATAATTTCCAGCCCAAGAGTTGCCACCGAGGGTACCTTTAGCTGGAAAATATGCAAGACAGTAGATATCGGGACAATCCTTGATAGTTTACCAGCTTTCAATATACAGTGAGTAGACCTAAATGCCTTATTTGCTCTGCTCTTAATGTGCAAACTCCAGGAGGCTCTATTAGAATATACCACCCCTAAGTAGGTAAATGATTTAACTACCTCCATAGGCTTCCCTTTAACCACCCAACTAGATCTTGAATATTTCCTTCCTAGAACCATGTCGTCAGATTTCCCAGTATTGATGTCCAAACCATGTGTCTCACAGTAACTCATTAGACTTCCTATCAGGCCCCTTAGGCCCTTTTCAGTTTGTGAGAGAAGAACCACGTCGTCAGCATATTGCAAGACATGAAGTGGTAGGGACCTGATCTTAGGCGGGTTAAAATTACCTTCCTTTATAAAGGCTGCCAAATCTGAAACATAAAAGTTGAATAGCAAGGGAGCTAGTACGCATCCCTGGCGGACCCCTCTTGTGATGGAAATTGGAGCACTCAGCCCCTTCATCCCTCCTAGTCTGACCCTAGTTGTATTGTTAGTGCGAAGCTCAATTAAGATTGCCAGAAGCTTATCGTCAATGCCCGTCTGCTTCAATTTCCTCCAAACAGAGTCAGATGCCTTAGTAAAATCAATAAAGGAAAGATATAATTTGCCTTTCCTGATTTTAATATATTTATCTATTAGATGATCCAAAATAAAAAACAGTCCAGTGTTGAGGATCCACTTCTGAACCCAAATTGCTCCCTTGGAATCAGCTTCTTATTCTCAGCCCATTTTTGTAAATGCTGGTGTAATAGTTTTGCATATAGCTTACTTAAAACTGGAAGACGACTAATGAGCCTGTAGTAGGCAGGGTCCGTAAAAATCACCTCTCTTATAAATTGGAATTCTACAGCTCCTGCCCCAAGAATCAGGGACCCTGCAGATATCATTGAGCAGAACAGCTTGTAAAGAATCAGGGCCCACCACCTAGGGGCAGCCTGGAGCAGCTCTGCTGTAATAAAATCAGGGTCAGGAGCCTTACCCAGCTTCAGTGTTATGATTTGCTTCTCTATTTCAGCTACCGAAAATTCAATGACCATTGTGGTTGTGCTTCCTTGTCCACACACCTCTGAGCTTATCACAGGCTCCTCTGATTGTTGGTCCTTATACAGGGATCAAAAAAACTCTTTCCAGGCATCAGCTGAAATTGGGGTAGTTGTATTACTTGTGGTAGGCTTTATTAAAAAGTTCATGGAGTTCCAAAATTGGGACACACTCCCTGTCTTTAAGGCAATAATCATGTTGGTCCACATTGAGGTATAATAAATAGCTCTTTTGCCCTTTAGCAGTTGTTTATATTGATTCCGAGAGAGTAAATATTGCTCCCACAGAGATTGGGTTTGTCCCCTCAGCCAGATCTTCTTCCTTTGGGTCAGCTGTCTCTTAAAATCCCTGCACTCCGAATCATACCATCGGTTCTTCACTCTCTTAAAATATGGATGTTTAAAAGAGAGAGGGATGTTTTCATGGAAATAATCCAAGATGTTAGAGAATTTTTGGAATACTATATCTACAGTTTGACGAGCAAAAAAGGCTGCTGTCAAATCTTTTAAGGCGTTTGTGCTGCAAAGATCGTAAACTCTAGACAGCAGCTGTACAGTAGTCCATTTTCTTAAACTACCCAACTCCTCAGACCCTGTCTTTACATACTGTGCCTCTGCCAAGTAATTTTGGGCACCGACCCGTACTTTAAGGAGCGCGTGATCGCTCTCTGGTCTAATTTCTACAGAAAGATCGTAGGATCGCTCCCAAGAGTAACGGTCAACAAGTATGTAGTCCACTGTGCTTTTCCTTGTGGTCCCTGAAAGGTATACTCTCCCTCTAGGTCCTCAGCCACTCTACCATTCAGCACTACAAAATCCAGTTCATGTATTAAGGAGGTCAGACAATGGCCTAGGTCATTAAGGGCTTTGTCCTTAGAGTGTCGCGTTGGGAGCCTCGGGGCACTGCCTAGGGGTTCAGCTAGGTCATCCTCCTCAACCGCCCCTATTCGTGCGTTCCAGTCCCCTATCAAGAGTATGCATGCTTGTGGGAATTGTTCTTCCAATAGGTTTAAATCTTCTTTCAAGGCAGACCAGATATCGTCCTTATAGTAAGAGGAGGATGAGGGAGGAATGTAAACATTAATCAAAAGATACAGATCTTGACTAGAAAGCTTAAAAAGCCCAACTTGATACTCGGGTCTTGTAGAAGGCATAGAATGATACAAATGGGTCCAGGAAAGCGAGACCATAGTTGCCAACCCTCCTGAAGTATGACCCTTTGTTCCTACTTTCTGGCCCCCTTGGGATATTATCCTGAAATCCCTTATACTTAATAATTCCCCATCCCTCAGTCAAGTCTCCTGGAAAAAAATGTCAAACTTACTCAAACATTCTATCCACGCTGCATCTATAAATTTGGATTTAATTCCTGTTATATTCCAGGAGGCTAGACTCACCGAGGGGGGGAATTCCCTGGACCGGTGGGCCTTCTACTTGGGATTTGCAATAAAATAGTTCCAAACACTTCAAAGCAGGATTTTCTTTAGATTTGTTCATAGTTTTCCAAAAATTAAGATCTTCTAGGTTTTTCGGTCTTTTTGGGTAGCGGATAATCAAAAAATAAAGCATAATATTTGGGGTGTGTGTATGTTTCTAATGAACATGCAGAAAGGAAAATTGGGCACTTACCTCCTGAATTTTCCTTCTACTGTGGTTCCTCCTGGATGGCCAGCCAGCACAGTAGGGTAGATCCCCGTCACTACCAGTAGGAGGCAGACATACTATTTTTTGTGTCCCTACTTCGGGGATCATCCTTCCATCCCCAGTATAATTCAGCTTTCCTTCTCGCTGTTGAAACTTGCATAAACAACATTGTTACTCTTAAACAACTTAGTATTTCTATTGAACTATGTTAAATTCAACTACTTATAACCTAGGTGTCTTCCACCTCTAGAGACTATACTTCCAGTTCAGATGTTAGTTCCATGACCCTACGAACTGAATTCTCAGAGTATTTTAACTCCGGATTCACTTCCCCAGAGTTACATCACTCCGGGTGGGTCTGGCCGTCCAGGAGGAACCACAGTAGAAGGAAAATTCAGGAGGTAAGTGCCCAATTTTCCTTTTCCCCTGTGGTTCCTCCTGGATAGCCAGCCAGCACAGTAGGGACCTTCCCAAGCAGTGTCCCCCAAATGACAACATTGTGCTGATGGGTGGGACGTGAAAATAGCCCAGACTAGGACGGTTCTCCAGGAGGACCAGGTTCTTCTAGATCACCCCCTGTAATATCCTTCTCCCAAAAAATGCTTCCGCCGATTCCTGAAGAGGTATTTTGAAGGAATGAACTGAAGACCACGTCGCTGCTCTGCAGATCTCCCCATATGAAACTGCGTTTCTGAATGCCTAGGATGTAGCCGCCCCTCTTAAGGAGTGAGCAAAAATCCCACTTGGGGGTACCTTGTCCTGCGCCCTATAGGCTTCTTTAATATACAGAACAATCCATTTAGCTATGACCGCTTTTGAAGCCCTCAAATCTCTATTCTGTGGGCCGTATGCCACGAAAAGAGCTGAGGATCTCCTAAATAGGGCAGTGCGATCTAGATAAATCCTCAGAGCTCTTGTTACGTCTAGGGTATGCCACACCCGCTCTTGAGGATGCGACAGGTGGGGACAGAAGGAAGGTAGATTTATTTCCTGCTCTCTATGAAAGGGTGAGTTTATTTTAGAAATGAAGCTCGGATCCAACCTGAGTGTTACCAAGTATTCCTTGAACAAACGTAAGCTTGGTTCTGTAGATAAAGCACTCAATTCTGAGACTTTTCTGGCAGACGTGATCCCTTTCAGAAAGGCTAGCTTTATGGAAAGATAGTAAAGAGACACCTCCTTTAGAGGTTCAAATGGGATGGTCGTCAGGGCTCTGAGGAGTAAATTTAGGTCACATGAAGGGAAACGGTGTATCACCGGAGGTGATACCACTCTAGTTGCTTTGAGAAACCTAATTATGTGCGGGTGTCTAGAGACACTTCTTCCCTTCACTGTATTAAGGACACTATTTAATGCTGCTACTTGTCTCTGCAATGTGTTTGGCTTTAGGCTCCCACTTAATCCGTCCTGAAGGAAGTCTAAAACTATCTTTACTGAGACCTTGATAGGTCTCACTCCTTTCTTCTCACACCACCCCGCAAGTTTAGTCCAAGTACTCTGATATATTCGTCTTGTTGCTGGGCGTCTGGACTGGAGCATAGTCTCCAGAACTTGTTGTGAATAGCCTAGTTTTTTGAGTGATCTCCTTTCAATCTCCAGGCTGTCAGATTGAGACATTCCAAATTTTCGTGATTTATTGGGCCCTGAGACAGCATGTTCTGTATGGTAGTGCGAGATGGGGTGTTGTTGCCATCACTAAGATGTCTACGAACCACGGACGTCGGGGCCAGTATGGTGTCACCAGAATCACTTCAGACCGTTCCCTCTTGATTTTTGCCACTGTCCTCTGAATCATGGGGAAGGGCGGAAATGCAAACAGTAGCCCCTGTGGCCAAGCCAGGTTTAGAGCATCCAAGTCTGCTGCCTGTTTGTTCGGGAATCGGGAGAAGAAGATCCTTGTTTTTGCGTTGGTCGGTGAGGCAAATAGATCGACCTCTGGTCATCCGAATGCTCTATTATTGTCCTGAATGTCTGTGGGTGTAGAGGCCATTCCCCTGGATCTATTGTCTTTCAACTGAGCCAGTCGGCTTGAGTGTTCTTTTCCCCCGGTATGTGCACTGCTCTGATGGATTCCAGATTTACTTCTGACCACTTCAACAGTGTTGCCGCTTGTTGGTGGAGGGCTTCCGATCGTGAGCGCCCTTGGTGATTGATGTAAGCTCGTCACCATATTGTCCGTATAGATTAGAACGTGATGTTCCTGAATCCATTGAGCCAGTTTCTTCATCGCTAGGTATATTGCTCTGAGCTCTAGCCAGTTGATGTGGTGCTTTTTCTCCCATGCCAACCACTTTCCTTGCATGAATATGTTTTGCATGTGCGCACCCCATCCCAGCAGACTTGCATCTGTGGTTATCGCTATTCTGTCGGGATCTATGATGGGAATCCCGGTTTCAAACCTTTCCTTCGCCATCCACCACCGGAGAGATCTTTTGACCGGTTGGATCACCATTATCCACAGGTTCCCCCCTAGTGTCAGTTGGTCCTGCCACGATCTTAGCATTCTTTGGAGTGGTCTTGCGTGGAATCTTGCCCATCTCAGAATGCCTATGCATGAAATCATGCTTCCCAGTAGGCTGGCAAGGTCCTTTAGCCTGGATTTCCGATTGCAGAAGAACAGATTGATTAATTTCTGTAGAGTTTGGCATCGTTGTTGGCTCAGGTACATCCTGAAACTTCGAGTGTTCAAGATGACCCCCAGGTGTTCCAGCGATTGTGAAGGTTCCAGGTGGCTTTTCTTGGAAGGTCACTAGGAACCCGTGTTCCTGAAGAAATTGTATCACCCTGCGTACGTGTGACACCACCTGATCGAAGTTTGGGGATTGTATTAGAAGTTCTTCCAAGTACGGTGGATCTTGATCCCCTCTCCCCTGAGCCTTGCTGTAAGGGGGGGGATCAGCACCTTGGTAAAGGTTCTGGGTGATGTGGCTAGGCCAAAAGGGAGGGCCATGTACTGGCAGTGCGCCTGTGTGTATCGAAACCTCAGCCATTTCCTGTGTGATGGCAATATTGGGACATGGAGGTATGCCTCCTTGAGGTCTAGCGATGTTAGCCATTCGTTTGGTGATAGGGCGGTTCGAATGGATTGTAGTGTCTCCATTTTGAATTTCCTTGTCCGGACGCATTTGTTTAGTCTTTTCAGGACGAGTACCGCACGCCACTCGTCTGACTTCTTCGGTACCAGAAATAAAATTGAGTATAGTCCTTGACCTTGTTCGTGTGGTGGAACCTGTTCTATCCCTCTGATGTCTCTTAGTCTGTGAATTTTGTCCAGCATAGCCCAGTGTTTCTTGGGATTGCTGGATTTTGGCGAGATGACGAAAAAATCTTTTGGGTAGCAGCTGAACTTGATTGAGTAGCCGCTTTGTACTGTCTGTAATACCCAACGGTCTGATGTGGCTTCTTGCCACTTTCCTCCAAACTTTTGTAGTCTTCCCCTAAGGTGTGTTGGTCTGGCTGATGCCCCGGGTAGTTATGCCTCTGACTTGGCTCTGCTCGCTCCCTGGGGGTGTTTGGGTCTGTTTCCCTGACCCTTCTGCTTGTTTCAGATATATCTGTATCTCGGCTGTCTGCCCCTTGAGGGGTAGAAGGGTTTTCTGTTACTTCCAGATGACTGTCGCTGGTTGAAGGGATGAAAATTCCTCTTGGATAGTCCTATACTTTGTAAGGTCTGCTTTTTTATTTTATCCGCCGTCTCTGTAAGGACTTTATCGAGGCATACACAGAATAGTTTTGTCCCTGGAAGGGGCCTCCTATAAGAGTGTTCTTGGCCGTGTGGTCACCCTTCCATGAATGTAGCCGAAGTTGACGACGTGCCACTGGAGGCTACGGCTCTAGCTGACCATCTTAGCATGTCCGTGGAGGAGTCTGCAATAAACGAGTGGGCTAACTGGATTCTGGTTGATAGAATCCTCGTCATCTTTGAGGATACCTTGGGATCTCTGGTCCTCTTGATCCATGTCATGAGTACTCTGGAAAAGTAGGAGGTTACAATGGCCATTTTCATTACTGTTGTTGTTTCCTCGAAATTGCGCCTGAGGTTGCACTCAATCCCCTTGTCTGTGAGGTCCCTAGGGTAACATTCCTCTTCTGTTGGGAATACTGAGTTTCTGACGAGAGAGGCTGCTGCCGCATCAACCTTTGGGATTGCTAGGAGTGGTTCCTTAACTTTGACAGGGCATACAGAGACATTTGTGTTTTACTCATCTTAAACAATTTGTTCGGCTGCTGCCATTCTCTTTTAATAATCTTCTCGTATGCTCTGTCCAGTATGATTCCCTTGTCCTTAGCTCTGGCCCTGGGAATATACTGTCTGGCCTCCTCCACTTCTTCTTCTGAGGAATCCGAAGAAGCTTGTTTATCCTTTTGTTGAAGGTGCAGGTCTCGAGCTATTTGCTCGAAAATCTGATCCCTGTATCTGATAGGGAACTGTCTATCTGGATCCCCAGATGACTGTACCTCTAGCTCCTCTAGATCCCCTTCTTCTATGGATGAGGTTCCTCCCTCTTCCTCTGAACTCAGGTCCTCCCCGTCTTGTGCCTCCTGATCCATTTCCTCCTCCAGGGTGGCTATCCCCTGGGAGCTCTTCTCGTTGTCCCTGTGGGCTCGAGCTCTGTCAGCTCTCCCTTCCTCTGAGGAGACGGAGGCTACCTCCTCTGCCAAGGAGGCTGGGGAGTCTAGGGGGCCCACTGTTCTCCGCCTCTTCTGCTTGGGGCCTTTTCCTTTCCCCGCCTCTTTGGAATGGTCCTTATAGGTTCTTTCCCCCTTTTTTCTGGGAGGAGACCTTTTGTGTTTGAGCTCCACCAGTATCTCCTTGAGGGCTTCCATGAAGGTCCTGTGGCTGGGGGGGCGGGGCGCTTACAGTTTTGGCTTGCTGAGGCTCTGCGATTGCTGCTGCCTTCCTCCTAGTCGCCATTGTCGTCGCCTGTTTCGTTGGCTGGGCCTTGACTGCTGTGAGGGTGGAGATGCACCCTCCTCCCTGCAGCTTGCTGAGGCTGAAGAGGTGTTTTTTGTGCCCACGGGAATCCCTGTCCCTGCCGGCGTAGAGCGTGAGGGCGGAGCTACTGGGCTGGCGCTTTCTGTCTCCCGGATAGTCCCGCCCCCTTCCCGAGCCGCTCTTCTCTGATTGGCTCCCGTGATCCCGTTTTAGTGGAGCATAGCGTACAACACTCGCTCTCTTTTCCCTCTAGCGCCCTCCGCCTCTTCGGCGTGCCGGGGGGGGCGGGCAAACGATAGGGACCTCCTAGAGCTGCGTCGTTTGTTCGGGTGGGAACGGAGTCTCCCGGCTGGGTTGCTCTCTCCGCGTATGTGAAAGTGTTGGACTCGCGGCTTACTCCTGTGCCGCCGCCGCCGCACTCTGTAGTCGGAGGTGGGTGGAGAGGGGGGAAAGGCAGATTTTCCCACAGCCGGGCACTGCCGTGGACTAGCTGTCTCGGGGTTTGGAGCTGTCCCTAGCCCATCTCCTGCAAAGGAAGGATGGGCGGGCAAGGATCCTCCCTGCAGCGAATATCCAGGCCAAGCTGTGGACTAGCTGCTCCCAGGTGCCCCCCTTCAGAGGGAAAGACAGTCCCAAGGGACTTCGTAGCCAGCACCTTGTTTGGGTGCCACACCCGCTCTTCGGGGTTTCCCTGCCCGAAAGGAAAAGGAAACACCCGGTCCTCGCTTGCTGCCCCCTTCGGCTGGAGAGGGAGGTGAACAGTGGGAGGAATTCCTCCTCCCCTGGCACCTGGAGCTTTTTTCCTGTGTGCTGCCTGTGATCTCTCTCAGGTTTCCCCTGGAGGCAGACAGCCTGCATCCTACCTGCTTGAAGGCAGACAATCAACTGGGGATGGAAGGATGATTCCCAAAGTAGGGACGCAAAAAATAGTATGTCTGCCTCCTACTGGTAGGGACGGGGATCTACCCTACTGTGCTGGCTGGCCGTCCAGGAGGAACCACAGGGAGAAGCCTAAAGTTTCATCAGTACTTGTGGGAAATCACACACCAAGAGTTAGGTTGAGCATGCTAAACTAGTAAAAGATTTATTTTTAAAAATGAATTATGAGACCCAGGTTCCTAATATTCTAATAATACCTCTTATCAATGGGAGCACTGTATGAATGAAGGGTCTCACCGTTTTTTGAACTACTCCCATGAAAGATGCATTAAAACTATATGAAAACGTAATAATGCTGTTGCAATCACCATATTCTCCACTTAAAAGATCATAGGGCTGTGAAAATGCCCTTCCAAATTCCTTCTGCAATTTATATACCAAACAACATTTATGTTCAGTTAAATATTTTAAAAATCTTAACACTGCATGTTAACTGGAAGATAACTCTTCAAAGAATAGCATGCAGGAACTGCTTTTAAAATTCAATGGCACCTTTGAAAAATTACTGCAACAGCACTATGATCCAGCATGCCCTGCAAAAATCCCTTTGTTCACTGAATCATGTTTCAGCTTCCACCCTGTCCCCCTCCCAGAGAAACAATTATATTAAGAGTAACTCATTTTCTCATACACATTTGATAGTCTTTTAAATAGAGTTGCATGACAGAGTTCAACAGAAGACAAACTTTATTGCAAAAGTGTCCAGTTAGCTGAAAAGCCATTTTGCACCTAAACATTTTTTTCCCAACTGGCTTCAGCTCCAAACTGTCATGCTTATGTTCGTCCAAGATCCTATTCATTGGGGAACGCTTTCAAAGAGGCTTCATGAACACTGAGCTCACAAATTTGGGAGAGTAAGAACATGATACTGGTCCAAGGTGCCCTGCTGTCAATGGCAAGTTTCCTGTTGCCTTCAAATGGTTTTGATTAAAGCTTATTATTTTTTTACAGGTCATTCTTATGAAAGGAGATAATGAAACCACTTTTTTCCTTTGTTTTTTTATAAACACACCAAGGGGGGAATTTGTCTGACAATGCAAATTCAGCTCCAATTCTCAAGTGCTGCACTGGTCCAAGCCCCACCGAAGAAAATGAGGCTTGTGTCAGCATAGCACTTTAATAATCAAAAACTTACTTTCACTTTCCAGCTAAAATGATCAAATTGACAATACTGAGGCAAACACCAGTGAAGTCAAGTTTCTCTCTGCTCCTCCACTGCCTTGCACTTTGGAAAAAAGTGTAGATAAGTGGATGGAACACAAAGTAGGGCAGCAGCAAGTACCCTAAACTTTCCCATTTCCAATGTGGACTGCATGTGTGACGTTCAGCAAGACATTAATCAGGTCAGCTCCTAATCTGTAAGCTTGGGTTAGCATATGTACATTTCACAGGGACAGCGTGGAAAAGTTTAATGTTTAAATGCTTTGAGATCCTTGGAAGGCAAGAGGTAGAATGCAGTGCTTTCAAATACAGTCCCAGACACAAAATCACACATAGCCAACTATTTTTTGGACTCTAGTACCCACAGCTCTGCAAACAGCAGAAAGACTAGAGTCTCAGAATTCTAAGCACTGTACACGTGCATGCTGAGACAGTCCCTTGCCCCCAAAAGTTTATAATAAGACAGCAAAAAGGGTAGAGAGTCAATAAAATTTTGAAATTATTTGCCAAAAAAATTCACAAAGCAAATCAAAGTCAAACCTATGAACAGCTGTCCAATTCCCAATCAAATGCTCTCCGCTAGTCACTTGGCCTCTGCATATTTCCTTTTAAACTAGGGATGTTAGCACATGAGATGGGAACTGGAGGAGTGCTGGGTTGCTCTATCATGGTTGCCATGTGATAGACTGCAGACAGGCCAGCATTGTCCCCTGCCCCCACTGAAGTGTGGTCACTCTAGTTACACTCTAGGCTGTCTCCTGCAACTCCATGGTGCAGAATGCGCACAGAGACAGCCACAGAGGCACACCATGGCCCGCCCCAAGAGACAGGGAGTTCACTGTGAGCACCTGTTACCCAGCTTACCCTGCCAGTGTCATTGGCCTTCCCTGGGATGACAATGTGAGTAGAGGCCCCAGGCTGGACATCTGACGGCCACCTGACAGAAGGGCAGGTGAATTCAGGACCAATGGGAACAGATGGAGGGCAACGTCTCGTCAGTTAACACCCTAGGTTCCACCGGAGCATCAACAACTGTACAATCAACCACAAATCTCTTTTCTGTTGTACCCAATACATTTATATTTCCAAGTTGCAGCATCTGTTTGTCTTTAATGAAACCATCTATTCTCCAAAAGTTAAAACATTTTCTCTCTAGTTCAAAGATGCCATGAGGTCTCCAATAACATATGATAGCTAATTGTGGCCGAATCCTGGAACAACATTGCCAGTTCATATATCCCATGCAATTCACAAGAGATGTAAACAAAGTAGTCCAGAGGATATCTTTTATTGGACCAAATTCTGTGGGTGAGAGTATTTATAAGTTCACAGATGTTTTCAGAATTTCAGCCTATATTTATACAACACTTTTCAACTTAAGAGACTCCCAACACAAATAAACATAAGAACTTTATGTAGGAAGCCAATTCAATTATTTGATTTACAGCACCATCTGCATTAGAAACGGGAAGGCACATAACAACATTGTTGGTGATTTAAATCCAAAGTTAAGAGAAATTATGTAATTACCCAGGCAGGAATTTGATTCAGACAGTGACCACCATCCCAGCTCCGCATTTGGAAAAAAAAAATACCACAGGATTTTATTTAAGAGTATGTTATTTCTGACAAGAGAGACAAAAATGACAGTGGCACAGCACCCCCTAGCACTCCTGAGGGGCACTGATGTGCTGAGATGGTCAAGTGCCATGTATTGAATTCTGTAGCACCCAGGTCAGACTTGCTTTAGCTTAAAAGCTGATGGGAGACTAACAGTGAAGTGCAAGGCTCTTCAATAATGGCTTGTTGGTTGCTCACTAAAATGCAATGAGGTGAAAGTAGTGGGAATTTTGAGGGGAAGTAACCATGTAGTTTTGGAATTCATGATCTTAAGGAAAGGAAAAGGTGAGCAGTCAAACATGTACCTTAGACTTTAGGAAAATTGACTTTAATAAACTCTGAAAAATGCTACGTAGGATCCCATGGCTAGAAAATTTAAAGAATGGAGTCCAAGATGGGTGGACGTTTCTCAAAAATGAGGTACTGAAGGCACAATCACAAACCATTCCAGTGAGAAAGAAAAATGGGAGAAACCTAAAAAAACCAATGTGGCTGCACAAGGAGCTTATTGAGTTGAGAACTAAAGAGGACACGTATAAGAAATGGAAGGAGGGACAAGTCACCAAGAACATGTACAGACAAGTACCTTGTAGGAGTTGGGTCAGGAAGGCTAAAGCTCACAATGAGCTGAGGTTGGCAAGGGATGCTAAGAACTACAAAAAGGGGTTTTTCAATTATGTTAGAAGAGGCAATATAAGGAAATGGTAGGTCTACTGCTCAGTGAAGATGGTGAAATATTAACCATATATCATCTTTGAGAACTCCTGGAGAATGGGCGAGGTGCCAGAAGACCAGAGACAGGCAAATGTTGTCCCTGTCTTCAAAAAAAAAAAAAAGGGGGGGGAGGGGGTGAGGATTCAACAAACTATAGATGAGTCAGCCTGGAAAGATACAGCAGATTATAAAGCAGTCAGTATGTAAGCAACTAGAAAACAATGCAGTAATTAGTAGAAGATGGCATAGATTTGTCAATAATAAGTCATGTCAGACTAATCTTTTGTCCTTTTTTGATCACGTTACTAGTTTAGTGGATCACGGGCATGCTGTGGACATAATATATCTTGATTTCAAGAAAGCATCTGACAAAGTCCTCCATGATATCCTTGTGGACTAGCTGGTAAAATGTGGGCTAGATACTAGCATTAGGTGAATTTACAGCTGGTTATTCAAAGAGTCCTCATCAATGGATGCAGGGCTTTGTCCTGTACTTGGTGTGGGTTCAACATCTTTATTACCAACTTGGATGAAGTAGTAGAGAGAATGCTTATCAAATCTGCAGATGACACAAAACTGAGATAGCTAATGCCTTAGAAGACAGAAATAAAATTCAAAATTATCCTGATAGGTTGAAAAACTGGACTGAAATTAACCAAATGAAATTCAATAGATAGATGTAAAGTTCTGCAGTTAAGTAAGAAAAATCAAATGCACAAGTATAGGATGGGTGATACCTGGCTGGGCAGCAATACATGTGAAAAGGATCTAGGGGTTGTAGCTGATCACATGCCGAACACGAGTCACCAGTGTGATGCAGCTGCAAAAAAGGCTAATGCAATTTTAGGCTGCATTAACAGAAGCAGAGTTTTGAAGTCTGCACTTTAAGAAAGACATCAACGAACTGAAACAGGTTCAGAGGAGAGCAACAGAGACGGTCAGGGGTCTGGAAACCAAATCCTATGAGGAAAGGTTGAAGGAACTGGGTACGTTTAGCCTAGAGAAGAGAAAACTGAGGCGACATGCTAGCCATCTTCAATTACCTGGAGCACTGCCACACAGAAAATGGCAAAGACTTGTTTTCTGTTGCCCCAGAGGAAAACATTAGAAATAATGGGCTCCAATTACAAGAAAGCAGATTTTGGTTAAACATTAGGAAGAACTTGCTAATAGTAGGAGCTGTTTGACAGTGGAGTAAGTTGCCTAGGGAGGCAGCGGGCTCTCCTTCACTGGAGGTTTTAAAACAAAGGCTGGTGGGGGGCCATCTGTCAGGGACGCTGTAGCTGTGGATTTTCTGCACTGAGCGGGGGGTTGGACTAGATGACCTCTGAGATTCCTTCCAACTCGATGAAAGCTCCAGCAGGGGGTGCTCACAAACTAAGGGGATTCCTTCCAATACGCAAACTATTATGACTGTAGTGGCACAGGACGACGCTGTTTTGACCTCCCCAAAATTGCAAATCCCAAACGGTCAAAAGTCATGAATCGGTCCTCCCTTCCCTCCCATCTTCAAATTATGAAATTCAAAATACTGATCGGTCATCTTTCACCCCTTCAGTTTCTGGGCAAACTGCAATCACATGCGTTTTCAAGCTTTCCTCCTCAACCATGAAGGCAAGATGCTTTTCCTTCTTTAGAAAAAGCCAAATTTTCAGCAGCTAAGGTTTTCATACTAATAACTGTGAGACTCATGATAGAAACCACGAGATGTCAAACCTGGCATGTTGCAAACACAGATGAAGCTGTAGCTTTGGCTGAGGTGATTAAACTTGCCTTAGCAGCAATGTACCAAGGCTGAAATCCACAAACCACTTACTTTAAAGTGGTTTATAGATTGCAGCACAAAAGAATAAGTAGTTTTATGGGCCACATTAGGGGGCTTACAAATTCTGCTTCCACGGCAAACTGCTAAGAGCCCAAGTAGCTTTAATTTGTTTGAAACGGAATAGATTGTAGCCACCCTTGTCTTTAATACAGCAACTGAGCTTGCAGACATTGCAATACATAAGGTGCACTCTATTAAAAGTCCTGCCTGATAACGATAACAGCTCCTTGTCTTGGACCAAGGTTGCAAAATGCACACTGGGACCCATCGTGCCTGCAAATCACCTCCAGTTACAATGGGTTAAGCGCACTGGGACCATTTATTACTGCAAGCTCAGATGGGGATAGCACACTGGCACCTACAATCTCTACCACTCAAGTCATCAATAGTGAGGCAAGTGCTGGATCCAGGAAAAATAGGGTCCTATTTGAAATGCATGTGGGCCTCCTTGGAATGTTTGGCAGACACAGACTGACTAATCCACTAGAAATCCACTAGATATTGTTAGCCACCCCAGGCTGCCTGGCAGGAGGGGCAGGGTATACATTTTTAAAATAAAATAAATTAAAAGGAAAATGTTACCATAGTTACATTGTTTTATGTTCAATTAAACATAACACCCCCTTCAGGGGCCAGGGCCATATGCTACTCAGGATATTTCTAGTTTAGTCACAAACGTTGCCCCCCACCCCAATTCACCGTGGGCCCGCATTCTCCCACACTGAGACCTCATGAGCTGATATTTTACACCAATGCGTCACCCCCTTCACGTTTATTCAGAATTGAACCATGGGGGGGGGGGGGATGCGCAATTGCACAGTCGGCACTTCCCTGGATCCGGCCCCGATTAGCCACTAGGAGCGAAAACCTGCAGCCGCTGGAACCACCCGCCACCCCCAAATCAAGCTTCAGTGATGCTCTGAAGTCTAAATAGCTGTACATCCGGCAAAAGTTACCAACCGCTCCCCCACTCCCGATGCGAAGAGTTTGGGCTGCAAGGCGGGCTCCCAGACACCTCTCTCTGCTGAGGCTCTAGGGGGCGGGGAGCAGTTCTGCTGGAGACTTCCCGCCCGTGCTGAGGTGAGCAAGAGCCACCACGCTGCTGCTGCTGCTGCCGCTGCCTCTATTAGAGCTGCGCATTACCTCGGCTGGGCAGCGGCGCTGGCTGTGCTTGAGCCACCGCACCACGGCGCTAGCTGCCACTTCTTCCCGCAGCAGCAGCTCCAAAACAGCCGCCATTCCTGGCCCTGCTACTACTGCCACCGCTACGGAGCAAGCGCACGAGGCCGCGCTCCCCCCCGTGTACAGCTGCAGCAGGGAAGGGGGGGGGAGCCCAGGCTCAGCGCCGTACTGACTCCGGGTTAGAGCGCGGGACATGGGGTGGGGGTGGGGCTAGATCGCTCTACCACCAATCGGTGAGGGACCATTGCGTCGTAAGCCGTAAGCCCCTGGCGGGCAGGATTAGAACGACAACAAAGGGCGGGGTTAGAGCTGGCCGCGCGGGGGGAGGGGGTGGTGCATAGAACGCTCAGCTGTTGGGGTGGGCGGGGTTCGCTGGGAGGGTTCCCATTGGTGCCACGCGTGCGGGGAGGGCGGGCACCGAGGGACCCTGGGTGGTTGGTCGCAGGGAGGGGCGTGGCCTCCGGGACAACGACTCCCCTTCCCGCCCCTTCCCCATGTCAACAAGCAGCGCACGGGGCGCCTGCGCTGGATACTTGCGCGTCTTTTCCTCTCATGCGCGGTATTTGCTTCCCGAGTAGGGCCCGGGGATCGGCCTAGGCTGGGCGGCCGCCGCACGCTGAGCCCGGCGCCCCGCGGCAGAGGATGGCCGAGGAGGACTCGCCTAAACGGCGCAAGGCCAATTTCAACGAGGCGGAGACGGAGGTGCTGATCGAGCAGGTGCTGAAGCACGAGCAACTGCTGTTCGCGGCGGGGCCGGGCCGCGCCTCCCCGGGACAGAAGCGCAAGGTATGGGAGCTGATCCGGCACAAGGTGAATCTGGTGGCCGCCTGCCCCCGCGAGGTGGAGGATCTCAAGAAGCGCTGGCGGGACCTGAAGCGCCGCGACCGCAGCAAACTCTGCCGCCTCCCCGCCCTGCCCGTTCCCCACCCCCCGGGGCTCGGCCTCCTGCTGCCCCCTGAGGAGATCCCCTCGCCCGCCCCGCCGCCCGAGCACCATCACCACCGCGGCGGCTACGGCTCCATGCTGCCCACCGCCGCAGAGGCCATCCCTATCGTGGGCGGCATCGACACGCTGGACCTGCCCGGAGCCTCCGTGGTGGATATCGGTGAGTCGGGAGAAGGGGGGGAGGGGACCCCCTGTTCCTGGCTCCCTGCCCCATAGGCTCTAACCGCCCCCACCCTTTGACCTGGGCTCCCGGTCTCCCCAAAGGCAAGGAATGTCTCGCTGTACAAGGGTGTCCCGCTTCGGGAGAAGGGGAGGCATTTCCTCCCCACCCCAGGTAAACGTTAGTGCTGCTCGGATATCTGCGTCTGCAAAGGGCCAGCAGCCGAGAGGGATCCAGTCCCTTGGCAAGGATCGAGCCACTCAACTGGGATGCCCGGGTAGGGGAGAAGGGGAGCTCGGGTGAAACGGGTTGTGTCTACTCAAGCTAATCAGGACCCTAGAGAGCTCTGATTCCTTTGATGTCTTGTGACATTTTAGGCAGAACGGGAAACCTCTTTCCTGTTTTATTTCTATGTTAAAACGTTTGTTAGCTGCTGCTTCTTCTGGAAGTATAAAGTCTTGTTACTGTACACAGGCATTGCTAGGTGTAACTAAATCCCTTCCTTGACAGTGAAACTGATTACTAAAAATAAACAAAAGATCTTACAAAAACTATTTGGTTTTTACTGATTTTCATCTGAATTTTTTATCAATTACATGTGTTTTTTATTAAGAAATTACAATACACTAATTAAATGTTGTTAGTCTACATGCATCTGCACAAACCTGTCAATAATGCAAACTAGTACTAGAAAAACACATACAAAAGACACTCAAAGGTGTATGCACATCTATATGTACTGATGAATCTCACACCCATCATGTACACATTTTATCTTGTTAGCAGTTAAGCGTTTTAATATTTGCCCCACTAATGTAACCCTCATGGCCCCTGAGTGACACAGGGCTCAGAGCAGGTATGTGCCACCTTCCAAACTTGGAGTTGTTCCTGTTCTGACCCGCTTTGCAAAAGTGTGGTCTCAATTCCTAAAACTTGACAAACACGCTCATATCCTTTCCCCTTTCGTGCCTCATAATGAAGGCAGCAAATTCCATGCACGCATGGCCATGCCTTCACCTGACAACTGCACCATTGTTCCTCCTGAATTCTGGAAAACCCATTGCACCAACTTTGAGCTGTGCAGATTCTCATACCCTCAGCATCCCACCACGCTCATCTAATGGGGAAGACAGTATTTTTAAAATTTGGCTACATCCAAGATTGCAGGCACTCTTGGGCTTAAGGCATTAATAAATTCATTCATTCATTCAAGACTACATGAGAACAAACCTTAGAAAAGATGTTTTTTTAAAAAAAATACTGCAAGCACTTCTGGAAATTCCTGGGGAAAATAAAATAAAAACTAAAAATGAAGGGCCCTACTAATCACTATGGAAGTATAGAATCCTCAATCTCTTCTCTGTGTAGAATGTTTTGATTCATTAATGTTTCTTATATTTATACTTAAGCCATCAGACTTACAAGATCATAAATGTCTGTTTAATGGATGTAGCTGCAATAGAACTTCATTTAATCTTCACGTTCATCTTAATCTTTCCCTGGAAAAAAAAGCATCCTTCAATTCTCACAAATGTAATAGGTCTTTTGAAAGGTCACATGTTTCAAAGACTTGATTTTAGATGCATTTTTCTGCTACTTTTAATTTATTGGTGCACTGGGACCTATCCAAAACAAACTTAACTGTAGGTACCAGAAGAAAGTTTTGTTTCAGCAGGCCTATCTTTCACAGGGAAAAGAAATTCACTAAGTTTAAAGGGTTCAGGTTAAGAAATTGTATAGTACACCACAGCTAGAATCCTCAAACCAGTTGCTCAATAGGTAGGCTTATCTGTTTTGGTGGGACAACTATGGATTTGAGTGATTTGAGGCAGCAACCTAAGCTTTTGGAATACCAAAAACTCCTCTTCAGAGTATTCCTTTGCACAAGCCCCATTCACTTCAACCGGGCTTGTGGCAGTGAAGTGTATGGAGGTTGCATTTCAGTTTCTCCTGGGTTCTTGGTTCCCTCACTTAAGCCATACTCATAAAACTTTTGAACATCTTGTATTGTATCATTGCAAATGCTTTTTGTATTCTAACTATCCTTCAAACTCGGCCCTTGGGCTAGAAAAAAGAGATTAAAACCAAAAATGCAAAGTATTACATGTAACAAAAAGCCCAATACATAAGTATAAAATGGGGGACAGTTGCCTAGTCAGTAGCACTGCAAAGGACCAGCTAGCGGTTATAGGAAATCAAACACTGTACATGAGTCAGGGTTAAATTATTGCAAAAAAAAAAAAGTGAAATGCTACTTTTTACTGCATTAGCAAGAATAATCATATCCAACACATGTGAAGTAATGGTGCCACTTGGCACTGAGAGACCTTCCCTGGAGTATTATGAACAGTTCAGGGTGCCACACTAGAGTGTTGACAAACTGGAGAGTATTTACAACAGAGCGATGATGATGATGAAGTTAGAATACAAGTCATGTGTCCACAGAAGAGTACAATAGCTAAGGTATCAACATTAGTGCAGTGACAGACTTGAAGAATGTGTCATTGGGTTTCTGTCATGCTGATATTGGACTGCTTGTGCTTGCCAGGGGGATAGAACGTTTATTTTATTTATGGAAAATGTATAACCCGCACGCTCCTGCACACTGGGAGCCCGGGGTAGCGTACAACATGAGCTTGAATTACCATCTCTTCCACGGTAAAAGCTAGCTGGTCTAATGAGGCATATAGATTCCAGTCTGAGATGCAGCTTGCAAGGTGTAAGTAATCACTGCTGTGCTGAACAGCAAAAATGTAGACAATTGTGTGACTAGCTGTGGTTCAGTTGTTGATAATGCTTGCTTCAACTTCAGAAACTGGACTACAGAAGCACTGAAACCTCTCTTCTCTTCCTTCTGTTAGGGTTTACAGATCCTGGCCCATCACACCAATCCTGCCTTGAAAAGATAAACCTAAAAGAAGAAATAGTAGTGAAGGTAGTGGAGCCTGAAGAAAGCTCAGAGGACATGGCTGTGGTTCCACCTAGCCAGGAGCAACTATCCTTTCTGGGTACCTCTAATGGTGGCTCCTGTGGGAAAGTAAAAGCCAAAACAAAAGTCCGGTCCCACATAGACCAAAATGAGATTACGGAAGAGGATCTACTGCAGATGCAGCAGAACCAGCTACAGGTGCTACAGTCTGGTTTTGACAGTGTCAATCACAACCTTAGGCTGCTGCAACAAGGAATGCACGACCTTAGCAATAGCCTCAGCATCATGGCGCACACCCTGGTGGCCATAAAAAACGTCTATGTAAAAAACAACACTGGGCCAACCACCTATGCTACTACCTCTACTCAAACCACAGCAGGGTACCTGAGTCCAGGCTCCCCACCAGCTGAGAACAGAGGCAGAGCACCAGTGGCTGGAAGCAGCAGCAGGAGCAGTAGCTGCAGCTCCAGTTCTATGTCTCAAGAGCCCGGTCCTTCAGAATTTCCTAGACCACCACTGAGAACCATTAAGAAAGAACATCCCAATGGGTGCTATTATTTCTGTTTTGCAGATGTGTAAAACTTGAATATATGTAAAGTGACTCTGCTGTTAGAGGTGCTGTTCTATGGACTGCTCCAGCTAGCAACTGACAGAACAAAATGGACTTGCCTCCCACTTCCCTTTGTTGGGGAATGTTTGACAGGTGGCATTTAACACTAACTCTGAATCCCCTGTTTAATTAGCTGTTGCAATTTGTCTGTTTTCTTCACCATCTTCTCCCAGAAAGAAATCAAATTTATTTTGACTAAGACTCTTGTTTGCATCAATTTAATTTAAACTTTTTCAAAAATAAAAAGCACGAAGGAGCAGGGTGAAAAAGTAGCAATATGGTTACTGAATATCAGGTGCAGAATTACTACAAAAGCTCGGGTGGTGGGTTTTTCATATTTTTTTAAAGCAAACTAAACTGCCAAAGTTATTTTAAATGTAATGCTCACTCCAGTACTTGTAAAAACACTATTGGTGCAGGGAAGAAAAGATCTGGGCTGTGCAAGATGATACCACAGAATCTGGCTACTTTACCTGCACTGGGAAGGTTATAGAACTCAGTCACTTATCCATAACAACTTACTGCACACAACTCATCCAGCATTACTCCACCTGGCTGCTACTCACATTCAGTTCTTTAAACACACCTTCCCTGCAGAAGTGCCATGCTTAACTCTGTCAAACGGAGAGGCGGTTAGTTATCAGTTTTAAAATGTAGACCAGAACGCCCCTTTCTGACAGTGATGCCTGTTCTCAGTGCCAAGCAATCTCACACAAGAGTGTTGTATCTGTCCAAACTTGCTTTCGGTGGACCAATGCCAAAGATGTCTTTTAAGGACTACGAAATCTCATAGCGAGTACATGAGGTAGAGTTTACCTTAGTATGAGCCACAACAAGTACTCTTCTATGGCTCTTAAAAGAAACCAACTGTTGTACCATTGTGGGAGGTAGTAGATGATTGTTCTGATCTGCATCGTGTAGAAAGAATGGGGTGAAGAGAGGAAAGGGGGAAGCTTGTTTTAAAAAAAGCCAAAATAAAACAACCTCACAAGTAGCCACTGAGAAAAGTAGGTATAGGAAAGAATTTTATCACTTTACCAAATAAAGAAGTCCACTTTTAATTTTGCTCAAATACATAAAAGTAACAGGAAACAACTGCTTTGTAACAGGACTCATTTTAAACAACACACATTTAGATTCCCTTAAATAAATTGTGCTTAGTTTGATTCTCCTCTTAAAAGGGCAGCGTGATGGCTGTGTTTCTTTCACGTGTTCAGTGTATCCATAAAAAGACTCATCTTCCTCCAAGGGTATTTGAAAAAGAATTTCCTTACAGCTCATCTTACAAGACATCTGCGTTACCTCTTCAAGACCATTGTGTTGAACATATCTCACTCTGAAGCACGTACAGAATCACTATAAGTAGCAGGGACCAGCTGAACTGGATGGTGTCCAATTGTACTCAGTTCATTGTATGAAGCTAGATATTTTCTGATGCCTAAGGAGGAGCAGTCAATCACGGACTGCTAAAATGAAATGGGGGGGGAGACCCAAAGTAATGAAATTATGCATATGAAGTGTCAAAACGAATGCTTTCTCAATTTCCCCCCCCCCCAGCATTAAAGGGGAAGAACTCACCATTTTTTCTTTCTTCCCCTCAATCTCAACAAGCACCAGTATTTGCTTCCCTTCTTGCAGCAGGAAGTAATGGCTGAGACAAGGGTTGACATCCCACACCAGGTGCTACTATGCAAGAATGAACAAATCAGTCTTGAGAGCCAAAGTCAGGATGGTTCATGTTTAATGCCAAGAGCGCAGATACAAGAGCGGGACTTGGAACACCTGTGGAGGTCTCTCTCTCACACCACACACACCCCAATCATTCATTTCCATTACCCTTTATGCAGAGATTCCCTGTCAGATACCTATG
The DNA here is from genome assembly GCA_003113815.1 of Sphenodon punctatus. Classification (NCBI taxonomy): domain Eukaryota; kingdom Metazoa; phylum Chordata; class Lepidosauria; order Sphenodontia; family Sphenodontidae; genus Sphenodon; species Sphenodon punctatus. The sequence continues at coordinate 3,998,890 of QEPC01009912.1, read as the reverse complement.
TTAACTTCAGTGCCTGTACTTTTAAAAAAAAAAAAAATCCTAGCAGCTATTGCCCAATTAAACACATTCTCAGTGGTGATGCGTCTAGTAAGCATCCTTTGCTGTTGTGGTCAGTGTGTAGTAGGTACTTTTTCCACATGGTTGCATTGCACATTTGTATGTTATCTTCTCTTGAGGTTAGCATAAGATGTGTTTTCTATGGGAAGGGAGTCTTGCTTTCGTAGAGTTTATAAAATATAATTATATAATTTCCTAGAATATATAATTTACTTTCCAAAGTGGATGCAGGGGATAATGGATACAATTAACTTCTAAATCACCATCTTAAACTAGTTCACTGCAATACTGTTGGGTTGGGTTTTATTAAGAAGTTTTTCAGGCTTGGAAATAATGCATAAGATTTCCATCTCCTTGATTTACTTATTTAAGCAAGGAGATTCTTCTAGATTTCCCTTTTTAAAATCAATGGGAGCAGTGTAGTTGTCTTCCCAGTAATGGAGAAAGATGGTCTCTGTGCTTTCAGCTTAACTAAAAGTTGTACGTAGCACATCACAGAAGCATAATCAGTTTAAATGTTTTACTTTATTATTATTATTATTATTAACAAACATTTATATAGCACCAGCAGTGTACCGGGCACTTTACAAAGTAATAAAATAGACACGGTCCCTGCCCCTAGGGCTTACAATCTGAGAGACAGGAGCTGGGGGAGAGACATAGGAAGGGGAACAGAGGGAGAGACAAGGGGTCTAACATTCATGAAG
>QEPC01009912.1:3942651-3996681 GCA_003113815.1 Sphenodon punctatus | reverse complement strand
CCATCAATAGTTATTGACAGTGAGGAAGGAGAGGAAGGATGAGGGGGGAAGATAAGGAGTTCAGTTTTAGCCATGTTGAGTTTGAGTTGACGTTGAGACATCCAGGTAGAGATGTCAGAGAGACAGTTGATGAGACGAGCTTGAACAGAGGGAGAGAGAGAGGGAGTAGAGAGATAGAGTTGAGTGTCATCAGCATAGAGGTGGTATTGGAAGCCATGGGAGGCAATGAGTTTGCCTAAGGATGAGGTATAGATCGAGAAGAGGAGAGGGCCAAGAACAGAGCCTTGAGGAACACCAACTGAGAGGGGGAAGGAGGAGGAGGTGGAGTTGGAGAGAGACACATTAAAGGAGCGGTCAGAGAGGTAGGAGGAGAACCAGTTATGGACAGAGCCACGAAAGCCAAGAGAGTGAAGGAAATCCAGCAAGAGTGAGTGGTCAACAGTATCGAAGGCAGCAGAGAGATCAAGGAGGACAAAAAGGTTAAAATGTCACCTGAACATTCTGGGTAACTCTTTATGCTTGTCCAGTCTGAAGTAGTTCTTACCTGTCCAGATTTTAGGGCCATCCCCCCGATTTTGAAATTCCTGGGCTTGCTCCATCATTGAAGCTTAGGACATCTGTTGAAATGGACAGTGTATATCTCAAAATACAACACCCTGCTATGAGCCAGGGTTGAATTTTGCAGTTGAGAAGCCACATCTTGGGTCATATGCTATACAGCTGCCAGGAGCCTAGAAGACCATGGGATTAAAAGAACTGGGTGGCGTTAGTGAAGACAAACAAGGCATTATGCGGACACACTTTGATAGTTTGCCACCTCATCAATAGCCGGGTACACCGTTATTCCAGTCTCTTCTAAGTAAAGAGTATCAGGAGCCAATTAAGATCAGCTCTTGCACTTGTGAAGAGAGATATTTTTATATCAAGTAATTTGCTGAACTGCAAGGTCTGAGACAGCAGACACCTGTACTGCCAGGCCTTTATGTTCTCATCAGATCTGTCGATGCAGGACATGGGCAATGTTCTTGACTTATAGAAACTCCTCCCTCCAGATGTATGTCACTGGATCCTTTTCTGGATTTAAACCTACACGGAGGACAATTTTCTAGGAATGTTACTGAGTAAATTAAACCTTGACGTATGTATGCCTCCCATTACGTGAAATGCCTTGAGATATTTGCATAGAAGGAAAATAAATGAAAGGCTGTGCAAGCCATGAAAGTCAATAGCTTTTTTAACACCAGAAGGAAGATTCAGACCCTTAAATTTGTGATGTGTTATTTACATAATACAGTGGTAGAAGCTGGAATTCTTTATCATCGTGCATGTCATTGAAAACTACATATTGTAATGCAGCAGACCAGATGATATTTTCAACATCAGTTAAGAACTAAAGCACACGTTACTGGTGTATCGTTAAATATACTTCAGGGCGCAAATTTGCAGGCACCTGGGAGCCATTGGAGCCCAGAAAACAGGCTAGCGACTGGTTCAGGGTTGTAGTGGGGCAAGAACGGTTTACTATCAGGATAAAGTTTGGCAACTGAATTTTATTTATTCATTTATTTATTTATTTATTTATTTATTGGGGTTGCAGAGTTTGATCTGAAATTTCATGCCCTGCTGTATTTCGTTTTCCAAAAAGTTCCAAGTAAATTTTCTTTCTTTTGTATGAGTAATAAAAAATGTTCATGAGCATAGCCAGAGGCTTGATCACCCTGAATAACCCCAGGAGTGCAAATGACCCAGATCCTACAGTAGTCTTAGTTCTTTCATTCCCTGAACTGCTGTAGCTCAGGGGTATTTTGTATCAAGGAGGTTGGGCTCCTCATGGGACTACAAAGACAACTGACTTTTATCACCTCCTGATAGTTATTCCATGAGTCATCTTGTCTTTGAAAATGCCAAACACAGATGCTTCTGACTGGTGCTTATCCATGTTACCTGAGCAGGGGAAACTTCTTTTGTAAACTCCCTACATGTTGGCAGGGAAACAAAAATTGGTCACCTACCTCGGTGAATTTGTTTCTTCTCTGACGAGCTGGCAGTGATCCGCTGGGTAGCTCTGCGGATGACCGTCAGGAGGCAGAAGAAAAAGAAGAAGCCTTCTGCGCATGCGTGGAGCTGCCCGCCATTTTGATCAGTCTCTATCCAAGCCGAGGCACTTCTCCACTTCTGGAAATACTTAACACAACATTAAAGCGTTCTTCCCCAAATTATCGCACGGCCCAAAAGGCACAGGGAGCTGAGGAAGGTTCAGAGAACAAAAACAAGCTTCTTCTTATGTATCTATACTATCAACCATTCTGTCTAACGGTTATTCCTAAAGTAACCTATATAACCAAACTCTGTAAGTTACTCATTTTTTTTAATTTATTTTTTATTTGATGTACACCCCTGGAGGACCCCCCAATCTATCAGTCTGCTGTTTGACAGGGAGGGCCGGATCACTGCCAGCTCGTCAGAGAAGAAACAAATTCACCGAGGTAGGTGACCAATTTTTGTTTCTCCCTCTGACTCCTGGCAGTGATCCGCTGGGATGTACCCCAGCCCAAATACCTTAAGGGTGGGAACAAACAGCCCCGGGAGCCTCCAGGACCGCCTGCAAGACCCTCCTGCCAAACGCCGCCTCTGCGGATCTGAACAGGTCCAATTTATAATGCTTCACAAAAGTATGCAGGGAGGACCAAGTAGCCGCCCTGCACACCTCTGAGTAAGATGCTCTAGCTTTAAAAGCGTAGGAGGTGGCTGCACTCCTTACTGAGTGGGCCCAAATCTGGAGAGGGGGAACCCTATGCTTGGCTTTATATGCCTCAATGATGCACTGGCGAACCCATAGGGAAATCAGTGACTTGGAAGCCTTCTTACCCCCATACGAGGGTCTAATATTAATAAATAAGGCTGATGTTGTCCGAATAGATCTGGTTCTTTTCAAGTAGATTTTAAGCGCTCTCCTCACATCTAAGGTGTGCCATATTTTTTCCCTAGGGTGCGTAGGATTAGGACAGAAGGATGGCAAAATTACGTCCTGGGCCCTATGGAAAGTCGAATTCACTTTTGGGATGAAAGCCTCGTCCATTCTAAGGGTAACTGAGTGCTCATTGAACAGGCAAAAATTGTCCTCCATAGACAGGGCTCCCAATTCGGACACCCTTCTGGCGGATGTAACCGCTACCAGAAAAACTACCTTGAGAGATAGCATGTACAAGGAGACATGCTTAAGCGGTTCAAAAGGGGGACCTGTCAACGCATCCAGAACTAAACTGAGGCTCCAGGAGGGGCATCTGTGGACTACCGGAGGGGAAATATTCCTAGCAGCCCTCAGAAATTGGGTGATGTGTTTGTGAGGCAAGAACCTCTTCTTAGAAATGGACTGCAGCACTGAAGAAATGGCAGAAGCTTGTCGTGCCAATGTATTCGGGCGTAATCCTTTCTCTAAACCTTCCTGAAGGAATTGCAGGATGGTCTGAACACGAGCCAAACATGGGTCTAACCCCCTGTCCATTGCCCAGAGAGCAAAGACCTTCCATGTGGCCCCATACGATTTTCTAGTTGCCGGCCTCCTAGCCTGCTGCAAGGTAGCCAATACCGCTTCTGAATAGCCCGCCCCCCTTAGCGCTGAGCATTCAAGTGCCATGCTGTTAATTTTAGCATCGCGATGGAGTCGCATTGAAGAGGGCCCTGTAACAGCAGGTCCGGGCGTAAGGGAAGGGTGATCGGAGTTTCTAGGCTCAGTTCTACCAAGTCTGAAAACCACGGCCTCCTCGGCCACCAAGGGGCTATGAGAATCACGTGTGCTGCTTGCGTGATGATCCTTGCTATTACTCTGGTTAAGAGAGGTGTCGGTGGAAAAGCATATAGCAGGCCTTTTGGCCATCGTTGATTTAGAGCGTCTACTGCTTCTGAGTATGTGTCCCTTGCCTTTGTCATGTACCGAGCTGTCTTCCGGTTCTCTTTCGTCGCGAAGAGATCTATCACCGGGTAACCGAACGTTGTTGTCAGAAGTCTGAATACCTCCGGATGGAGACTCCATTCGTGTGGGTCTATCGACTGGCGACTCAACCAATCCGCTTGAACATTCTGTACCCCCTTTATATGGAGCGACTTTAGGGATCTCAGGTTGATTTCCGCCCAGGTGAACAGTTGTATGGCTTCCTGATGTAGATGCCTGGATTTCGAGCCTCCCTGGTGATTTACATACGCTTTTGCTGTTATGTTGTCCGTATACACCAGGACGTGCGCCTTGCCGATGTCGTGGGCTAGACGTTGTAGAGCCAGGCGGATTGCTGTTAGTTCGAGGGTATTGATGCTCAGCTGTGATTGCTGCTGTGACCACAGACCCTGGACCGACACCGTTCCCATGTGGGCTCCCCAGCCCTTCAAACTTGCGTCTGTTGTCACTACCACCCTTTCTGGTTCCTCTAGAGGGACGCCCGTCTGGAAGGCGGCTGGGCCTAACCACCAGGACATTGAGCGTGGTAGGGATGTTGGAATTCTGACCCACGGATTTTTCCCGCTGGTAAGATCTTGCTGAAAAGGCCGCAGCAGCCGCTGCAAGGGGCGAAGGTGGAATCTTGCCCACTGCACCTGTCTCGTGCAGGATACCAGAAGGCCCAACAGTTGAGCTAGGTTCTTTAGCCTTGCCCGTTTCTGGATCTTTAGGAGGCGGATTCTCTGTCGGATCTTGTCTTGTCGTTCTGTCGGGATGTAAGCGGCTCCTGAGATGGTATCGATGTATACCCCCAGATGTTCGATCTGGTGCGTCGGAATCAGGTGGCTTTTGTCCCGATTCACTAGGAAGCCGTGCATCCCTAGGTACTGTATGGTTTGATCGATATCCGCCTGAAGTTTGGTGAGACTCTGTGCCCGTAGGAGGAGGTCGTCGAGATACGGGTATAGGTGAATCCCCTCCTTGCGAAGGTTCGCCACCAGTGGAACCAGTACCTTCGTGAAGGTTCGTGGTGCAGACGACAGGCCGAAGGGCAGGGCCTTGAACTGGAAGTGTGTGTTCAAGTAGGTGAATCGGAGCCACTGCCGATGGGGTTCCCAAATCGGGATGTGAAGGTAAGCGTCCCTGAGGTCCAGGGAAGCTAGCCAGTCCTGTTTCCTGATGGTGCGACATATTGATGTTACGGTTTCCATCTTGAATCTTTGGCTCCGGACCGCTCTGTTTAGTCTCTTGAGGTCCAAGACCGCTCGCCAAGATCCCGATTTCTTCATGACTAGGAAGAGAAGAGAGTAGAGGCCCCGCCCCCGCTGATCTGGAGGCACCGGCTCTATTGCTCCGATGTGTCTGAGTCGTTGTAATTCCTGAAGCATGGCTAGGTGCTTTTGGCTGTTGGCGGACCTTGGGGAGATGATGAATGCTTCGGAGGGAGGCCTTTTGAATTCTATTTTGTAGCCTGGGTTTACACACTGCAAGACCCAGGCATCGCTGACGGACTGCTCCCACTCTTCTGAAAAAAGCTGCAGTCTGCCTCCCACCCGTAAGTCCCCCATGTAGTCATGCCTCCTGTTTTCTTGAGTTCTGAGGGAAAACCTTGGGCCTTTGTTTGTCCTGCCTAAAATTGTGGCCCCTACCTCCTCTACGAGAGAAGAAGCGTCCAGGTTGGTCCTGTCTGGGCTGACCCTGAAATTTTCTACTGGAGCCATACCCTGAACCATATCCCCCTCTGGGTCTGAAGCTGGGGCCACGAAAAAAATGTTTCCTAGACCCCATCTGTTGCAAATTCCTTTGTTTGGCCTTGTCATTAGCGTCTGCCAATACTTTTTCAAGGCAGACCCCAAACAACTTAAAACCCTTGTAGGGGGCAGAGGTGAGGAGGTTTTTGGCTGTATTGTCCCCCTCCCATGATCTGAGCCAGAGTTTACGTCTGGCTGAGATTGAATTTGCCATAGACCTGGCTGACCATAACATGGAGTCCATGGTGGCATCTGCTAAGAAAGAGGCAGCCAAGTTAATTCTGGATGACAAAGTCTGAGCTCTCCTATCTGAGATGGCTGGATCCTGTGCTTCTTGTAACCACGCCATTAGAGCTCTAGCCACGCAGGAAGAAATCACGCTTATTCTCACTGCAGTGGAGGAAGATTCTAGACCCCTACGCAGTGCATTCTCCACTGCCCTGTCTGTTGCATCCTTGGGGTAGCAGTCTCCCTCCGTTGGAAACACGGTTTGTTTAGCAAGGGAGACTGCTGCCGCATCCACTTTAGGATTTTTAAATAGGGGCTCCTTACGTCTAGACAGAGCATATAAAGAGGCCTGAGTTTTATTCATCCTCTGTCCTTTTTCAGGATGTTTCCATTCCTGAAGGATCAACTTCTCAAAGGCCTTGTCCAGAGGAAAACCCTGGTCTTTTCCATGGACAGATGGGATATACTCCCGTTCCTCCTCCTCCTGGGAATCAGAGGATACTTCCTTGACTGGTCTCTCTACTATTTTAAGGGTTTTTGATACTTGCGGCATAAACTCCCCCTTACGCTGGAAAGGAAAATGCCTGTCTCGGTCCTGAGCCTCCTGGGCAGGGCCCTGAGCATCCAAGACCTCCAAATCTGTCCATTCCACATCTGAGTCTGAAGCCAGCTCTGAGGTGGCTTGAATTTCAGATCTCTTTGGCTGGGGTTCACTCCCACTCTCATCCTCAGAAGACTGAGGTGAGTCAAGGATCCTGGTAGCAGTGGCCTGTAGGTGGCGCTTGGCTGCCTTGTTCCTCACTGAGCGTGGTTTGTCCCTGTGCTGGGCTTTTCCCGCTCTCCCCCGTCCTGACCCCCCCGCTCTAGGAGGGGCCTTCTTCGCCCCAGAGCCCTGGGGTGAAGCCTCCTGGGATTTTCCCAGATCGAACTCTGTGTCCTGGACAGGGGTAACAGGGGGCAAGTCACCTGGGGGCCCACTCTGTACCTGTGTTAAGCGCTCCAGTGCTAGAAGGATCTTGTCGAGCCTTGCCGCCATGCCGGGTGCTTCTGTGCCCTCCCCTCCCTGAGGGGGAGCAGCCTGGTGGGATTCCCCTGACCCCGCTCCTTCCATTGGCTCTGCTATGTGCGCGGGGGGGGGGGGCGTTGGGAGCTTTTTTACACTCCGGCGCGGCTGGTCCCTACCCCCGCAGGCGGTGTAGGGACCCAGAGCGGGGGGAGGCTTACTGTACTGAGGCTCCGCGGCACCTAAACCGCTGGGGTAGGCCACAGCCTCTTGTCCCCGGAGACCAACTGCTCCCCGGTTCCCGGGCACTTTGCGCGGCAACCTGGCAGGCCGATTGATGAGGCTCCCTTTTCTGGGAGGGAAGCTCGTTGCCCTAAAGCCCCGCTTTCTTCTTGATGAAAAACCTAACTGTTTAAATTTTTGTCTTTTCAGGCGCTGCTGAAAACACCTCCGACGGCCGAAAGCAGAAGAAAAGACTGATCAAAATGGCGGGCAGCTCCACGCATGTGCAGAAGGCTTCTTCTTTTTCTTCTGCCTCCTGACGGTCATCCGCAGAGCTACCCAGCGGATCACTGCCAGGAGTCAGAGGGAGAAACTAACGTAGCTGCATCTCCCATTTTTTTTCAATCACAGATGACAGGGCTCAAAATCCAGCCCTGTTATCCATGATTGAAAAAAAACGGGAGACGCAGCTGATGCTTTTAACCCTATGCCCACATTCAGAGCTGCATGTTCGTTTCCCTGCCATGAGTTTACAAGACGTAAGTTTTGTGCACTCAGGTAACATGGGCAAGCACAACTGTGGCTGTAAAAAATAAGGGGAATTTTGGTTTCTAGAGTGACAAGGTTGGAGTTGGGCAGGTTTTCACTATTGATTTAGCTGTTTGGAGTCAATGCTTGGTTAGATATGGTGAGAGCAAAAATAAGAGTGTCTCTTCTTTGTCTTACAACGTCGTGCAGAAGATTCAGGGGACTGATGAATCATTCATAAGTGGAGGTTTTTTTAGTCCATCAGCTAAGGTAACAACATGTAGATCTTAATTAAGCATTACTTGCTTTACTAAGCTATAGAATTGCACTTTCTAGGTGACAAAAGTTTATTCTCCCTGTTTCCTGAAATTAGGATATATAGTATGCTCTCAGGAAAAAAAATATTGGAAGGTTATGTACAGTAAAACCATCATAGAAATGCAGTCAAAGATTGAGGTTTGCATGCTGAAATGAGTATTTTATTTAGAACCAGTTTATAAAAATAAAATACAAAATAATTTTAAAACAGAACTTAAAACATTGTACAAAGCCTTGATATGGTACAAATGGGAAAAAAATAAATAATTACACCTTTATGTACAAAGACCATTACAAGGTATTAAGCTCTTCTGCTGTTACCTTATTTTCTTGGATGCCTGGACAAAATTATAAAGAAAAGAATAGTGGCTTCTATTGGGCCAGGGAAAGAAGAAGCAGAAGAAAGGAAGAGAAAGCCCAGAGGACTTATAGCAGAGAACTAATAGCCTCCAGGAACAGCTCCCCAACTAAATTAATTACCATAGATTTTATTGATGTGAAGTTGCGTATTTTCTTTCTTGACTCACTGAATATGCTGTTTATTAATTACAGATTTTCATTCTTTGTAATACCGCCCAGAGATTATATAGAATAGCCACCATCAGCTCACTGCTTGTCTCGAAGCACTGTTAGAAATTTCCTTAATTTATTGGATTAGCTACTTGCTGAGAAACCATTAAATCCATAGCTGTCAATACCAGAGTGGGACCCTCTAGCTGATTCAATTAAAAGTCACAAACCAGGGGGAGAGATTTTAGAACTTAGCTTTCTAGCCAATGAAGTCAGACTACATTCCAAGGAGGTTGCTATGCAACCTAACTGTGCAATCCTCTCATACTTGAGGAAAATTAAAATGTGCAAATTATGTCTTTTTAAAAGGTAGCCATTCACCTGGTGTTTACAGCATGCCCTTGCTCTGCCATGCTGTAGACACAGGTTTAGGAGAAACAAAAGAACTCCCATTCTCCACACTTGGGTAGACCATTCCCCATCTCTTAGGGGAGGGTACAAGTTGCCCTTCCCTGTGCCCCCCCCCCCCCCGGCCAGTTCATAGATGAACAGAACGTGCACATGTTCAACTGCAATTGAAGGCATCGTAATTGCCATTGAAGATCCCCTCTCTCAAAGAAGCCTTCTAGCCAAGAATGGTTTTGGGTTTAGTGTTTTGAGTAGTCTGCACTTCTTTGGAATTAGACATCTGTGATACTGCTTTGGAAGTAACCATGTGATCTGCATTCCTGGCCAGAGAGAAAACCTTCCCCACAGCAGCAGTTGCTATAGTAAATATGTTTGTTTTCCAAATAAAATAACCAGAACTGTGAACATAATATTGTCATCCTGGGCCCCCTTCAGCCTATACACCCAGGCAAAAATTTCACAATAGAGGTTTTCATCTGCATGAGAACTGCAGGATCAGGATTGAAGTTACCCACACGAAGGAGAAATAAACATAGTTGACAGCAAATTTATAAATCACAAAAAGGCCAACATTTGCACTAGACAAGAATATTGCTGAAGGCCCAAGAAATGAACTACTTGAATCTATATGCGCTGAATAGTACTTAAGCAGGGTTTCCTTTGCTGAGTGAGCATTTCAGTTGAAGCCTGTGCTATATTCTGGTTCACGTTTTGCACTGCAGAATCACTAGCACTAATGAGAGATGGGCCCTGAAGCAAAATGCAGGCTCCAAGTCATAGGACTTAAGAGTACATTCAAATGTGCATCAGAGCCTTGCAGTTAAGAACCCCCCTTTCATGCGATGTTTTACTCACCCTATTTCTAAATATAATTTTCTATTCAATGACAAATTTATGCAAACGGTTATTCCCTTGGATTATCTACATGCAAGCTGAACACCTTGGAAAGTGGCTAAAAGCAGCATATATTGGAAGGCTTTCTAGTACTAGAGATTTGGTCACCGCTACTGCCAAGAAACGTATGGTAACGAGATATGAAACGGAGGTCACTATAAATTAAAACTTGAATTCATGGGGTAATCACAATGCCAGCAACAAGACACAGAGACTATAAAGTTCTATACATTTTGTTAAAGCAATCCATCTGGCTAGCAAAGCCAAATCATTTAAAGCATGGGACTATACAGTCTGCTGTGGTTCCAATTATACAAACACCTGTGATCTAGAGAACACAATGGGGTAAAATCAGGAAGTATGAGGCATTAGGTGACTCTCACCTTATTTCATTTTTTATTTTTAAAAATTATTTGTGCAGGCCTATGGGAGAAAGTTTCTCCATCAAGTGGGAGGCTAGAAAGTTTGGGGTCGTGTGCATGTATGGCACATCTACAACTGCATATACATATAGATATATGTACACACACGCCTATCTGAACATACACACAGCAGCTGCAATCCTCTTACCACTTACTCCAGAGCAGTCCCTTTGAAGGTAATGGGACTACTCTGGATTAAGTGGTTTGAAGATTGCAACGAGTTTTCCAATGAGCCATAGTGTGAAACTCATTTATATTCTTTACACTAAGCTAAAAAAGGGAATCTCAACCCTTTGCCAAGGTTACTAGCTGCTGAATGGTGTGGACAAAATATATATGAACCAAAACAAAACAAAAAAACCCCAAAACATTCAGTTCTGATTTCTTGTAATTTGTTTTGGATAAAAATACAGGAAAGGATTAGACGTTATATTAAATAAAGTTTCAGAAAGCTTTGGACAGTACTTAAACATAGTTATGGGGACAGGATTAGTGTCATGTAATAACTGGAGTCACTGACTTCTGGAGAAAACAGAAGCACAAATCATTTCAGGATAATGGCGTGTACCTAACAGCCCAATTCTGCAAAGCGTTTCGCATCCTGAAATCCCAGTTAAGTTGGCAAGAGAGGAGGACATTCAACACCAGGCCCTTGAAACAAACACGATCAATTTTTTACACCCCCATGAGTCTGGACTGATTACTCTTCATTCCTCAGGTTCATTTTGAGAAGGTACACTTCCAGGAGATAACACAAAAGTGCAAACACTATATTAGGTTAAAAAAAAAATCATGTTAAAAATATAGGCACACATCTCTTCTTTGACACTGACTCTTAAGAGATTTAAATAATCACCCTCTGGCAGCTGTTCAGCCCTAATGCTGATGTTGCCACCAGAATTAGTGTCCTGTGTGTTCTGGGAAACATTTGCAAAGCTTATGGAAAAGGTCTCCTGTTTACAAGACAGGAAGATTATAGTGTGGATAACTCACTGAGTACCTATATTCTACTTCAGGAGTAAGTGGATAGCAGCATTAGTCTAGCAACTGCCACACACCACTGAACCCAGACTACAGCACAGCAGCCCTATTAATTCAGTCCAAAATTTTGCCCCAAAGAGAAATAGAGGGTGCTAACAGACATGCACGTAACTCCACTTTAACGCCACTTTAGTATTTCTTATGCATGCTGAGGGGCTGTATTAGTACCTTATGGAGCCCTGCAACATGCATAAGAAATGTTAATGTGGTGTTAAAGCAGAGTTAAGGTGCATGTCTGTTTATAATTTGGATGCGAGCAATGTTGGAATTAAAAACAGGGCTGAATGCTAGCAGCTCAAGGAAATGGGACTAACTGAAAGAACAGTAGGCCTAGCTAGCGCTGGCAGCTGAATTCTAACACAAGAGGAGGAAATAGTTGAAACAATTCCCACAGAAACGTCTGACATAAACAATGCTGGAAAGGAACTGAAATTCTTTTAAAAGGCCACTCTCTAAGTTCAGTGTTTCCCCTGTTAGAGTTACTACTACAAATGTCTAAAGCAGCATAAGGAATAAGAAGTTTTGAAATGCAGGACAGGTCAGATGAAAAGCCTTCCAATTCCCCTTTCAAACTACAGGATAAGATCCTAGCCTGAGTTTCATGAGCGTTCTCAGTGGAATGGATACACGAAGATTGGTTGTTTTTTTCCCCCCCACCCTTACAAATGTCAAGGCAGGATTTCCCCTACAGCTCCCATAAAGAAGGGGACTGCTGAAGTGACGCCCTTCCCCCCTCTCCTCCAGAAAGCTAACGTTCTGCCAGAATAGCATGATGCCCTGCCCCCTAAGCTACATCTAGTAGCTGTGTGGCTAGTATTCGACCTGCCACTCTAGAAATTTTCACTGTTGCTTAAGTAGGGGCAAGAGTTTGCCTATAGTTAATTAAAAGCTAATTCTGTGAACTTAACATTAAAAAGGTTTTACCAACGCTAACAGTTTTAAAAGTTGTAAACTAACCACACTATATCATACAAAATAGCAGCGCAAAAATCTTTCATACAGAAGTACCATTTTTAATATCTTAGGCATTTATGCTGACAGCTGTGCAAAATACTATGGAAAACTGTTCAGCAGCTTGCTGCCCCTCTCTGTGTGTCCCTGCATGTAGCAATAAAACCCCTAAAGACATGTAGCCATCCACCACAATTTCTGGAGCATGATTGTGACAGTGAGGATTTGAAGCTATGCAGCTGGACTCTGACTGCAACCCCTGCATGTCATTGCTTCATAGCAGCAGTCTCCACAGATGTGAAGAAGAGGTTTGAAGGAAGGTGCCTTTACGTGGTTCCCTTAGCTAAAGTCTCTATCTTGAGAAAAGCTATTGCTGCCACCTCAGTGATTATGCAGCTATACCATGTTCTGATTCCAGATTTAGGGGCAAGATTCTATTTTTATAATTATCATGTAGGTCCTCCCCAGATAAAGCCATTTATTCATACTTTATACAGGAGCCAAGATTTGTCGATTTGCATTTTTAACAAGTAGGAAAAAATGCATACTATCTTACGTATTTAAATTGCTGGAATTATTTTTTATGACAACACTCTCAAGAGAGTCAATAATTATAGAGGGCTGCTAGAAATTACAAAACAACAATTACTTCGGTCTTTATTACTATGTAGCTATATTTACTGACATCTAGTTTAATTCTCAAGGCTCATTTTTGTAAAATTTTCCAGGGTATAAAGAACATATCTTGAAAACAAAGTAGGGGTGGGGAATCAAGAGAGACCACGCATTGCCCACTACATAAAAGAAATGACACATTAGTAAACCAGGGGCTTTGTAGTCACTACTGGATCAGCATTTACAACTCAAACCACAGGAGAGTCAGCACCAAGGATATGTTCTGTTCCACACATTGTACCAAAATACCCAAGAGCACCATCCTGTGTGTTATGCTGTCTCCAGAGTCTGACATAGTCCCTGACAGAAAGCAGCAGCAAAGTTTATTTTGAGTTCTCTCCCCTCTTACTTGCAACAAAACCACTCTTACAGTACTGGTGATCACTTGTTTCTCAGGACATGTCCACAAGAACAAGTGTTCCTCCACAATATTTATCTACATTCTGGACACATCTCTACTTTTCCTCAGCAGTCTCATCTTGGGTTTAATGCCAACAAAGCAACACTGTCAGTATGGCCAATGGCTTAAGTGGCTCATAGCTAAAAGAAAAATGATAGAATAGAAAATGGTAAAGCGGGGGGGAGGGAGGGGATTGATATCCTATGCATTCAGATAGGCTCAGCCCATAAAGTACCCAAGAGAAACCTTGGAATAACCACTGAGTATTAACACAGCTCTGCAATTTCAGAAGATCTATGGTAGACCTCCTCTACAGTTGTCTCAAGGTAAGTACTTTTGTGTGAACATGCTTACCCTAGTGTAACAGGCCTTCGCTGTGCCCCTAAATCAATTGGGACACTTAACTCAGAGTAAAGAGCTGTTCCACAATTTTTTCCCCCTGGAAATGTCCATGTGTCATTTGCACATCCAGGAGCCAATTGCAGAGTAACCCTGGGAAACCCTTTGTTTTCTCAAGGTTACTCTGGGGTATCTGTTTATGGGAGCATGCACTCAGTAATCATGCTATATCAGATGAACATCAGACTCTTGATTCCAGTCATTCAATGGAAGGGCAGAGGAACCAAACTTGCTTCCACTGAAGTTCATGCCAAATTCATATTGCCTTCACTAATGAAGAACATACAGAGGAAGTTCCTCAGAAATTGAGAGAGAAAAAGCTGCTACAATACTTTAGTTGACTTAGGGCATGGAGAAGGAAATAAAAAAGAAAATCTGGATTTGGTTATTTTGTCATATTCATAATATTATGTATTAATTATCGGTCACTTCTCCTGTATCATGGGTAATGCTGTGGTTTAAAAACTCATATGGGGGAGGGGAGACAGTGATGAAATATCCTACATTGTAATCAAAGATACAGTACCTCAGATTCTTCGTCTGGCTCACACACAAAATTATAAATAAAATTACAAAGCTGAGATAAAATATTGGCTTGCTGAGCAATCTCAAATGCTTCGATCCCATACTGAGGAATGAAGGTGATTCGACTTTGTGCATGCCAGAAATCTATTTCCAGAAAATGGGAGCAGCAAGGCCAAGAGGATTCAGGCACGCAATGGAAAGAGAACTGCATTGTCTGTGGTCCATAAATTACAAATGAAAAATGAGGAAGAGCAACGGAGTTTATAGAAGCATATGTATATATATTTATAAATATTTATATTATATAATTTACCAGGAGGACATGCAATTATTGGTATAGCACCTATTATACAATATAATACAAAGAAACAGGCCTTTCCAATGGTACAGTTTCTTCAGAAACAGCAGGTATGCTCTTCCTATTGCATTCCTCCGTAGTGCTTGAAACCTGAATGTAACTAAGGTTCCACACTGTGCTACATTACTTATGGGAAACAGTATACACATTAAGAGTAAAAAATTCCAACACAATCTGACAGAACAAGTGAAATTCAGTGCAGCTCCAGGGCAACTTCGATGCAGCATTAGAAATGTGTTAGCTCAGAGAAAATATTCCCTTCATAATCCAAAGGTACTAGAGTCTTACAGAAGGTTAAATAAAAAGCACAGATGCTGACTTGAGAGGCATATGACTACAGCAAGCAGATCAGTACCTGACAAGGTTCCTATGTGCTCAGCATTCCTGGGGCAGATAGCATTAGGGAGGCTGGCTGTATCCAGTTTCCCCCCTCGAAGTGTCCATGTTTCATTTGCACACCCAGGAGTGGGTTGCAGGGTTACCCTGGAACACCCTCTCTTTTCCCAAGGTTACCCTGGGGTATCTGTTTATGGGAGCATGCATTCAGTAATCATGCTATATCAGATGAGCATCAGACCTTAGTCAAAGGCTGCCGCATCCTTAAGCCTCTTTCCATGATTCACTACAGCATAAGTGAAACTGGCATTAAAGTCTGGGAAAACTAGACACCATTGACCTTATTCACTGAGAGCTGGGGCTGGCTTTTCAAAGTGATATTCTGGGAAAGTGGAAGACAAGAATCCTATAACAGAAGTTGTGTATGACTTGTTTTCATCTATGTTTTACTGCCAAATATTCTCTTCCAGATTCTGGAGCAAGTGGAAGAGAAGGTCTTCCCTTCAGGGTATGTTCTATATCAAGGATGAATTCCAAGGTAAAAAGCAAATTTTAGTTTAAAGCCATCTCTGGTTTTCCTCAGCACAGTCATCCTGGGTTTAATGCCAAGACAGCAACATCATGAATAAGGTCAATGACTTTAGTAGCTCATAACTAGAAGGAAAATCTGGTCCATTGTTAAAGGGGCTTTCTTCACATTCAGATGCTGGTGCACTTCAAGTTTAACAAACACTGCGCTAACTATTTTAAGCCTACAAACCTCCAGGTTCCAGAGTCTTCACTCTTTCTTCCATAACTCAGTTCGGGATAGTTATCTTGAGAACCTGAATAATATATTACTAAATAAAATCCTGGAGAAAAGAGCCATTGAACGGCTCCAGAAAGAAAGCAATAGGAACACTAATAGAAGATTAATCCCCTGAAGAAACTTGTTATTTAAAAACTCTTCTGAGTCATCATGTTTATATTATCATATAAATAATATATGTATATTATTTATACATATATTATTTATAAATATATGTATAAATAATACATATATTATTTATATTATAATAATATAAATTATATTTGTATTATACAAATACAATAATAATACAAATTATTGTATTAATTTATATTAATACAAATTAATGTAGTTTGTGGGTGTGTAGCTTTTGGTTTTGTTTTTTAATGGGAAAGTCTCTGCCACAGGGGATAACTGAAGAATGGAAGACTCAAACTGATGTGTGTAGCTCAATTCTGAAGACACACAAGTCAGAAACACCAGTTTTCCAAAGTGCATCTTTAAAACCGTGTAAACACCCACCTGAGCAACAACCTAGTTCAGAGGCTGTGTCACTGAAAATAAAAACTGATGTTTCAGATTTTGTAACATGTTGCTTGGAAAAAGGTCCTAATTAGTCCAAATTGTATCAGTAAGCAAGATAAAAATAAATTTGAAAACTTATTAAAACAGTCACTTTAGGAGATAATTTTAATTTCAAATATTTTACATATCTTGGATTTTTCTGGTATGTTTTCACCACCCTCTCTGATCTGCTTGCTGCCTGTTTTAGGCAATGCCTGGTCACTCATATACACAGTATGCTTTGTCATAAATAATTTATCATAAGTTCCCTTTCTTTCAAAAGTGAGGATGAACACTGATTTTTTTTAAAAGACTTTTTTTTCCTTTTTGTTTAAATACACAGTACACAGACACAACATGCATCGGATTAAGGAGGAGGTTTTTTACACCTGTCAAGGCTCGGTTCCTATCTGCTAAGTTTAGTGGCTGATTTGCTCTTCCCTGTGGGGGGTTTAGTGTTTGGGGAGTGGTGGTAGGAGTTACTAGATCCTTTCAGGCCATTCTTGCTTGGTTTGTTGTAGCAGTGCTCTTGTTGGCAGGACCTCCTGGAGGATGAAGAGCCTGAATGGCTAGGTGGTGATTTACTCCTCCCAAGATGCGGGGATGAACTCCTCTGGTCATGGTGTGGCCGTCCACCCCGGGACGGTGATGAGCTGGCAGTACGGGGCAAGGAAGAGCTCCTAGGGGAGGCACTGGGGCTGCGTCGAGGGATGACAGGGCTTTTGGGTGGTGTTTTGGGGCTATGTGGAGATCCTGGACTCTTACACTGGGAAGAGCTCCTTGGTTTTTGAGATCCGTTCTGAAGAATTTGAGCCAGGCGAGAAATAAGGTCCGAGTCAGAGCTGCTGCTTCCTAGAACTTTGTATCTGCGTAACCTTAAATATAAAGGAAGAGTGATTAATTCTATATCCTGTTCCACGTTATCACTATAGCTCATAAAAAAAATACTACAGTACTGTGCAATACTATACCCAGGGAGATTCAACCACCCCCAGGTCCCCCAAGCCCTCGCCCACCAACATCACCTCCGTCTTGTCAGGATTCAATTGCAAATGGCTCAACCTCATCCAAGCCCCCACAGCCGACAGGCACTGGGAAAATAAGGAGACTGCATGGCCTGGGTCGATGGAAAAGGAGAGGTAGAGCTGAGTGTCATCAGCATACTGATGACACTGCATGCCCTGAAACCCTCTCACGATCTCCCCTAACGGCTGCATATAGATGTTAAACAAGAGGGGGGACAGAATGGCACCCTGCGGGACTCCACACGTGAGGTCCCGGGGGGAAGACGTACACTCCCCCAAGACCACCCGGTGAGTTCTCCCGGCCAGGAATGAACGAAACCAGTCCAAGACCGTTCCGCCAATTCCAGCACGGTCCCGCAGGCGAGTCACCAACACCTCATGATCGACTGTGTCGAATGCAGCCGAAAGGTCTAGCAGGACCAGTAAGGTCTGACGACCCTGGTCCAACGCCAGACGGAGATCGTCAACCAAGGCCACCAATGCCGTCTCCGTACCATACCCAGGCCGAAACCCAGACTGGGAGGGATCAAGGAAACCGATGTGGTCCAGATGCTCCTGGAGCTGTCGTGCCACAGCCCGTTCAATAATCTTCCCTAAAAAGGGAAGATTAGAGACCGGCCGATAACTGGCAGGAGCATCAGCGTCAAGAGATGGTTTCTTGAGCAGGGGTCTAACCACAGCCTCTTTTAGGCAGTCAGGCACCCTGCCCTCCCGAAGGGAGGCACCAACCACCCCAGCCAACAACGGCCGTAACGTCTCCTGGCTGGCTTTCACCAGCCAGGACGGGCATGGATCTTGCTCACAAGTAGTGGCACGAACAGATCCCAACAAGGAATCCACATCGGCAGGCGACACCATCTGAAACCGATCCCACAAAACAGGACAGGACGGGGCATCCATAGCCCCAAGATGATCCTCTGCAATAACTGTGGTGCCGAAATCGTGGCGGATGCGAGCGATCTTATCTACAAAGTACTCGATAAACCGGTCACAGCGGTCACTGGATTGCTCCAGGTCCAGGCGGAGACAGGCAGGACTGACCAAGCCTTTCACCACCCGGAAAAGCTCCGCTGGACGTGACTTTGCAGATGCAATAAGAGCAGCAAAGAACTGCTTCTTTGCTGCCTGCACCGCCACAGCATAAGCCTTTAAACTGCTCTTATGCTGCGATCGATCATACTGGTCGCGAGTCCGGCGCCACCGTCGCTCTAACCGCCTGCTCTCCCGCTTCAAACACCGCAGACCCTCAGTAAACCAAGGAGACCTGCGGGAGACTCGAGAGGGCAGCGGACGCCTGGGAGCCACCCTGTCTATGGTCTCGGCCAACAAGGTGTTCCAGAAGGCTACGAGATCATCGACAGAGCGGGTGTCAAGGTCCAGGGGAAACTCCCCCAGAGCATTCCGGAACCGATCCGGTTCCATAAGTCTCCGGGGGCGGACCGATCTAATAGGTCCTGCACCCTGCCGGGGGCTATCGTGCGCCAGGATGCACGTCTTAAGGAGGTAATGGTCAGACCATGACAAAGGCTCTACAGCCTTAACTCCTACTAACTGACCCCCCGCCTCAAGGCCGGTGCAGAAAACCAAATCCAGTGTATGTCCCTCCTCATGTGTGGGGCCACAGATGATTTGGGACAGGCCCATGGTTGTCATGGAGGCCATGAACTCATGCCTCGCTCCTCCAAGATCGGTGTCAGTGTGGATATTAAAGTCCCCCAGGACCACCAATCTAGGGGTCCGGAGGATCACATCTGACACCAGATCAGCAAGAGCATGTAGGGATGCCGCCAGGCAGTTGGGTGCAAGGTACAGGCAGTTGGGTGCAAGGTACACCAGCAGCACCCCTAGTCTGTCCCCGGTCAAATCCAATACAAGATGGAGGCACTCAACACCTGGTGGAGCCTGCACCGGATATCTCCTAAGAGACAGTGCATCCTTGATAACAATGGCTACACCGCGCCCGCCCCCATCCCTCCAGCCAAGGCTGATGCTGCACAGAGAACCCAGCCAGAACAAGATCGGCCAAGATAGAACCCAATTCATTGTCCAGCCAGGTTTCTGTAATACACACGAGGTCGGCGTCCCACTCCAGAATTGACTCCTGGATGGTAGATGATTTATTGACAACTGACCTCGCGTTCAGCAGCATCAGACCAAGGCCTGAGGTCTCCCAGGCCTCTACCCACAACCTACTCGCGTGAGGGGTTGAGAGGGGAACGGGCACAAGGCACCGCTCCCTTCTCACTGATGGAACACACCTCCCCATTGGACCATATCTCCCCCGACCCATAACAACCCCGATAGCTGCGGAACCCCTCCCCTCCTCAGAGAACCCTGTTAGACACCCACCCTCCATGTACACACAATCTGGCTGTAGCCTTGTCCCGTACTGCCACCGAAAGCTGAGCAATCCCCTCTTTTCAATTTCCTTCAGAGGGTACTGCATGCTGGTTGGTGTGTGCCCCCTCTAATTTTTGCATCAGGATCATGGCAGCCGATGCACAGAAGAACAAGGATTCAGAGAAGCCTATGGAGTCAACCCTCCCCTCCTTTGTGCACCTGTGCGTAACTGGCCATATTCTGACCTTATTTAATTAAGCCTAATATTTCAGGCCAAAATTTTCAAACCTGATGCCTGAAGTTAGCATTCTCAAAAAGTGTGACTTGATTTCCAGACATGCCAAACACTATGGTTCCCAATGACATGGATGGATTTTCTGAATGTTTAATGCTTCTGGAAATCAGAGCACCTTATTGTATTGTATAAAGTTTAGTGCGAAGCAACAGCTATTGCAAGAAAAAAGCCAAAAATAAGAGCAATACTCATGAAACCAAAATCCCTCTCGCTCCAATATATATAAAGAGCCAATTATGCATTAATACAGATACAAATTATATAAAAATACATAGTGCCATTACCTACACAAGGTCACCAAGGCTTCTATAACGGAATCTGCTTGCAGAGCAGCCTTTTATTAATGCTATTCTGCAAGAATTTAGGCACTATTTGGGGATATGTCAGCCAGTAACAGATGCATATAGAACTCACTCAATCTTCCTGGATAATTACAAATGATGGGATATATCCACTGGTTTCAAGTGCTCTCATATAGTTTACAGTCCAATAAAAGGCATTATTGACTCAATTTCATTCCTGTTACATATGCATACATGCTGTTCCAAGGGCACCCCCTCAAAGCGTCCTCTCAATAGTGCCGAAGGGAGGGTGTTAAAGTCTGGCACACGCCAGCACTCTCCTTTCCTCCATACCATTCAAGCTTTCCAGGTAAGGCATCGGTCTAGTCAATTGGTTTAGTTAGATCAGTCCACTATTTACGCTTTATAAATTAAACTAAAATGCCTGAGTCAGACCAATGGTCCATCTTAGCTCAGTATTGTCACAACCTGACATGGCAGCAGGGGTTTCAAATTTGGGTCCAAATCTGGCTCTTCTAGGGTCTCTGGCAGAGGCCATCCCAGTGTGCTACCTGAGACCCCTCCAAGCCCCCAGCAGAGACCTCCCCCAGGTGTGCTACCAGAGATCCTGAAGCGGAGATGCTGGGGATTGAACCTGGAACCTTATACATGCAAAGCATACGCTCTTCCCACTTGAGCTATGCCCCCCCAATCTCAGCTATATCCATTTGGCACTCAACATCCAGTATTCTTTGCTTCAGCACACCCCTAGCTGCCCTATATCCCAAAGAGATAATAGAGAGCACTTTATTTAAATATCTAAACATTAATTTAACTGTAGACACCAAAAGTTAACAAAAAAAATGTTGGCCTAAATCTCTGTTGGAGGACTTCAGCAGAGAGGCTGTCACACAGATCCTCCTGTAGTACTATCATTGATATTTAGCTGCTATGTTAAAATCTGCTACTTAACCAGTCAGGACATGAGATGACATTTAATTTCATTTTGTTTGCATTTGCTCAAATAAATTAAACCTAAGGACTGAAAAGGTATTTGGGTACACAAATAAGAGAGTCAGAAATCCTGGACAGTCACACAACTGCATATCCTCACAATATTCCTTCCAAGATGGCTCAAAACAACTTCATTATAAATTATGTACTTTGAATTTCCCTCTTACCTGGCTTCCACCCCAGGTCTTGTCGGTGGTCTTCCTGGTGGTGGTCGAGGATAGAACTGAGCTGAGGTTGAACTGCTGACTTGATCTTTGGTAGCCCAAGATACCGGCCTTGGAATCTTGCTCTTTCTAGACTGAGGACTGCTTGGGGACAAAAGGCCATCATCAGTTTGTTTGCTCAAATGAGAGTCTAGAGTCAATCTGGAAAAGGAGGATAGCCCATCCTCCTCGGAAAGTGGTACAGGAACAGTAGCCACTTTTTCCTCCAGTGACTTGTCAGAGGCACTTGAGAGGTCACCAAGGAAAGATTTGAGTTGTCTCTTTTCTACAAGTAGCCTAACCAAGTCTGTCTGATGGGCCTTTTTTAGGAGTAGCTTTTCTTTTGCTGAAACAGGAGAAATGGATTCTGATGTTGAGTCTATCTCTTGTGCTAAAACTGGAATGCGACTCTGTCTGACCATGAAGGGTGACCTAAATGAATCTCTCTTGGATTGATGAGAATTCTCATTCTCCAAAATACAATGGAACAGCTCCCCATTTCGGGGAATAGTTTGCTCTTTTTTGCCCTCTTGGTGCAAAAAAGTAGTAATATCAGCCTGGTGGCACTGCAAGTCTTCAACATGATCCATTTCCCCATTATCATGGAAATACATTTCCTGCACTGGTACCATCTGGCCTTCCCGTCTATCAGCAAATGGGTTAGTAAATCTTGATGGAGAAATGTCTGAAGTTTCAGCTGCTGATGACTTCAGTATCTCCTGTTTTATACTCGGATTTGGCAATGAGCAGGAAGTCCTTGGCCTTGATTCTTCAGCAGGTTCTAAAGCAGCTGGAGGTTTATCCAACACAGATTCTGAGTTACATAACGGCAGAGAACACTGCCCTTTGCTTAGCATTTCAATGGCATCCTCACAAGTTACTTGAATCCTTCTTTCTTCAGGTTCTTCAGAGAGATTTTCAGATTCTCGCTCTCCCTGCCTGTTGGTATTTCGTTCGGGTACATCCTTTTGGCCATGGTCTAGGTATGTGACACTTTCTTTATCATGTTCTTCCCTCTTGGGTACTTCTTGGCTAATATGGCCTAAATGAAGTACCTGATCTGTCCTGCTGCCTCTAGCAGGAAGTACATCCTCTGTTATCACCAATCCAGGTAAATTCTCTTTTGGAGAGGAAAGATCCACAGTGTGTTCCATAGGCTGAGTGTCCCGGTCCCTCCTTTCCAGCTGGTGACCAAAATGAAAACTCTCAGAAGCAGACTGTGTGGATGCCACTGAAGGTCTGGGTATTGTTATCTACATTGGGAAAGAAAAGGAAAAATTAAAGCAGGGGAATCTCTTTTACAGATCACATTTTTAAAAATATATAATCATAACTATGTGCTCAAAGCATTGTTGATCTTGTAAACTACCATATTCACAAAAGTCAAATAATAGTTAATTTAATAAATAGCATTTCGTTTAGAGAACCAGAAAATTAAATACTGTATTTTCTAGGACATATAACGCCCCCCTGACATGGGCGTTATATAAACACAACTTTTAATCCCTCACAACAACTCTGTAGGGTAGGTTAGGCTGAGAGAATATTGTGACTGGTCCAAGGTCATCCAGTGAGTTTCTGGCTAAGGCGAGACTTGAACCAGGATCTGCATACAGATACAACTAGATGGAATTAGTATGGAATTTGGTGCTGACCACAAACTGACACTGAATTCACTGCTGCTGGAAGAAGATGCTACCGACAGTCCACCTCCACTATTCTTACAGACTCTCTATCCTTATACCATAGATTCCACTGGAACTTGGTGCAGATTATGGCCAAAAAGCTGGGTATTAAGATGTCTTGAGTATCGCTATGTAATGGTACCATTTGCAGGTACTTAGGTCCCAGGAACAATTTTTTTAAATTAATACTGGCTGTATTCAATTTACTTGCATGTCAAATACACAAATGAATAAGGTTCATGAACAAACAGCAGCTGTGTTTAGGTTTTGGTACTTAAAGGTGCTGAACACTCTAGTTTGTGAGTAGAGTGACTCAACTTAAATAGGACTGTGTAAATAGTTTCAGTTAAGCACATTTGCATCTTCTGGTGGACCAGGCCAGAGTGCTCAGTACTAGAAACCAAGCCCTGGGACCCTCATGCATTTATGCAAAAACCATATATCAGAACCATCTCCTGAAGTAAGGAACACCCTTCATTCTAAAACCAAATTAACTGTCATCCAAAGCAATATCCAGTGGCTGATGTAAATAACCTACAGCACACACATGTGAAATATTTGTCATACTGAGGCCAGTCATGTCCACCAGGGAGCTCTGCTCATGTCCAGCACTCCCTTTGCTCAGCGGTATGCATGTACAGGCTCTCCCACTACAGAGAAGCAGGAAGGAGGAACCAACTCTGATGCCTGAAGCAACCATTCTCATTCCTTTTCATGCCAACCCACCCAGCCTTATTTAGGAGCTGCTGAGCTGTGGTAACCTTTTGGGGAGGAGGGAAAGGAAGAGTTCTACCAGGCAGCTCTGAGCTCTGGCACTGGTTCATCATTCTGTTAGGGAAATAGCTGGTTCCTACTCTGCTGCCTGGAAGCAGTGGGGCATGGTGAGGAGGTAGCTAGATGGCCGGCTAGGAGGAAGCAACTTTAGATCCTGGTGCAGTCATACAGGGATCTCCCTTCTTCCCAGCCTCTCTCGGAACAGCAGCCCAGCAGCTCTGAACTCAAGCAGACAGGGGAGCAGACAGTGCTTCTCTGGCACTGCTACGCTGGGCTCCAGGGCTGTCTCTTCTTCATATTCAACTGCCTCTCTTGCTTCCAGGCAGAGAAGCAGGAGAAAGTAGCAACTGCCCCTCCCCTATAGCTACCAGGAGCTACAAAATTCTCCCTTCCTACCTCCCTAGTTAATCTGGGAAATATGGGTTCCAGCGCCTGGAAAGAAAGAGATGGAGTTCCTCTCCTAGTCGCGTGACTGTGTCAGGGCAACTATCAGTCACATGCCACTAGTACCACACACCACTGACTTCCATCTCCCTCACCCCCATGCCCTCAAGCATTCCATCCTTCCGTTTTTCACAGGTTCTGAACCCTAGCTCCTCCACCCTGTTTATCCATTTCAGTTTCTAGTCCCTAGATCTCCCCCAGCTTCTCTGTCTTCCCATCCCTCCCACCTCCTAACACATGCTCCCCAAACCTGTCTAACTTTCCATATTTTCCAGCCCCTCATTCTTCCTACTCCTCCAACAGCATCCTCACTGACCTCCCCACTACATTTCCCAGTCTCTCTCTTCGAGCCTTTGGAATTGCAGCCATTTCAAATTACAGTTCAAGACTGCCCTCCTACTTTTTAAAAACATGTATAGATTTACTTAAAAGTGACCTCATGTACCTTATCTTGCTTACTTCCCTGTTACATCTGCTCATCTAGCACTGGCCCTCTGGTCCTTCACACAATCTGGTTACTGTTACTACAAGCTCCTGCTGTCCAAACAACCTCTCTCTATTTCTCTACCTGGTAGTAAACTTTCATGTTCTTACTGATACAAGCATGAGCGACAACATGAAACAGCCCGCTCACTTTCTAGTACTATGCATCTTTACAGAGAGAACTGGTAAACAGGAGTACACCAAATTAAGAGAGATTTCATTGTGCTGCAATTTTTAATTGGACTAAAATCTTTTAATGATCTTCCCACTCTGTCGATGAGCTGGTCCAGCATTGGAACAGCTGACTGGGGGAGGTCATTGACAGGGTGACTCCGAGACGCCCTCTGCCTCGGTCTCGACACCGCTTGGTTTACTAGGGGTTGCGGTGTATGAAACAGGCAGGCAGGAAGCTGGAGCGACGCTGGCATCGAACTCAATCTGACTCCGACCGACATCTCCATAGGGCCCATTTGCGGTCCTATGTTGAGGCTGTGAGGACAGCAACAAGGAAGGAGTTCCTTGCTGCCCTCATAGCGTCTGTGAAGTCACGCCTGGTAGAGCTGCTTCGGGTGGTGCGGTGGCTGGTCAGTTCGGCCTCCCTCTGCTCGGACGGGGACTTGTCCCAGGCCCGCTGTGAGGAGTTTGTCACCTACTTCGCAGACAAGATCACTTGGATTCAGAGCGACTGACGCTGGGTTGGGGGCAGTAGGTGGAGAGCGCGAGGTGGAGACAGCCCCGTCTGGTCCAACTTTGTGGGGGGAGTTTCAGGAAGTGATGCCAGCCGATGCAGTGGATGTCTTGGGGTCTGAGAGAACCACCAGTTGATCCGTGCCCATCCTGGTTGGTGAAAGCCTCCAGCGAGACGTTGGGAACGGTGCTGGCGAGGGTGGTCAACGCGTCCCTGCAGCAGGGGAGGCTGTTGCCTAGCCTCAAGGAGGCTGTGGTGCACCCCCTGCTGAAGAAACCATCATTGGATGTGGATGCATTCGCCAGCTACCAACCTGTCTCTAACTTTCCCTTTTTAGGGAAGGTTATTGAGTGAGCAGTGGTGATCCAGCTGCAGGTGCATCTAGATAGCATTGGTTTCCTGGACCCTTTTCAATCTGGGTTCTGCCACAGCTATGGCACCGAGACAGCGTTGGTGGCCTTAGTCGACGATCTCTGCCGGGAGATGGATGCAGGATGTTCAACATTTCTTATCCTGCTAGATATCTCAGTCGCTTCTGACACCGTGGACCACGGGCTGCTGTTGAGACGGCTGCGTGACCTGGGGGATCTGGACAGGACTGTTCTTGAATGGTTCCGCTCATTCCTCTTGGGGAGAAGCCAGCGGGTAGTGTTGCCCCCGCACTTTGTCCTGCGGCGTTCCGCAGGGTTCCATTCTGTCTCCATTATTATTTAATGTCTGTATGCAGCCCTTTGGGGGAGGTCATGAGAGGGTTCAGGGTGCGATGTCACCAATATGCTGATGATACTCAGCTGTACCTCTCTTTTTCAACTGACCCAGACCCTGCTGTCTCGTTGCTATCCTAGTGTCTGGAGGCCGTGGCGGAATGGATGTGGCAGAGCAGACTGAAGCTCAACCCTGATAAGACAGAGGTGATGGTGGTGGGGAGAGCGAGGGAGGTGTCGGCCCCCCTGATTTGGGGGGTTCGCCCTCCTATAACTCAGCAGGTTCGGAGTCTGGGGGTGGTATTGGACGCAGATCTCCGCCTGGATCGACAGGTGGAGGTGGTGGCGAAGGCTGCCTTCCGCCAGTTATATCTGGTGCAGAGGCTGTGCCCGTACGTCTCCGGCCCGGACCTGGCCTCCCTCGTACATGCCTTCGTCACCTCAAGGTTGAACTACTGCAATGTGCTCTACGTGGGGCTGCCCTTGTTCCTGGTTCGGAGGCTGCAATATACGCAAAATGCGGCGGCCCGGCTCCTGTTGGGGACGGGTCGCCGGAACCACATAACACCTGTGCTCCAGACTCTGCACTGGTTGCCAATAGTGTGCTGAGCCAGTTTCAAGGTATTGGTATTGATCTATAAGGCCCTTCACGGTCTTGCGTACCTCAGGGACCGCCTCGCCCTCCGTGCCCCAGAGCAGCTCCTTCGGTCTGCTGGGGGGTGCCTTTTTTGGAGGTCCTACGTGTTAAGCGGGGGGCCACAATGGAGAGGGCATTCTCGGTGGCTGGGCCGCGCCTTTGGAACTCCCTCCCGGAGGAAGCTCGCCTGGCCCCCAGCCTGTTAACATTCCGACAAGTTTGTAAAACCTGGCTGTTTGTCCGGGCCTTTGAGGAGGTGGGTGGGGGGGTTAGGGGGTTTTAATCTCCCCCTACCCTTATTTATTGTTTTTTGTGCCTAACCCTGTTTTAATATTATTAGGATTGTTTTAAATTTTTATATGATTGTATTTTTAGGTTTTAAAATTGTTAGCCGCCCCGAGCTGTTTTCAGGAGGGGTAGGATAAAAATCGATTAAAATAAATAAAAAATAAATAAATATGATAATGCAGTCTTTACTGGATTGGCATTTCTGTACTTTCCTGAATGTGCATGGAATGAGGAGGTTGGTTGTTTCAAGTTTAAGGTGGAGGAAAATGGTGAGCTTTTATTTGTTCTCCCAAGTTGTACCTTGCTTAAAGTTTCTTGGGTTCACTGTGTTTTGAAAACTTGGAAGGTTCTTTCAAAGTGTTTCTCCCTTTTAGTTACTGATACAAGATTTCAAAAATTTATGTTTTTGTTGTCTAATCTAGTATAAGTATATTTTCCTCAAATATGTAATAGCTTTTAGAGAATATTTTTACAATTTTATGACAAGTCGCTAATGAAACTAAACCAGATACATAGCTGGAGTCTTCGACAATCTACATTTTTTTAATACACTGAACATTGACTAGTTTGTATACAGAGTTGATCATATTAATGTTACTAGTAAATAGGGAGCATCTTCATTGATAGTGTATTAAGGGATTATGGGAATCTGGCAAAGCTGTGTCATGTCACCATCATTATTCAGTGTCTGCATTGAGTAATTGATAAGCAAGTTTGAAGAGGCAGCTTCTGGTTGATGTTGCTACTCTGGTAAATTGCTGCAGCAAATGCTGTTTGAGGAAGAACATGTGTGTATCAATCTGGTTATCAATTTGAACAAAATCAATTCTCTGGCAATTAGCATAAAGCAGCCTCCAGTTTCCTGGCTACAACAAGGTCAATGACAACCTGTTCAGATGACACATCAAGCAGATGGCAACTATTAAATAACAGGAAAGCACCGTGGTGCTGGATGTACAAATGATGGAGATGCTTGCCTAGCAGAAGCTGTCACCACATTCCAGTTTCCCAGAAGTCTTTAGACAAGCGAGAGGGGGGAGTGGGGGAAGGATGGGCAGGGGCTTGTCTGGGTGAAAAAAGGGGAGCAGAAGTGGGTAGGGAACTGAGTATTTATGGGGGGTTTAATTTTTATGTTGTAATCATTTTTTGGGCGATTTTATTTTATTGAAAATTTATTTTATTATAAAACAATGACACAAACATCAAAGAAGGAGCAAGCAATATGAAGGTGAGCAATTGTGACATGGTATAGGGATAGTACATCATTACAACAAACGAGTATCTTTAGTTTAGAATCTTAAATCATTAATGTATTCTCTCCATGATCATAAAAAAATTGTACTGTATACAGAAGTTTGTAAATCAGATAACTCTAAAACAACAATAATCTCCAGAAAAAGGAGAGAATGTAAGGGAGGGGAGATATTTAATAATGGGACGGGACTAGGGCTAGGGAGAATCAGGGAGAGGGGGAATGGAAGTGAAAGAGGAAGAATAGAACTTACAAAAAATCAGGAACAGGGGGGAAATAATAGGGAAGATTGCAACAGGGAGGGTAGGGTAAAAGTGTTGCTGACATTTTTAATTCACTAACTCTAGGAAGTTCATCCACATTTTCTCTGTTTTGTCTTGGACGCCATTTCACTGAACCAATGTTCAATATGTAGGAAAGTCTCTCTCTTCCACTTTTGCAAGATTATTCCGTTAGCAATTAGAGCTGCCCTATTAAATCAGAGTGCTTGTGAACCAGAAAGTTTCCATTTTTTATGGACAAAGCCCAGGATTAGATTTTGGGGAAGAAAAAAGGGTTTATCCAGGATCATATTTATTGTTCAGGTAACTTCTGATCAGAAAGGAAAGAATGTAGGAGTAGCACCAAAACATGTGGAAAAGAGTGGCTTTAGTGCAGTCACTTCTCCAGCACCTGTTATGTATATGCGTCTATTGTAAACTGCCCTGAGTCCCTCGGGAGAAGGGTGTTACAGAAATAAAAAATTAAAAAAATAAATCAATCAAGTGTCAGTATAACAAGCTCATGACAAAGCTGGGGATTTACAAAGTCACTGTTATACCAGCTCTATTGTAGGACAGTCAAACATGGGCACTGAAAAAGACTGAAGATGAAGAGTGACACGCTAAGGTCTGATTTTCATTGTCATCCCCAAATGCTCTACATTAAGCAGTAGGAAATGTCACCTAATTTAGAAATTGCCTCCATCAGCACTGGTTCAGTTACAGCAGCTCACTTGATATGGACATGACAGAATGATCAATCAAGACATTCCAAAGCACGTATACACTAAAGAATGCTGCTACAGGGCCTGTGGTCATGCAGTTCTCAGTGGCACAGACTGAACATCTTCAGCCTGTGCCAGATCTAAAGATCTATTTGAGTAAAAACAGGCTGTGTCCCTTTGAGATTTTCAATGAATGAATGAATGAATGATGGGATCTCCCTCTGTTGTAATTTGATAAGCATTCAACCATAGATTCTCAATTGGCCTGAATACAAAGGACTGAATAGACTGCACTCTAAGCTTTTTTCACTCTCAAAATCTAAACCCAACACTTTCACCTTTATAGTCCCCAGATTCCTCCTTCTATAGCCTCGTGCTTATTATTCAGGAATTAGAGCGGAAATAGGTTTCCATAATATTGTTAGGAAAACAACCAGCCATCACCTTCTCTCTGGAGGTTTTGAATCTGTTGCCCAGCAAATTACAGTATTTAGGATGCTGCTGTAAAACCAGTGGGGCAAGACCAAAGCCAACCTCACTTTTAGTAGCAGATATTTTATTCAGTGTTTCTAAATCCGTCTGTAAAGAATATCTAATGAATTCATATAAGATGCTAATTAGATCCCCAAGGAAGGGTTTTCATGACTAGACGTTCTCTACCTTTCTTGTTAAAAAGCAATCAAAGTAAAATAAAAGATTGTAAACTATAAAGTATTTTAAACTGAATCACACTAAGGCTTTAAACCTGTTATAGGAGCACTATCTATTTGAAATACAAAGATCAGTTTCATTTTTAAATCAGAAATGGTTGATATTAATTTGCTTTCAACATTTTATTTTACATATCTGCAATGTAGCTGAACTATTTTAATCTTGAACAAGTTGAACGTTGTTCCAACTACAGGGTGTGGAAATATGTGCTGTACATCTGCCTTTACTATGGATCAGTAACTGGTTAAAGGACAGGAAGCAAAGATAGGACTGAATGGTCAGTTTTCACAATGGAGAGATGTAAAAAGTTGTGTGTCCCAGGGATCTGTATTGGGACCAGTGCTGTTTAATGTATTCATTAATGATTTGGAAAAGGGCATTAAGAGTGAGGTGATCAAATTTGCAGATGACACCAAGTTATTCAAGGTAGTTAAAACACGAGCAGACTATGAAGAACTGCAACAGGATCTTACAAGACTGGGTGCCTGGGCATCTACATGGCAGATGAGATTTAATGTGGACAAGTGCAAAGGGATGCACATAGGGAAAAATAATCCAAACTATGAGTACACAATGCAAGGATATGGGAGTTATTGTGGACAATACACTGAAATCCTCAGCCCAGTGTGCAGCAGCAGTTAAAAAAGCAAACAATGTTAGGAGTTAGTCGCAAAGGGATAGAGAATAAAACTGAGGATGTCATAATGTCTCTATACAAATCGATGGTGCAACCACACCTGGAATATTGTGTGTAGTTCTGGCCACCCCATCTCAAAAAAGACATAGCTGAACTAGAAAAGGTAC
This sequence comes from Sphenodon punctatus, assembly GCA_003113815.1. Taxonomy (NCBI): domain Eukaryota; kingdom Metazoa; phylum Chordata; class Lepidosauria; order Sphenodontia; family Sphenodontidae; genus Sphenodon; species Sphenodon punctatus. Next base: position 3,965,817 of record QEPC01009912.1, on the reverse strand, counting down.
AGAGAAGGGCAATGAGAATGACAAAGGGTATGGAATGGCTTCAGTACAAAGAGAGGTTTGACAAGCTGGGTCTCTTCAGCTTAGAGAAGACTGAGAGGGGACATGATAGAGGTTTATAAAATCTTGAGTGGTGTGGAACGAGTAGATAGGGAACCGTTATTTACCCTCTCAAATAGTACTAGAACTAGGGGACACTCCACGAAACTAGCTGCTGGCAGATTTAACACAAATAAAAGGAAGTACTTTTTCACTCAATGCATAATTAACTTATGGAATTTGTTGCCAGAGGACGTTGTCAAGGACAGTAGTATAGCTTGGTTTTAAAAAGGCCTGGGTAAGTTCTTGGAGAGTAGGTCCATTAATGGGTATTAACCAAGCAGCTTACGGGATGAAGTTCTTACTGTTGGGAGCTGGGAGTGAACAACAGGGAATGGATTGCCCATTGTGACTGTTGGCTCTTCTCCCATGCGATCGAGATTGGCCACTGTCAGAGGACAGGATGCTGGGTTTGATGGACCATTGGTCTGACTCAGTATGGCACTTCTTATGTTCCTTAGTTCAGACAGATTTCTGTATATATAAAACATGTCTCAAGCTAAGCAATGTATTAATTCCTGCTTTACAGAGACATTAATGGGTAGCTGTGTAGAGGCAAAAACACCACACAGATGTCCAGTTTCCATTGCCTTTTAGTGGAAGTCAGGTATTTTAGTACCATTTTTGCCTTTGAACATCTTTCCGTTTTTAAAAAAAAGTAAGGGTAAGGTAAAACAATTTTGAAAGCCTTGAGATGACTTAAAAAATAAATGCCCCATGCCCATTTCTAAAAAGCCACATAGTTCCAAAATAGAATTCCATTTTGGAAAGCTAAAAAATTGCTTTCTTTCTTTTTAAAGTTCCAGTGGCAAGAGAGATAATTCTGATCTTCTCTATCACGTGTGTACACATAAATTCACAGAACATGAATTTCCCAGGGGGTGGGAGTTTCGGTTTTAACTGAAAGAGGCTGAAAGTGTCTCAGTTAAAACCGAGATATTCGAGAATTGGGCCTGTCTTGGTTAACAATTCTCAGATCTTCTGTTCCCATTGAAGTCAACAGAAAATCCTCCATTGACTTAAATGGGAAGAGAGGGAAACCTCCTCCACACATCGCACACCCCACCTCTGGCCTCAGAAGGTGGGGATCCATTTCCCCTAAAACCCCCACCTGCTGGGACATGGCTTTACCCACCCCCAACCCCCGGGGCCCCTGTACTTTAATTACTGTTGCCGGTCTGGAGGGTGGGGGTGGCTGCCAGCTGGGCCGCCGCTGGGCCTTCTCCACTGCCCCGCAGCCGAGAGCACCCAGTGGCCTGGCAGCGGAGCTAGCTCCCGACACCAGTTAGCAGCGGAGGAGGCCCGGCTGCTGGTAGCAGAGATGGAAGCCCAGCTGGTGGCTGTCACCCCCACCCTCCGAACCGGACCAGCAACAGTAAGTAAAGTACAGGAGCCCCAGGGGTTGGGAGTGGGTAAAGCTGGGCCCTGGCAGGCGGGGGTACTATGGGTAATGGATCCCCACCTCCACCCGAGGCTGGGAGTGGGGTGGATGCCTGGGGTTCTTTTGGTGGGTTCCCATGTGTCTCAGAGGGTTCTTTTTCCCATTAACCCTATCCTCACTCACTTCAATGGGAAAAAGACTGACACCGATAGATCGGATACCAATAGGAGATCCAAGACACAGGGAAACCAAAACCAAAAGAAACCAAAACAGATATTTTGTCAGGAGTCCCACCTCTAGTAAACAGTGCAAGTTTCACCACATTACACCATCAGGGTGGTTCAAACTCTGAACAGGCCACTCTGGGTAGGAAGAAGGGGGAAAGTTAGTATTAATATCCCAATCAGTAACTGGCACCTCAGCTGAAGCTGCCATAAGACTTGGCCTATTTTATATGCAAGTCTCTGGCCAATGAGAAATTATTCCTTCTCTTCAGGAGGAGAAAGCACGGTTAACATGTTTGTCTCAAACATAACAGATGGAGACAAAGTAGTTCAGATGATATCTTTTATTGGGCCAACTACAGTTGGAGAGAGTATGGAAGCTTTTGGAACACGTAGGACACTTCCTCAGCCATATAACATGTCTTGCCAACAGTAGTTGACCCAATAAAAGATATCAGCTGAACTACTCTGTCTCCACTTCACAGTCTGACTACAGATATAAATGATTATAGAGCTGGGTCAAAATTTCAATTTGAATAGTCAGCCAGTGCAAACCTCTAAGTTACTTTTTACTCCCTCACTCAACCTTGATGTAAAATGTGAAGAATATACATCATGTGACAGTTGCGTTGGAAGTGAATGGAGACTAGCATTGGCAGGAACTATAAACACAAAAGCAAATTTACAAAAAACCACAAAACTTTAGTTTAAAAAAACGTTAAATGCACAATAGTTTTTAAAACTCAAAACTTCTCTTCAAAAACATCACAAAATCATTTTGATTCTAGTTTAAACCCCAAAAAACATACAAATTCATTACAATTACAATTAAAAAAACATTCAACTCCATACATTGCAACAAGACGAACGCCAAAAAACATGGAAATTATTTCTGAATTTGAGGAATATTTAATATTTTATCCTCATCAACATAAATGTAATATATGTACTTAATTCCTTACCATACATACTTTGATTCATTTTTATCAAACTAAACGTTCACATTTTTCCATTATTAAACTTTAATTTATCATCATAATTCGACAATGAAATTTTTTTTCAGAGTGCATTAACTTTCTACAGAACTACATTCTGTACAATGAATTCTATGTTCTCTACACTGACATTGTTAACAGTTTATTGTATAAAGTGTATACAATTTGTATACATGTAAAGGACGTTTGACTCAGTATGAAAAGTTGCAGACTTTTGACTCGATACTTTTGATTCTGTATGAAAAGTCTGCAACTTTTCATAGGAGTGAAAAGTGTGCAACTTTTCAAAAGTTGTAGACTTTTAAAAGTACGGAGTCAAAAGTCTGCACGTTTTCATACCTAGTGAAAAGTCTGTAACTTTTGTAAAGGTGCAGATATCTCACTTGGTATGAAAAGTTGCAGACTTTTAAAAGTACGGAGTCAAAAGTCTGCAAGTTTTCATACCAAGGGGAAAGTCTGCAACTTTTGAAAAGTAACTTTCCTTATGCTGTGTTTTGCCGGTCAGCAGCTGCTCAACTGCATATGCACAAACCAGCAGAACCCATTTTTAAATCATGAATAACTCTATTTTGGCTGCACCAACCACTACCATATTACAGAAGCAGTTGTTATTGATCTCATGCACCAAGTCTGACACGTTTGGGGGCTCAACTCATCCAGGGGGAGGAGATATTGAGGATTCAAAATCGTGAGGACGTCTGCATTTTGACCACAACCAATTAACTTTTAAACAGTCATAACATTTTATTTTCCTGATAGGTCTTCTTCAAACTTTGTGCATATGATGGTCCTCATAAATTATAGTCATGGATGAATTTTCAGAAATATAGCTCAAGCGGTTTCCTCAAAATCGGGGCATTATAAACAGTCCCCTGTTTATAATGGAGAGTGGTTGTGCATTTAACTTCCTAAATAAATTAAATCAGAAGCATAGATGATGGGAAAATGTGCCTTGCAGGTATAGAATTCTGCTTCTTCAGATTTTTCTGTATACTGTGAAAAAATAATATTTTACCTAGTACTCCTATTTTCCTTATTTTATTATGCCACTGACTGGGCACGTGTACATCTCCTCCTCTTGTTTATGGTTTACCCTTCACACAGAAAGCTTGCTCGCTAGCAAGCTGTAAGTGAAAGTGCTTGGTAATTTACTGCATTGATCTTCATTATGACCTTCTGCTGCTGTCAGAGAAAGGTAGGGTAATGGACTAGAGGCACTTGTCACTGAAAATGGATGCTTTCTCCACAGGTAATACAGTACTTATAAAAAATTTAACAAGCTCATAATAACTGCCTTGTTGCCCTTGTTTCTTTATTAATTTACAACTTGGAAAACCTCCATACTCGTATTGCTAATGTTACATGTTGTATTTCTTAATTTTTCATTGCACCAAAGACAAATGTGATACAAGAACCTGAAGAGCTTGTCTCTCTTTCCTTCTAGCCTTTACAAATATACACAAACTACCTAGAGCACTACATTTTAAACAAACATCATTCAACTACATCTACCATTTGGAGTCATTAGAAAAGCAAGAGAATCTTCTAAAGACCTGTCTACATTAGACAAAAAGCACAGTGACCAGAAGGGTTTTTAAAAGGACACCATCGATTTGAAATTCAGTCAGTTAAAATACATATATAAATTGCTGGCATTATTCCTGTGTTTGAAACTTCCTGCAGATTTTTATGATTTTACATTCACATTTTCCTATTTTGAATTTTTTCTTCCCTCCTATTGTTGTGTGAAAAATGCACACAGCTTCCTCTGTTTGGCTAAACACAAAGGGAAAATTAAAATGATTATACTACTGGTTGTCAAATATATGCCAGCTGGATGCATCAAAGCTACCTCAGGTCCACTGAGCCTGAAGACTGAGATGATGGTGGTGGGGAGGAGCAGCCAACAGAAGGGTGCCGTCTCCTCCCTCAGGGCCCTGCATGAAGGTGGTGAGCCAGGAAAGAAAGAACTTGGGCATTAGTTTCAACTATGCTCTGTCCATAAAAACTTAAGTATTGGGCATGGTTTGAATATGTTTTTTTCCAGCTGCGCAATTTGTGTAAACTAAGCCCATACTTATCCCAGGATGACCTTGCCACAGCAACACATGCCCTGGTGACCACGAGGCTTGATTTCTGTAATTCCCTCTTCTATGGGCTTTTTTTTCATTTCATTTCATTTTTTATTTGTATCCCGCACTCTCTTGCCGAGGCAACTCAAGGAGGCTCACAACAAAAATGAAAAATATAACAGTAAAGTACAACAGCTGGTTTAAATCCCAACAGGGGACCCAGTAGCAACAAAAACAAAACAACCCACCTCTCTACAATACACCTCTATAATACCACACAGCAAATCACAACAGCTGGGTTTAATCCCACACAGGGGACCCAGTATAATTTCATAAAATCCATACTATCATATATACCGTCCCCCTATCACTACCCCATAACAACATTCTAAATTCCTTCCATCTCAACACCCATCCCACACCCTGCTGCCTCCAGGGTGGGCCCTCCACTCACCCCTCACCCCGCTCTCACTGCGGGACGAGGTTCCCATCCTACAATCTCTAAATACAAAAATAATCTGTAATATCCATCAGCAGTGCTCCTCTGTCACTCTTGCAACTTATTCAGAATGTGGTAGCACAGCTGTTTACTAGTTTGGGCAGTCATGATCACATTATGCCTGGTCTGCATTCTTTGCAATGGCTGCCTGTAAAGCGATGGATTTTAGATTTCATTGCTGGTTTTTAAAGCCCTGGCTACATTCAAGCCCTGCTCATGGAACCTCATCCTACTGGCTATCTGCTCAGATGCAACCCACTGTTTGGAAATCCCACCATCACATGTTAAGTATTCAGGTGATTGGGTCTTTGCTGTGGCAGATCTCTCAGTGTGAAATTGCTTCCTCCAGCACTCTCTAAAGAAAATACATTCATTGAGCACCACAAAGGTCCCTGCATGAAAAGCAGTATGACAGTAGAGAAGCATACAAAAGCACAACAGACAGGGGTGAGGGGCAAAGTAGAGATTAGAACAGGTAAAACCTGCAAATAGAAGATTTCCAACTGGCAATTCATTCGCTCATTTTTATACAGCTAGAGTCCAGCTCTGAAAAGGAGTTAGCATTTAACACAGAGATGAAAAGCAATTTGGTGCTGCAGAGAACACACTGACTATTGGATTAGCTGACAAAATTTTGACATAAATATACCTGCAACACTGTTTGTTTTGCTATCACTAGACACTGATCCTATTAAATGGAGAGAAACTTTTGTTGAATACAGCAATTTTTTAAAAAAATCTGAAGTTACCTTATGCAAAATCATTATGGATATATTTTAAACAACAGATATACAGTAAAGAGAAAACAACGTAGAAATTCTCTTCACAGTCTAGATGAAAATATTCAAAATATAATGACCAAAGATGAGATGCTTCCAACTATATGTAACCAATGTTATGGCTTATGGCATACTGTTTTAATAATTATTGCAAGCTGAAGCTTCTTAGCGCATATCAAATAAGTCATTGTGGCTGCTGCATGAATTGTGAGATTCATCATACAATTCTGAATGCCAGTCAATTCTCCTGGAAACAAGTGCAACACAAAGACGGTACTTTCCCAATTCACTTTTGTTAACAGTTCTCACTGGTTGCTTCCAGCATTATTTTACCTACTGCCAAAAACTGTTTTAGAATATCTATTATCCCAGATATCTAAGAAAGCACAATCACAACTGCTGACCATCTTTTTTCCTACTGACAACCTTCTAAGTGGTTTAAATTGCAAATCCTGTCACTGACATTCATCAGATATCCCTAAGCAAACTCATTTTCTTACATAGGGTGCTCTTAACCTTATTTTTTAAAATAGAATGCATGCGTACGTGCACACAATCTTAATTAAGGCAGCCAGAAGGTGGCAAAGAGCCACGACTCTGGCACCAACCCCAATTATCTCCAAAGGGGCAAGGCCAAACCACATGACATCTTGAGTGCCCCAGGCCTGCTCCTCAACTTTGGCCAGTGGCTAACTTAGAGGCTGCCTCTGTAGTTCACTATAAGGATCTACTACAGTGCAGCAATTCACTCCATGATGCAACTTGCAGCATGCACCAGAACTGTCCAAGGTGTTTATCAGCAGCATGTAGTACAGAATTTCCCAAATTGTGGGTTAGAACCCCAAGTGAAGTCGCAGCATCTGCACATGGGGTCACAATCCCATATATTTAATACACTTTGTCTGTCTTTGCTGCCATCTGGGGATTATAATTAAGTCTCAAAATGGGGTCACATAGACAAAACGTTTTGAAACCACAATGTAGTGGGCCGGTGCAAAGTCGGTGTTGCACATTGTTGAGTGTGCCACACGGACATAATTCAGTTTGCACTGGTGCTAGCAGGATTGATGCTGGTAGCAATATTTTCGTCCACTGAAAATCCCTTGATATAACCTGACCTTATCCTAACCAGCTTCAGAAGGGTCATACATGTTTCTCATTAAACAACAGAACCCTGAGTGATCCCATACTAGCTGCTTCTAAATGTTGTGTCCTCTAAAACCCTAGCAAGCATCTGACTATTCTACCTCTCCAAGGCAGCTTACTTTTCTCAACAAATATTTCTGACTATCTTCCTTGGTGAAATCCACTGTGTGCTATTTACATTTTTCTGAATACTTCTTCCCAAAGAATAGTTTAAATCAGCATGACCAGCACACAACTATTATGAAATGTAAAGCAGCTAAGAATCTTACAACTTGGCAAATTACTGGAGGTGCTTTTATGAAGATGAAGACTTATTCACCTGCTGGAGTTGTGCTTTTGAGATGCGAATGACAGGGGGAAACTTGTTGTCACTGGGAATGAGAGGAAGTTGCCTATGGACGGTTGAGCGGGAAGAGGAAGAGTGGCTCTCTGCTGATTGACTCCTGGAAAAGCCAGCCACTTTCTTAGGGTCCCAGTGGGTGGAGAGATAGGCTAGAGGGTTCAGGGTTCGGAGGATGGGACTCGAAATTCTTAGCGTAGAGAAATGCAGCATGTGAGATGAGTTGAGCTGTGAGAACAACATGGTAGGAAAAAATAAGTTTTTCAAATATATATATTTTAACACTTTTTGGCCTACGGTCTATGTAACTTTATAACCAATTTCTGACTTGTCAAAATGACATCTTTTAAGGGTAAAAATTGGTAAATTACGAAACACTAAAATCTGGTGGGGGGGGGAATAGTATCATAATATAAAGTGAACATTACTTCTCTTCTCAGGCATCTATTTCCCAACATTCCTCTACTCAGCAAGTGTACACCCAGAATGCATCTATGCACTAAAGGCAGAACGTGGTTGATCGTCTTATTCTATCCTTGCAACTGTTTAGCACATCTACAAAACAGATTTATAAAGCTATTTTTGCACATCCCCACAGAATGCTTGACAACTGTGATCATATCAGCATGTTACAAGACAGCTGAAACACCTATTTTGTAGAGCATCAAGACTGGGCACAAAGGCATATGGGAAATTTCTGAAAACAGGGAATAAAAGTAGGAGACAAGGTTGGCCGGGTCAAGTTTTAGAAACTGTGGATTCCCGACTGGAATTTGACCTAAACTGAATATGTTGCAACCAACTTGAAAAACTGACATTGAAACTAACTGGAGTAGCTGTAGTATTTGGAAAAAGTTACTATGTAAAAACTGTAAGCTCAGAGCCTTTCAACTCACAGTTTTCTGAAACGCTGCCATACCCCCAGGGTTAACAGAAGTCCAGACAAATCTGAAGCTTTTACATGCATAAGTGAAGCCACCTAAATCTGGACAAGCCCTTAATAGGTCGTTAAATTCATATTACTAAGAATCATTACATTACTATCATCAGTGGTTTTGTAACTTGTTTGCTCTAAGTATTTTAGTTTTTTTTAAACATAATATGGGCAAAGACACTGAATAAATCCTCAAAAATGTCTTGGTTTTTTTCCCTCTGAAGTCTTATTCTTTTCACTCTCACTGATATTGGAAAGTCTCATGGTTATTCTTTTCATGGTTCCATCCTGAGAGTACTATGGACATGTTATGCAGTTTCTAAACAGAAGGTTTATCAGCAGCATTATTCTTCCAGTACTCACAAAACACAGTTGCCATTCACTTAGAAAACTAATTATTCCTCACTAACATCACCAAGGGATATCCAAAAATCAGTCTGCGAGGAGGAAAGGTAAGCTGAAATTAAACAAGATGGAATTCCTGAAGTGCATGGAAGAGACCTTAAGACTCCTGCTTCCTATATACATAACAATTAAAAGCAACTTTAATGATGTTTTGCTATGTAATAAATACATTCAACCATGCAGACACACCTTAAAATTATGTAGCTGTATGTATGAAGCATGGATTTCTGAACAAGTGTAACCAGAATGGCTGATCAGGTTGCTAAATTTAACTTAAAAGATTAATAAAATTATAGAATTTTAGGACTGGTGAATGTGCCTTAAAAGGGATTTCGGCCCTAAAATTCTATAATTTGATTAATCTTTTATGTTAAATTCAGCAACCTGATCAGCCATTCTGGTTACACTTGTTCAGCAATCCCTGGCAGATGTGTATCTCTTCTGTTTTTTAAAAAAATAGGAAACACTGGGGGCTGAGTAGCATGTTCCATTGCCTAACTAGTCTTATAGGTCCTTTTTACACAAGACCTGCTAGTTTAATTATACTAATAGGGATGGGCAAACGCAGTTTGGAAGTTCGGACCAAACTCAGTCTGTTCGGTCGACCGAACTGAACTTGAATTTCAAACCAAACCGAACCAAATTTCCGAACTCCGTTCTGTTCGCCCATCCCTAGTGGCAACACACACCAAAAAAACTAGTTCTGAATGGCTGAACTTGGTTTGGAAGTTTGGAATTCGACCGAACTCGGTTTGTTCAGTCGACCAAACTGAACTCGAATTTCAAACCGAACCAAACCGAATTTCCGAACTCTGTTCTGTTCGCCCATCCCTACATACTAATTATTTTTTGCATTTGATATTTAGAAGATAAAAGTTTATACTTCTAGGCCATGTAGCCCAACGTGGCCGATAGGTTTTTCTTTTGTGAGATTGGTTATTTGTATTTTGTTATGACCTAACGGTCAAGACAATAAACCATTTTACCTTACCATACCGTATCATTTTCATTGCTCCCCTCTAAATCCTCATCAGTTCATCAGTATCTTTCAAACTATTGTAGACCCACCCTAACAACTATTCCATCTAACCAAGGAAAAGTCAAGGCAAAAACTTTGCCTATGATCACAGTATCCAACTACTTGGATGGTTTTCTGTCACAGGCACAGTGGTGGTACAGGAAAGATGTGGCTCGTCCAAGACATACTTATATTACAAATTTTGAGGGAATCAGAAAAAATGCAAGGGGTTTGACTAGTATTAACTATTTGGGGGTATGCTAAAGTCAGCAGAAGGTGTACAACAGTGTTGGGCCGAGGTCGGGCCTCCCCTTTCTCTCCCACAGTGTGGGAGCTGATCCAGTTGCACAGACAGATGTGAAGAACAGGCTAAACATTTCTGCTGCACTGGTAGAAGTTGTTAGTGGAAAATACAGTAAAATCAAGAGCAGGACTCAGCTGTGTTACTACATTTATTTATTTATTTAATCGCATTTATACCCCGCCCCTCCTGAAACAGCTCAGGGCGGCTAACAATATCAAAAATTAAAACACAATTATAAAACATTTTTAAAACACTCATAAAATCAACAGTTAAAACACGGCTAGGGAACATAAAAAGAATACAATAAATAAGGGTGGAGGGGGATAAAAACCCCTAACCCACCCTCCCACCCTCCCCAAAGGCCTGGGCGAACAGCCAGGTTTTGCAGATTCGCCGGAATGTTAAAAGGCTTGGGGCCAGGCAAGCTTCCTCCGGAAGGGAATTCCAAAGATGCGGCGCGGCCACCGAGAATGACCTCTCCATTGTGACCCCCCGCTTAACATGGGGGACCTCCAAGAAGGCACCCCCAGCAGACCGAAAGAGTCACTCTGGGGCACGGAGGGCGAGGCGGTCCCCGAGGTATGAGGAGCCCAGACCATGAAGGGCCTTATAAATCAATACCAAAACCTTGAACCTGGCTCAGCTCGCTACTGGCAGCCAGTGCAGAGTTCGGAGCACAGGTGTTATGCACTCCCGATGGACCATCCCCGAAAGGAGCCGGACGCCGCATTCTGCACTAGCTGCAGCCTCCAAACCAGGAACAAGGGCAGCCCCACGTAGAGCGCATTGCAGTGGTCCAGTCTCGAGGTGACGAAGGCATGGACGAGGGAGGCCAGGTCCGGGCGGGAGATGTACAGACGCAGCCTCCGCACCAGATATAACTGGCGGAAGGCGGCCAGATATAATCAGAAGAGTTTGTAAAAGCATATATCAAAATACGTAATTCACATTATTGACTTATAATGTTATACAGCATACCTTAGAATATATAATGAAAAATATTGCCTTATAGAAAAAAATTATCCAAATAGTTAAGATAAGGGAATTTTAAGAAAAAAATGGAAAGATGCATCTTCAGTATGAACTTGTAAATCAAAGAAAGTTTAAGGATGGAAGTCCATTCCCTTTAATTTTCAGAATCAATTTGCATGATGATGTCAACAGGTTGTAAAGCTGTATTTAGTTCTGTAAACTTATCAATCACTTCAGATATATCCCTGCAGAGGAATCTATATTGATGTTCAAGGATGAGGAATTGATTTTGAACGTAATGATCTGAAAATGTAGGGAATACAATAGGGGTTATATTTTAACTTTTACAAACATATGTTATAAATCACACATGATAATTTTAAATAATTTTGAAAGATAAACTATACTGGAAAGTAAAGGTTTTTTATATTTATGTGTTGTCAACAATCAATAAGATCTTGTATTATGATTACTTTGCAGTGGAAGGGGGTTGCAATTTTTTGGTTTTTATAACAGTAATTGATAGTTATTATTAGATAGTGAAAGTTATTCTAAAACAATCGCAATCTATAAATTTCTTAAAACAATTATGAAAAGTGAAAACAGTTTATTCTTACCATGACGTTGGAGGACCATGAGGACATTTTCCACCAAATCTCTAGTGTTCCACGCGCACACCCAGATCGCAGAAGCAAAATCAATCATACTTTCCCATAAAAGTTGCAAATTATGAAAATAAAATAAGAGTAATTAATAAGAAATGAATCTGGCATGTAAAATGTATGTGTTAGACAATAGATAATTAGAATACCAGTGAATACATGGTAAAGCTAATTACCAATTGTAATAATGGCATCTGCAATATTCTCCATGTGTTCCAAGTAACAACTAAACAACACAGATTTTTCTAGTCACTGTCTCACTAGTTCAGAGTCGAAGCAAAGGGAGAACGGGTATGGTATGGTTAATTAATTATAGTGTTTGTGTTGTTAACAGGTGGGTTGTGGATGGGTCAGTGAATGAAAAAAGAAAGTGTCCCCCAGGAGTTTGAAAAAATTTATAAACGTAAAACGCAACACTGCAGATTAGAACCGCCAGAACGAAAACTACAGAATGCAAGCGGGGAACGTAAACCACTATGCTACCATGTCCTATTGGCTATGCATGACTTCAGACTTCATACGCATGCATACATGGATGGGATCCCGAGAGTGTTTTATAGGACTGGCCGGCACAAACTTTCCAGGTTTGGAACAGCACTGGATGGCAAGTTGTAAACACTCTCGGCCGGGCGGGGAGGGGACGGGGAGTGGGGGACTTATAGTTTCCTAACTCTTTGGGGGGGGTGGTTCACGTTCACTCCCAACCCTAGTTGCTGCAGTTAGCTGTTTAGTGTTAACTGTTAACATAACAAAGGAGGTAGGTGTGGCGGCGGGTGTGTGATTCAGATGAATGTCATTCACTCAGCTCATCTCTCAGCTGTGCCTGTGACTCCGAGGGCTTAGAGTGGGAAGGAGGGGAGTCAGGGTGCCGCTCACAGATGTTTTATGTATTGCCTGCGTGCCTGCACTCCCCTAAGTCCTCCCATGCCACTGAGCCGCTGCTTATGTGTTACATTGTGAATTGTGATGCATTGTTACATTGTGAATATGGTAGTGGTGGGTGGGTGTCCCAGTGGGTCAGTCAGGTCATGTGCAGGGCTGGGCAGGACAGGAGGGGGGGAAGGCAGTGAGCATGGGGGCAGGTAAGGTGGAGCTAACTCTGGGGTCAAGGAAGGTGGGGGGCAGGGCAGTCAGTGACAGCGTCGGTGAGTGAGCGTAATGCCGGTGGCGCTACGGCTGCATAATAGGACTCACGCCTGGCCTTGGCTACTCAGTCTTGGCTATTGGTTAATGTAATAACCAAGCATATTTTTTTGGCATACAAAGTATGCCATGAGTAACACAACACAGCAATAATTTTATGATTAACATACAACAGTAATGTAAAAGTAAAAACAAATTTTTTAAAGTGACACAGAACAATGGGGATTCGAAGCCACGAAATGACAGCTTCAAATTGTACAGCAAGCGGGAACCTTAACAACTATGCCACCATGCTCTATTGGTTTTGCAGGAGTTGATATTGCCGTTAGTTAGTTCACTACTGTTGTTGTTCACATTGGATCAAGAGATACTCCAACAGAGTTCTGTTCTTCTTCTAGACTACGGAAGTGCGGAATGAGGATTGTAACAAACTCTTCTGTATGGACTTCATTCCTTCAACTTTCTGTACTGGTCCGATGATGTAAAAAATGACTGAGTCAGCCAATACACAGGTCACCTTAAACTCCCACCAGGAGTTTTGCTCAAAAAACTGTAGTTTGGAGGTCAATTTACGATTACATAAAAGATCAATTTACCATTAAATAAAAACACCGTCCCTTGAACTCCCACCCAGACCATGTGCATGTATGTATTTGAGAAGAATGAGCAGTGATTGCGGCACAGAGGGACAACACCAGCAGTCAGCAGCACACACATGCGCAGCAGCGCTGCATACTCCCTTCGCGGAACCACAATAAACGCTCATGACTGTCTCTCATATATTAAATTGGCGGAAGGCGGAAAAAGGCAGCCGATTGTACGCGACAACAGTAACGATCAGAAAAAGCAATAAAGCACATAAATACTGCCTCTGCGGATTCTTGTAGCAGCAAATGCAGAATCGCGGAGGTACCGAGCGGAATTCCACATGGCACAACGTCGGATGCCGAGTTTTAGGAATGGAATTGCGGCGTGGTAAAATCTTCTGCCGCATCACCTCTAATGGCTAGTAGTGTAGCTAGTTTTAAAAAGGGATTGGATAAGTTCTTGGAGGATAGGTCCATTAATGGGTATTAACCAAGGAGGTTTGGGGAACATAACTTTTTACTGTTGGGGCCTGGAACAACAGGGAATGGACTGCCCAATGTACTTCACCCAAGAGAAAGATATTGGCCACTGCCGGAGACAGGATGCTGGGCTTGATGGACCACTGGTCTGACCCAGTACGGCACTACTTATGTTCATATAAGTTGCCTCTACAATGGAAAGAACTAACAGACCAGTGGATGTTCATATATGAAGTACAATATTTTGGAGGTCACTGTTTATTTATTTATTTAGATTTATCCACCACCCTGCCTATGAAGGCTCAGTGTGGCTTACAGTCAGTAAAACAACAACAATAATAAAATCCACAATATAAGAACTCCACCCGTCTCTCAAAACTCCCACCCTCCCCACAGCCCTACCCAGAAACCCAACCCCTACCCCACCCGCCAAATGCTTCTTTAAATAAAAAAGTTTTACACAGCCTTGAAGATGCCTAAGCTTGGATTCAAGCAAACCTCCTGGGGAGGGTTCCACAAAACCATGGCAGCAACCAAGACAACCCTCCTGCACACCCCTGTCCCACAGACAAGGATAACAGATGGAACCTGCAAGAGGGCGCAGACTACTGCATGTATATCAAGCCCTTCTACTCGCTTCACTGATCTTCCAAGTTCAAGGGGGCAGCTTTTATCCCCAACCGCTCAATGACCTGGGCCAGATATAGCAAAACATTGCTTAAAGCTTTGAGATGAAGGACTGTCTACACCCCTGTTCTCCAGTTCTGTTTCCATTTTCATTGTTCCATTGTTAATAGTTTTCATGGAAGAAAAGGTCCCTCTTTTCATACTGCTTGTAGGGTACTGCTTCCTCTTCACAATACAGGTTTGTTTGATTCATACTTCTTTCTAGGGAAGACCATTTTTCACCCACCCACTTCCAAGCACTGTCATTGTAAGCCTTAGTTTGTATCACCTGAATTCTATATTTTCTATTGCTATTTCAGATAATTTCATCTCTACCTACCCTAGAGTTTATCAAAATAAGTCAGTACACCTTAAACTAGAAGCAGGGGAACTCATTTCCATGCAAGCTTACTAGCTGACAACTTTAATAATTCTAGGTAGGGTTGAGAAAGCTGTGAACTAATTGATCAAATATTATGGGTGAGGAGCTTCTATGAATGTAAGAAACTCCTGCAGGCTAAGAAGGGGGACTTTGAAAAAGCCAATTGGGACAAGCTGATACAGGCAGCAGATAGCGGGGATTCCGCTTCCTTTTGGAAAATAGTCAATGGGGCTATTAGAGAGAACCCAACTTGCAGACAGTGCCCAATTTCACCTGGCTCTTGGGAGAGCTATTTTGGCAAACTTTTTTCTGGAGTTCAAGGCCCAGTAGTGGAGATCCTGTCCTTTCGGGCATGGTCATATTTGAGGAGAACTGGGTCCCTGTCACTCCTGAAGAGGTTTGTGCTTTGATAGACTTGGGTCGAAACAAGAAAGCTCCAGGCTTTGATCTGGTTTCATTGGATCTAATAAAGAGGTTCAAGGATTGGTGGGTTCCAGACTTGGTAGTGCTTTTCAATGTACTTAACAATTCAGGGATTATTCTATCTGGCTGGGAGAAGGCGGTGGTTGTACCGATATTTAAGAAGGGGAATAGGGGGCTTCCAGGGGACTACCAGCCTATTAGTTTGATACTCATTATCAGCAAACTTTATGCTAAATATTTGCTAGCACGCCTTTCTAGATGGCTGGTGGACCATCACATTATACATCCAGAACAACCCGGCTTTCAGGCAGGTCGATCAGCGACTGACCACTGCCTCATCTTAAATCACCTTATCACTAAATATATCTCCCAGAAGCAAAAGCTATACGCAGCATTTATAGATCTACGTGCAGCGTTTGATCTTATTGATAGGCGGTTACTGTGGGAGAAATTGGAAAGGGCGCTTATAGATTCTCGCCTTCTTTTATTAATCAAAGCTTTATATTCCAATACACAGATGGTTATTCGTTATAATGAGGCAGGTTATTTGAACAACAATATTCCTTCTAGGAGGGGTGTCAGACAGGGCTGTGTGCTGGCCCCTACCCTTTTTAATTTCTTTATTAACGATCTGATTCCTGTGATGGCAGCCAGGGAATTTTTTCCGCCCAAATTGGCAGCACGACATATTGGCTGTATGTTATACGCCGATGATGCGGTCTTGCTGTTACAGACCAGGGTGGGGCTTAGAAGGCAGTTGGAGGCCTTGGCTAATTATTGTGATACCAATCATTTGGAGATCAATTATGAAAAATCCAAGATTGTGGTCTTTGCCCAAGCCCCATACAACTCCAAGTTTTGCTGGTTCATTAAGCAGCATTCACTTGATCAAGTTGATTCATATAAGTATTTAGGGCTGATTTTTAGCTCAAATGGAGGCTGGAATGTGCATCTGCAGTTGGCGCTTCTAAGATCAAAGGGGCCTTCAACAGCTATTCTCCGCTTTTTTCATGGGACTAAAAGGGGAGCACTGACTCCTGCTGTTAGGGTTTTTAATGCCAAGGTATGGCTCAATTACTCTATGGGGCAGCAGTATGGGCACATTCCCTGGAAGTCAAAATGGAGGAACCCCAAGCAAAATTTTTGCAGGCTTTATTTAAAACTATAAAATGTATACCATATGTGGTGCTGAGGCTCGAAATGGGCCAGTGTTCTACTAAATGTAGGCTATGGAAAATTATGTTCCATTTATGGCTTAGGACCATCCATCCCTTAAAGGGTTACTGGTGTTTTTACAACATGATCACTATAATAGCCCTTGGAGGAAGTCTGTTAGCTTGATCTTAGGCCATTTGGGTTTTTCGGCTCTTTATTTTGTAAATAAGACCTTTGTTACAACTAGAGCAGAAATTTTTCTCCGTTTAGTCAATATTGACAGGCAGGAGGATTTGTCTTGTGTGGCCAATTTTGGCTCCCTTAATAATTATAAATGTCTGGCTCCACCACAAGGGACTGTGGCTAGGTATCTCCAAGGACTTACATCATATAGGAAGAGGCATTTATTTTTTTGGCAAGAGTAAATGCTCTGCCCCCCAAATTACTGGAGGGGCGATTGTCAGCAGAGCCTTTTTCAATACAACTCTGTCCATTTGATCATGAACAAGTGGAATCTGTGGGCCACATATTGACTGAATGTAGACATTATACTAAATTAAGGGAATACTAGTTGGCCCAACACCTTCAGAGGTGGCCGGGTAGATCCACTTTTGAGTTGGGGAAACATCTTCTAGAGGATCATTCTGCTGAAGTTTCTATTGCAACTGCCAATTTTTTAGTGTAGGCCTTCGATCTTAGGAAAAATTCCTTGCAATTTGGATGTACCTCCTTGGATGAGGGGATTGTTGTATGATGTTGGTATTTATATCTCTCACTAAGATTTGTATCAGGGCCGGCCCCAGGCATGTGCGACATGTGCGGTCGCACATGGCCCCGCGGGAGTTTGGGGCCTCGCTCCTGCAGCCTGGTCTATTCCACTGTCAGCTGCGCCTGATTCAAATCCATGCCGCCGGAGCTGCTAGCTAGCCATCCCCAATCAGCTGAGTTCAGCTCAGCTGTAGCCCCGCAGTGAGGGGGTGGGGAGAGAGGAGGAGAGAGAGCAGCAGCAGCACCACCAGCCTCAGGAGGAGGAGGCAGAGCTGAGGATAGCAGGCAAATAGAGACTTGAGAGGCTAAAGCAGCAGCTGCCGCGAGGAAGCGGCAGCTCGCCTCCTCCCACGGCAGAGTCCCACCTTGGATGCACCTCCCTGAGCTGGGTTCCCCTGTGCACTCAGTCCGCACTCCTTGGATTTTCTGAGGGCTGCTGCTTCTGCTATTGCATACCGCCCGCTTTGTGCCTGCTCCATTAAGCTGGCAGAGCAAGCTTGCTGATGGTAGAAGCTTCCCCTCCACCAGAGGCACTTTCTCGCAGAGCCTCTCTGAATTGCCTTTCCATGGCTCCTCACTTGCCTTTGCCTCCTAGGAGCTCTGCACAGCAGCAGCATGATCGGGGAGATAAAGCTGTTTGTTTACAAACAGCTCCTCCCCAGTGGATGATCAGAAGGTTGCTACCTTGTAAAAAAGGTTCTTTGAGATGGTTCCGAACATTCTCACAAATGCCCTTCTCTTACAGGCAGATACCAAGCTCACTAGTTTGAAAAACCATGTGATGGTCTCGAGCCCCCACAGTATATAACAGTTGCTTCTAACCCAGAGTGTGCAAGAATAAAATTCTTTGCGGAGTTGGAAGGGCGGGTATTTGTGAGAATGTTCAGAGCCATGCCAAAGAGCCTTGTTTACAAGGTAGCAACCTGCTGTTCTTCTTCAAGTGGCTCCTCCCATTATCACAAATGGAAGAGTACCAAGCCTAGACGACTGCTAAATTAACATGTTTCATCAGTCAATAAAGTGTCATTTATTTTGACTGAAAGCTTTGTATTGTTTTTATTTATTTATTTATTTTTACAACTAACAAGAGGTTTTTAAGTGTGAACAGCAGAACCCAATATAAAGAGTCCTAGAGCAGTCTTCAGTGTTTAAATGCAAAGCATAATACTTCATAAAAGTATGCGGGGAGCTCCAGGTTGCAGTCCTGTAGAACTCTTGGGGAGAGAGATTGGAAAAAGCAGCTGTGGAAGCACCCATATGCCCAGCTGAATGGACCTCCCACCCCCCGCAGGGGTCTGCCTGCTGCCCCCCTCCCTTAGAGAAAGGCAGGAGAGCACTGCCCCCTCCTTTCCCATGATGGTGGGCAATTGGGCGTGTTCCAAAACTGAAGTGCCACTGCCAGGAGCAGACATCCATCCCCTGATTTTCCCCACACACTCCAAGTGGGCTGGCTCCCCAACCCCTCCCTCTGCAAATATGCAGATTTGCATAAGTGGGTGGGGTGTAATTATGCAAATTAGGTCCCACACCAAGACTTCGCACATGGCCCCAAAAACCCTAGGGCCGGCCCTGGTTTGTATTATATCTACTTGGGATATATTGTTATGTATGAATTGGTTTGGGGGTTCCATATGATATAGAAAGATCTGATCTGAAGGTTTTCTGGGCTGGGAATATCCTTACGGGATTTCTGATCTGGATGGACAAGATGGGATATATGTTGGAGGCCCGTGACTGTGGACTACATTGACGAGTCTGATTGATGACACCTTCTAGATTGGATACTACGGACAAACGATGACTTCCGATGAAGTTGTGGCCCCCGAGGATTTTTGCCTTTGGAGAATCATGGACTTATTCTTCCCTGAACTATTTGGTGGGCTTTACTGTGACCAGGGAGTATATCTATGATTATATTAAGGAGTTGGTTGCAAAGACCTTGTGGGGGTAAACTTATGTAGAATTATAAATTATAATGTCATGTCCTTCTCTAGTTGATGTATGGTTTTTAGTTTTGCCCATATTTTTATGATTTCAGAGATGATTGGCTACGGAAGAGATTCTTCCCTACTGAATAATTGATCTGCCGATTTTTGGAGATCGGCCATGGCTAATCTTCTAGTATGTGTTTGCAGATGAAAATAGTTTCTCAAGTTCAAATGTGATACTGAAACTCTGCTCTTGATTACCCATAAGGATGGTAATTAAAGGTTGGGTAAATTCTATTATTAATTGAAGGCCTATTCTAAATAAAGCAAGTGGCATTCGGTAATATAATGAGTTTTTTAGCTTTAAGACTATTATAGGTCTATTTTTCTCTTCTCTTCTTATGTGTTGTTATACTCTTTTAAATTGTACACATATTCTTATTTTTATGGCTCTGTCCCATGGATACACCACAAATAAATACATTTGAAATATGAAATATTGTCAGCTGATTGCCTAGTATTCAATCACGGTCCAATATTGTCAAATATGCCATGAAGTCTAGAATGGCCTTGCATAGTCAGTCAACTGCTTTTTGAATTACATCATGCTTCGACACCCATGTTTACTTCACAAAAAAAATAGGGCTCAAATTTGGCTAGCAATTCTTGTCGGTTCCCAACGAGAAGGTTTTTTCCCCTCATCTCTCTTCGAGACAAGAAACACCCTCCCTTCTCGTTGGGAACTGGCGAGAATTCGAGGGGGCAGGGCTGGGGTTGCAGGCAGGGGAGCCGGTTCGGGGGTCAGAGGTGAGCAGGGGGCAAACAAGCTGCCCTGGGTACCTCTGGCCTCCCTGCCGGGGGGGGGGGGGAGGGAAGAGAGAAAGTTTGGGCATAGTCAGGGTTGGGGAGCCTAGCGGAGAGTCAGGCAGGCATTACTCATTGTCCGGGGGGGGCCAGTCCCGCCGCTCTCCTCCCCACCGCCGCTTCCCAGGGTTGTTTTATTTATTTATTTATTTCAATTTATTTGCCACCCCCTTCTGCCATGGCAGCTCGCAGCTCACAACAATTTAAAAACCAAATATAAAAACAATCAAATATAAAAAACAATAAAAAGGAACAACAATATAAAAACAGCAATAAAACCCCAGGTAGAGCTAAAATCCCATTCCCACCCCACCAAACCCAATCCCCCACCCATCACCCTCACCATAGGCTTGGCAGAACAGCCAGGTCTTACATCATCATTGGAGAGTGGAGGTCTGGAAACAGGTGGATCTCCGTTGGAAGGGAGTTCCACAGTCTTGGTGCAGCCACCAGGAACACCCTCTTAATTGTCACCCAGGGGAAATCAACAGGCACGGCAGAGTGCACGGTTCGGGCTGTGGCATCTCCAAAGGATGTTACTTTAGCAGAAGTAGAGTATCTTAAGACTGAGGACAAGATAAATGGCAAGGGATTTCAGGTGGAACACGGGGGAGAACAGACAGATAATGGGTGATTTCAGACGTTACGTTTTCAGCATTCACCACAGTCAACCTCAGTCAAACGAGGGTGGTGGTGAAAGAGTCGTGCACGTCTGATTGCTCGCATCCAGATGTTCACCACAGTCAAACGCGGCCCGGGGTGAATCTAACCACGCTTCGTGAGGTCGGGGCGGGAGGAGGTCCAGAAGTGTGGTGAATGTTCACCACGGCAGGGGTGAAAGAAATGTAACATCTGAAGGGAAACCCCCGGCCGTGGTGAAAGGAAATGACCACGGGCCGCAGTGACGGCACGCAGCATCGCTGCCAGGCAACCAACAACAAGCGGCACATGGAGGAAGATTTAAAGGGCAGTCGGCAGTAGGGGAACGTGGTGAAGTCGATGGAGAGGAGGGAGGCGAAAAACGTGCGGAGGATGGAGCGAGAGGGTGAGGAGGAGGTGCAGCAGCAGCAGCAGGGGGAACCCCAGAAGAAGGTAGGGGGTGCAGCCGGGAGCGGGTGGGTCAGGGCCGGGGAAGGAGGGAGGGACCGCAGCCACCAGGAGCCTAACCAGCAGCCCCCATTGTACCCACAAACAGACCAGCAAGAGGGCATGCGCCCCGGAGGAACCTGAAGCTGGACGGAGCCAGGGGCAGGCAGCGGGGGCCACAGAGGAGGGGGCAGCGGAGGAGCCGGCACCCAGGTGCCGGTACCACAGGGGGGGGGTCAGGGGGGCTCCAAGAGACCCATGACCTAATTGCTATCTGGGCAAAACCTGAGATGCAGGACGAGCTGGCGATCAACGCCCGGGTGTTCACCCAGATAGCCACGGAGATGTGGGAGGTCGGATACGACCGCACGTCCACACAGTGCCGGACTTAGATCAAGGAGCTCAAGATGGGCTATAAGGACGTAATGGACAACAACCGACGCTCTGGGCGGGCGACACGGGCCTCCCCCTACCTGAATGTGCTGAGCCGGGTGCTCCACCGCAAGGGCTCCATAGTCGCCCGGCGCCCGGGAGGAGGCGGCGCCCGGGAGGAGCAACCTGCATATGAGCACCCACCCCCCCTGCAGCCGGAGAGCCCTGGGCACAGTCAGGCTCCGGGCACGGAAGTCCCGGAGGAGCCGCCAGGGACCTCGGGCACGTGCACCTGGCACACCCCCAGCTCGACCGCTGGCGAGGGCACACCCCCCCCAGCTGACTCAGGAGGTGGAGGATGAGGAGGAGACCATTACCCTGCACATTAAGGCATGCCGCCCCGGGGACCAGGCAGACACCAGCACCAGCGACCGACGGGCCTCGGAGGGAGCAGGTAGGGGCAATGCAAGGCACATGCAGGGACCACAAGGGGAGAGGGGCCACAGGGGGTGGAAGGGGATGGCAGCAACCCCCCACCTCCCAGTCCCGGATGCTGGGAAGGGGCATAGGCAGAGGGAGCCGCACAGGGGCCAGCGGTGCCCATCCTGGGTTGAAGGAGCGTCCCAAGCACAGGGACAGGCGGGGGGGCAGGGGAACGGCACCCCACATGCTTAACTGACCCCTTTATCGCCCTACAGAGCCACACCGGGCATGGGAGGGCCGTGGCTGGGGGCCGCCAGTACCACCAGCCCAAAGGATGCAAGAGCACCGAGAGCGGGTGCGCAGGCGCCGGGAGGACCTAGCGCGGGAGCTGCTCACCAACAGCACGCGGCAGACCGAGGAGATGCTGGAAGCTGTCCACCGGCTGGAGGAGGGGACCATGAGGGCCCTGCAACAGGTGGAGGGGAGGAACCGGGCGCTGTTGGAGGAGATGCGGAAGGACCGGCGGCTGATGAAGCGGGACATGGACTGCCAATTGGAGGCACTCCAGGCCCACTCGGACTGGCAGGACCACCGGTCTGAGGAGCTCGGCCATAAACTGGACCGCTTACTGGAGCAGGGCACGCCCCTACTCCTGCAGGCCGGGGCCTTGAGTGCCTTCATACTGGCAGCAGCCCCGCCGGGTGCCATGCCAGTGCCTGGACCCATGCCCCCTCCACCCCCTGGCCGTACCAAAGGCCCTGCCAGTGCCGCAACCCCCTCCGCCCCAACAGCACCTGGGACCGCGGATCCGGGGACCCGTGCCCTCACAGCTCGGACTCCAGCAGCCGGGCCGCTGGGCCCCGATACGGCCGCAGGCGACGCAGGGAGGGGGATGGACAGGGGCCCCCTAAGGGCGGTGGTCGGGGGCCAGGGTCCCCGGCCCTTCCGGCTGACAGCACCTCCACCTCGGGGGGGTCGATAGCCTTGGCCATCCCTGTTGGCAGGGGACGGGGACGGCCTAGGGGCATCAGGGGATGGGGGAGGGGCAGGGCAGCATAGGGG
>QEPC01009912.1:3859673-3935299 GCA_003113815.1 Sphenodon punctatus | reverse complement strand
GAGATATGATAGAGGTCTATAAAATCATGAGTGGTGTAGAACTTGTAAACAGGGAACGGTTATTTACCCTCTCAACTAGTACTAAAACTAGGGGACACTCCATGAAACTCACAGGTGACGAGTAAAAACAAATAAAAAAGTATTTTTTCACTCAGCGTACAATTAAGTTGCGGAAATTTACTGCCAGAGGAGGTGGTCAAGGCCAGTACTATAGCTGAGTTTAAAAGAGGTTTGTACAAGTTTCTGGAAGATAGGTCCATTAGCAGCTATTAGCCAGATAGGATTGAGGAACAAAACCCTTTACTGTCGGGAGCGTGGGGATGACCCACAGGGAATGGATAGCATGGTGACCTGTTGGGTGCTTCTCCCAGGCCCCCGTGATTGGCCACTGTCCAAGACAGGATGCTGGGCTCGATGGACCGTTAGGTCTGACCCAGTATGGCACTTCTTATGTTCTTATGTCACCACCCAGGAAACCCAGAGGACTTCAAAGAGGGTGCTCCCAGCTGACTGCAGGGGTCGATCCAAGATCCAGAGGGTGAGGCAATCCCGCAGACAGATGGGGCCCAGGTCGCTGAGGGCTTTATAGGTCAAAACCAATACCTTGAATTGGGCCCGGAAGACTATAAGCAGCCAGCGCAGCGAACCAAGACTGGTATAATGTGCTTGTGGCGACCTGTCCCCATAAGGAGACGGGTTGCTGCATTCTGCGCCAGCTGTAGTCTCTGAACCATCACCAAGGGTTGCTCCATGTAGAGTGCATTGCAGTAGTCTAGTCTTGAGGTGATAAAAGCATGGATGATGGTAGCAAGGTCTGCGTCTGAGATATATGGTCTAAGCCACCGTACCAGATGTAATTGGCGAAATGCGCCCTTTCCCACACCTGCCACCTGGACATCCAAGCAGAGCTGTGGGTACAGGAGCACCCCAGACTATGAACCTGAGGCACCAACAGAGGGTGGATTCCATCTGTGATGGGTGCTACCACTCCCTCAGCCCCTCCCACCATCACCACCTCCATCTTGTTGGGATTCAGCTTCAGGCAGCTCGCCCTCATCCAGTCCCCCACAGCTACCAAACACATGTTGAGAACTGAGACTGCCGGGCCTGGGTCAGCTGAATAAGAGAGGTACAGTTGGATGTCATCAGCATATTGATGACACAGCACACTGAACCCTCTGACGACCTCATCCAAAGGCTGCATGTACACATTGAACAAGGAACAAGTTAGAACCCTGTGGGACTCCACACGTGAGGTCCTGGGAAGATGATGAACAGTCACCCAGCACCGCACATTGAGTTCTTCCAGTCAGGAAGTAACGGAACCATTCAAGAACTTTTCCACCTACCCCGGCTTGGTTCCACAACCAAATCATCAACAACTCATGGTTAACGGCATCAAATGCAGCCGAGAGATCTAGAAGGATCAACAGGGTCAAATTACCCTGGTCCAACTCACAGGAGAGGTTGTCGACCAAGGTCAAAAGTGCAGTCTCAGTGCCATAACCCGGACTGAAGCCAGAGTGCGAGGGATCTAGGAAACTGATCCGATTCAGATGTCCCTGAAGCTGCCGAGCCACTACCCACTCAATAACGTTCCCTAAAAAGGGAAGGTTAGAAACTGGTCGATAGTTGGCCAGATAGTCAACATCCAATAATGGTTTCTTGAGCAGAGGCCACACCATCACCTCCTTGAGGCAGTCCAGCACTCTGTCCTCCCTAAGGGAGGCATTGACTACTCCAGCCAGCAACGGCCCCAACATCTTCCAGCTGGCCTTGACCAGCCAGGACGGGCATGGATCCAGTTCACAATAAGTGGCCCTGACAGCCACCAGGACATCCCCTGCATCAAAGAGCGACACCCACTGAAACCAATCCCATAAAATAGGACAAGACGGGGCTTTGGTCACCTCCGGTTCTTCTACTGCCATAAGTGTAGCGTCAAAGTCGTGGTGGATTTGAGCGATTTTATCCACAAAAATGTCAACAAACAAGTCACAGCGAGCACTGGAAAATTCCAGTTCCAGGCGGCGGAAGGCCGGACTGACCAGCCCCCTCACCACCCGGAAAAGCTCAGCTGGATGTGACTGCGGACGCTATGAGAGCAGCAAAGAATCGCTTCTTTGCTGCCCACACAGCCACAGCATAGGTCCATAAACTGACTATGTCGCAATCGGTCAGCTTCAGCACAAGAACGACGACACCATCGCTCCAACTACCGCTCTTCTCGCTTCATCCACCACAGATCTTCTGTATACCAAGGGGACCTGCATTGTCGGTGGTTAGAGAGTGGATGCCTCGAAAGAAAAAAAATGCAGAATAAGGAAAAAAGCTTGGGCTTTGTAAACTCCCTGGCAGCTTACCAAGTCCGAGCTTGCAAAGATGGCACCCACAGGGCTGAGCAGCTCTTCTGCACATGAAGAGCAGCTACTCAGCCATGCGGGCACCATCTTTGAAATGGGCAACCAGGGCAGAACATCACTACTGTGCATGCCCAAGGTTTTTTTTCTTCTTCGGCCTTTTAAAACTCAAACCCGGGAAGCAGCGGCGCAGCGGGAAGGACAGTTGTGGGGTTGGGACCCCCCGGGCAGTGAGTAATGCCTGCCTGACCCTCCACTAGGCCCCCCAAACCTGGCCCCGCCCAAACTTTCTCCTCCTTCCAGGCGGGGAAGCCAGGCAAGGGTCAAAGGTGCCCAGGACAGCTTGTCTTTGCCCCCTACTCGCCTCCGGTCCCTGTGCCCCCCACCTGCAACCCTGGCCCTGCCTGGCCCCTCAAGTAATTTGCGAGAACTTGAGGGGGGGTTGAGAACACCCGAGTTCTCTTCCTCCCCTCCAGATTCTCGCAAATTATTCACGAGAGAAAAAAAATTCTCCTTGCTTCAGCCCTACAAAAGAAGTCTAAATTCTGCAACTGAGGAAAACAAATTCTGCAAGTTCACTGCAAGCAGAACAAATCTACATAATTATAAATCCACATACATACATTGCTTTCTAGCAAAAAGTGGCCCAGGCAAAAAAAAACCAAAAAAACCACAAGCCACCCCTGCAAGCAAAAGCCAAACAAACAAAATGCAAAATACGATCTCCACTCCCCACAAACCCACCTCAAAACCCCAGCAGTAAAATGCCACAAACCAAAAAATTATATACCCCAAGCACAGCCCCCAAAATTAATGAAAGCCAACAGCTTTTATACCCCCTCCCGCAAACTAACCCAAGCACAAGGTTAGAAGGAAAAAGCCAAGGAAAACTGTTCAGTCTTGAATATCATTCACATATATACTAACTTAACATTTTTAATTGTTGTAATAATTAATTTTTTAGAATTTAAGTTAACTTGATTTTTGTAATTAGCATAAGTATCTCACCTATTGAAGATAAAAGTCTCTGTTATTTTAGTAAATTAATGCTTTAAAATGCTTTACCATTATTTGACAATACAAGACTAATCAATTGTCCAAATATTTTTTAATTGGTCAAATACACAATCCTAATTCTAGATGGGGAAAAGTAGCTGAAAATTAGCAGCTTGCAGATGTGCAAACATTGCTCTAGTCTACACTGACTCTTAGTGGCTACCCTAAAAAGCAGTAACAAACTGTAAATCAATCTTACATCATTATGATGTTCCCAATTCACTACAGAATGGTAATATTCTGACTCCATCACACTTATAATTTACATTTCAATCCTGTTGCATTGTTTCTTGGCTTATTTATTTATATTTATTTATTTAATGGATTTGTACCCTGCCCCTCCTGCAAAGCAGCCCGGGGTAGCTTCCAACAGTAAAATACAATAAAAACAATTTAAAACATTTTATAACAATAATATTAAAATATTAAAACAGGGCTAAATATCATAAATAATATATAATAAATAACAAGTCAGGTGGGGGAGCTAAAAAAAACCCTCACCCTACCCTCCCACCCTCCCCAAAGGCCTGGGCAAACAGCCAGGTTTTGCAACTTCGCCGGAATGTTAAAAGGCTCGGGGCCAGGCGAGCTTCCTCCGGAAGGGAGTTCCAAAGGCGCGGCCACCGAGAATGCCCTCTCCATTGTGGCCCCCCGCTTAACATGGGGGACCTCCAAGAAGGCACCCCCGGCAGACAGAAGGAACCGCTCTGGGGCGCGGAGAGCGAGGCAGTCCCTGAGGTATGAGGGGCCCAGAGCGTGTAGGGCTTTATAGATCAACACCAAACAGTTGCTGCATGATTTAAGGCCTTATATGCATACTTTATCTTTCTGAAAACTGTAAGCAACATACAGTATGGATCCTTGAATAAATATCCACATGCATAATATTTCTACCATATTGTAATTTTCCACAGCAACATACAGCTTTCACGGTTTCATTTCTAAAGCACATGGGATAAAATGATTAAGCTTAACCAAAAGTGCTTCACCTCATTTTAACCAATAAACTAAAAGGAAAATTTTAGAGACTTTGGTAGCATGGAACGTTCAGCAACATTTAATAAAGATCTGGAAACCAACATACACAACATACATGAAATATACATGTATATGATATCAGCACTGAATGTTAATATTGCAGCCATGCTAGGTGACATACCACTCAAAATTAAGAGAAGAATGTAAACATGAGGAAACACTGAATGGAAATGCTGTATGTAAGAGATATGAAATAAGAATACATTGTGAGTTATGTAACTGAAGGGAAATTAAAAAACAGACTATAAACCCAAAGAAGACAGCCACTCTGTCAGAGGGACAGGTTGAATCCACAAAACCGATTAACAACTCAACAGGGGGTGTCACTGACAAAAGCCATAGTGTACATGACTCAGGGCACCTCGTCTATGGAAAACTCTGGAAGAATTGAAAAGGGTATTTAAGGGTCATCAACAGACAGAGAGAGATTCAATCATCCTGGAACTGACCAACTCTGCAACTGCTAGTAAGAACTTGCATCCAGCTCTCAACATCAGGGGTGCAAAGAAAAGCCTGTTAGACTGAACTGAACTTTAAGCATACATATGCAGAGGGTAAGATGAATTTAGAACTAACCAAGTAACTTGGAATTGTGTTATCTTTATATATTTTTTGGTTTATTGCACTCTCAACATAATCTTGCACTGTATTTTAATCTCAATTCACAAATTAAATTTCTTTTAACTAAACTTGCAGTGATTGTATGGATCCTGACATTTGAGTGACACAGTGAAAGGAATTTCTGAGTTAAAGATGCAGACGAACCTTGTAATTCATTTCTGTACTTTGGGAAGCTCTGAGATAAAGGTGCCAGTCAGAGTTAACCCCTTACGGGCTGGAACAGTTCCAGCAATTCTACCACTGCCCCTAAAGAAAACAGCAGCAAGTAGAGGCAGTTCTCTTTGATATAACAGTGGAGGAGTGTAAGAGGCAATGAGACATGTCTGTAATAAAGATGTAAAATTTCCAAAAATTGTGAAGCCATTGGGGGGGGGGGGGGGGACACACACATGTGGGAGGTTTTCAGGGGCTCTCTTTCCCCCTGGAAAAAGATGGAAATTTGGGGAGAAATTGAAATATATGCAATACTTATTTTCTTATCAGAACTAAATTTACTACTTTAAGAACATAAAATATACATGAGGGGCCTAGCCAGGAGGACGGCAGCAGATTCAGACTAATTACTTTTAGTATCTCGACCAAATTCTAGATAAAAGGTGACCAGACGAAGTCAGGCTGCAAGCAGAAATCCACAAGCACAGAAGGCACTGTATCCTTCCTTCCTTCTCTTGTAAAGATGGCAGCACCCTCCAGGGGCAGAAATGCATCTTGGATTTGAGAGTTGTACATGTCTACAGTATACAGGAGTTGTAAGTATTTAATACTGTATATTGTCACATAAAACATCTTCATATTATATAATTATTAGAAATAATTTTGAGGGATTAAAAGGCAGCTGTCACAAATAATATTTGAAAAGCTTGTCTTGAAAAGCATTTCATTCATCATTTTAAAAAAATATTTCATAAGAGGGTTTTTTCTTTTTTCAATTTTCCCCAAAATTTCCAGTTTTTCTATTGGGGAAAAAAGGGGGGGAAATCCTTGGTGAATGTGTTTTCCCCCGGGTTGGGTTTGTTCTGAGCCTTCACTTCTCTAGTCTGGACACAGTCACAGGTGGTTTGTGTTTGCCACAAAGAGTCACTGAAGTAATGGCAAGCTAGGCAACAATTTTCTTCATTTTATAGAATCATCATTTTGGATGAAATTTTCCCTTAAGAACGATAAAATAACGGGGTGCTCCCAACCCTGTCTGGTAGCAATATCCCGGCTTTCCTGTTGAAATGACATCAGCCCAGGTTCAAAGAAAAGTCTTTTGGAGACATGGATTGGATACTCTTTTTGCTAGTGCCAGGACAAGTGGTTTAGGAGCTAAATTCAAAAAGTTGTTTCCCTGTAAACAAAAAAATCCTTCCTGTTACTCTCATCAGTGGCTCCTACCATTTACAGGCATACGTAGGATTAATAATTAAGTCTTCTAAATCTAAAATCCTTGGAAATCTTGGTTCTTCTTCAGGAAAGCAAAATATAGCCTTCTCCTACACCACACCCTGAAAAGGAATACTTTTAAAACAATATTTGACAATTAATTGCAGAATAAGAAATAAAGGGCCAGAGAAGTTAGGACAATATTTGTGAACACTGGGTTGCTAAAATATTAAACATTTTAAATAAAGTGGGAAGCAGAGGAAATTCAGGAAATGAAAACTTTAGTAGGGACTGGTGGAGCAAAGGATTTTGCTTTCAATCCTCAAAGCATGACATCAGTACATATACACTATGATAAATCATCACAGTGTGGTACAGTGACACTAAATTAACAGTGTTGCAGAATTATGCATTCATTATAGTTTTCCATAGATGCACTCAAAACATATTTTATACACAAACACATGTACATATTTATTTTCAAACTTTTTTAGACTCAGGCACACCTATGCTTCAGTAAGGCTTACCTGTCAATATTCAACACATAGCCATGCACAAACTAAAAAGGTTGAAACAAGAATCAAAATTATTCTCGTGAGAATCGAGAATCAGCAGCGAGATCTCACAAAGATACAACTAGCAGTTCACATTCTCACGAGATTCATGGGGGGGGAAATTAGATGCTCTGTGCATGCGCAGAACAGCCTCCAGGGCCATTCTGCGCACACGTGGCCCTTTTTCAAAATGACACAGACTGCATCGGCACCATTTTTTAAAAGGACAGCTAGTCTGCACACGCACAGAACTGATTTCCTTTCCAAAATGCCACTGACACAGCTCATGCCATCTTAGAAAAGGGCCATGCACGTACAGAACAGATGCAGCGGCATCCATTTTCCACATGCACAGAACGGTTCTCGGCTCATTGTCGATCTCAAAACCCTTGTCAAGAGCGCAGTTCTCAACAAGATTTTCAAGATCGAGTTTCAGCCCATCTAATATAAAAAACACTAAAAACACTTTTTGCATGAAAGCAAAGACAAACTGAAGTAGGTATTAATTGGATTAGTAAATTATCCATTACACCTATAAAATTAAATATGATTTAATAGCTATAAAAGTTGTGGTGTGGCCATGGTTCACATAGTTACCTAAATTTCCAGGGCACAGACAACACCCTGCTGAGGCACAGCAGCGTGATCTGGCACACTGACCGGGAACCACTGCCGTAGAGCCGTATTCATTATTACTATGCTATCAAAAAATTTCCATCACCTTGCCTATAGCTAGACATTCTCTTTTAAGTTATTGCATTTTAAAAAATCCCTGACTAGAAAATAAATTTCAAATGCAACTGTGAGCAATTCACTTACCGGAGTGAGGGCTCCTTCTGCTTGGGCCTCCATTGGACTTGTAGGTGTGGCTTCAAGAAGCTGGCCAGCAGCTCCAACTGGGAGTGGTAACCTTTCCATAAATTGCTCAGAAGCAGAAGTAGCATGAAACTCAACAGCTAGACCTAGCACTGCTCCCATGGCTTCATTATTGCCTTGGACATTTTCTTCTGTCCGCGTGCCTAATTTAAGCTGCTCCTCTTGCGGGGATTCCTCTAGGACTTGAAGCACTTCAGGTTCCTCATCTGACGGACTTCCAGTTGTTTTATGCATTAAAGCCCCATTAGTCCTGAAGTCGTGCAGGTCCCGTTCCTTATCCACTATCACCCACTCCTTAGAATCAACCTCCTGCCGGCAGGAGCTCAGATTGACAGCCACAAATCCATTGCTAACACCACCATCAACCTGTTCTGG
The DNA here is from genome assembly GCA_003113815.1 of Sphenodon punctatus. Lineage (NCBI taxonomy): Eukaryota > Metazoa > Chordata > Lepidosauria > Sphenodontia > Sphenodontidae > Sphenodon > Sphenodon punctatus. The sequence continues at coordinate 3,927,054 of QEPC01009912.1, read as the reverse complement.
GGAACTGGCTGAAGCAGGCTTAGAAGCTTCAGGTAGATATTCTTCATCATAGTGCCAAATATGCTCAGATCGGGCAGCCACTGTAGGTACAGAGGTTTTCTGAGGAGTAGAAGCAACTGCAGTTTCCTTTCCAGCATTCAAATCTTTCTGCATCTTCTCCAAGCTTTGAAAAAAGGAGAGAAGAAAATTAAACAGGAATTTAAGGATGAATTAGATAATGTAAATTATACTATCAGCAAAAGGAAATGGGAACCAAGCCAAATTTACTACAACAATATCCTCTACCTGATATTAGAACTAGACATTCACAAACCAAAACTTTCATATTGTATGGAAATACAAATCCCAACAGAACACACTATTAACTTTGAAAGCCTTTGCCGTGATGATCAAATGGTGTGGTTATGAGGAGGCACAGTAAAAATAAGCTGAACAGATCACAGTTCCCTGTTCCAAGATAGAAGAGTTTGAGAACACACAGGGAAAGAGGAGGAGAATTGCTTTCATTTCAATTTCTACTTTCTACTTACCCAAAAGAAAACAAAATCAAGTGAGGATGCAAGTAGAGCTTTAGGATCCCTATATTTTGCCCAAAACATCCCTGCAAAATTTCTCTTCCTTTATGGCTGTATCCTCTACACAAATTAGCTTCCTTCTGCATCAAATTCTTCATCCTCCCCTTTAAGGCTCTGCACAGCACTGCCATTGTCAACATCTCATCTCTCTTTTTTCACTGATTCCTCAGTGGCTCTATGTTCTGCCAAATTCCCTTCCCTTTCTCCCATTGTTCTCATTACAGCTAGATCACAGTCTCTCTTCCTACTTTCTTCCCCTTACACATTCAAATCCCTTCTCAAATTCCATTCCTTCTAACTAAATTTCCAGCGTTGATCCATGCTCCTGCCGACTTGAAAAAGTATAAGCAAAAATAATAAAACAAGAAGTACAAAAAATTAACATCACAATAAAACAGGTACCTGATTTATTACCAGCAGGTAATACCCAGAATTTTAGGTGCTGTGTTGGGTGCCTGATGGGCTACCCAAGTGCCAATCAAGTATCCAATTACTTAAAATATTGGGAATTAATGGTACTGTTTTATCAATCGGTAAATTGGTTCAGAAAAATAGTGAAAAACAGAATGGAAACTCGATAAATCATTACCAGAAGTTGGTATTCCAGGACTGAAGTCAGAAAATTGGGAAAATGGGTAACCAGTCTGACACTCATCGAGTACAAATTTATACCTGAAGGTGGTGGGTCAGGTCGCATTCCAGAATTTAGACTGGTTTACCCATTTCTGCGGGTACTCATTTCAGCTCTAACCACAAGTTACCTTCGTGCAAATCTTCTCTCTTTACAGTCACTCCATCTAAATACCCACAACCACAGATGTGTTGCAAGTCATGTCTAACACTCTGAGATTCTGCAATGTTTATTTATGCTGATTTGCTCAAAATCCCATGAACAATTAATATGAAATAAACTACTCATGTAAGAACTAATAGACACAAATATTGTAGATCCGGGTCCTTAAATAAACAAATTCCTTGAGATAGGAATCCTGTTTTATCTATAAAAGACAATATAAACCTATGGCTGAATAGAAAAAATTGTATTAAAACTTTCATTAAATTAAAAAAAAAAAAAAAGCAAAGAGTTTTTGAGCAAGAGGGAAGAGACATTCCACAGAGCAGGTATTATAAAGTCACTGACTGCTGCTCCATTGTTGGTTTTCACTGAGCTCAACCCTGGATTAAGAGACATGGCAGAGTGGGCAAGAGACAAAAAAAAACTTAAATCAAAGCACAAAAGTGAGATAGAAATTGTCACTTACTAGTTCTCCAGAAATTTGTCTGGATCTGGTTTTGACTCCAAGGTCAGACGTTTCTCCAGTTCAAAACTATGGATTGAGCGTAACTTTCGCACTAGTGGGACATCCCTGTCTGGCTGTGTAGTCTCTGAACGGACTCGAATTGGAGAACCAAGGCTTGGTGCATTAAGTATTCCATTCACTGGCCCATGGCTGTTTTCCTCCTCTGTAGCAACCTATGCAACACACAACAAAAGAATTGTAACCCATTAGCTCCACTAAAAATGAGGAAGATGCAACAGCATGTATAACAAATGACACCCAAAACGTTTGCCCTGCTACTGACTACAGGCCTGCAGACTTTGCTGCTGACATACGTCAGGCCCACAACTTATGAACAGGGACCCATGTTCACTGTGCTTTCCACACTGGCAGCAACACAGGTCTCTGCTTATGAATAGTCAGGGCTGAAGCCAAATTTGAAAGAAGATGACTCCTAGAGCAGCTAAGTTTATTTACTGCCCACCCACAGATTTACACAATCCCAGCTGTTGTTCACCACAATAGCTCAACCTAGCTTCCCACCCCCAAAACCAGCTGCCATGGACATGCCCATCCCTACCACCTGCGGGGCACTCCCCCTTCTGGTTCCATTCTGCCCCTTTTTTCTGTTAAAGTGTATTTGCTACTTTTAAAAATTTACAGTGGGATCCACTTCAGCCAAACTTGTATCTTTAGTTTGTAAGCTCTCGGGCAGGGACCGTGTCTATCTTATTCCTTGTAAAGCGCTAGGTACATTGCTGGCGCTATAATAATAATAATAATATGTAATTTATGATTAAGACTAAACAATTTTTTTTTACAAAAAAATTAAGTTGAATTCTGTGTACCTGATAACTCAAACTGTAAGCAACTTTGAGTGTATTCATGATTTAATGTCAGCATGTAATTAAAATACTGTAGCATATATCCTCCAAGCTTGCAAAGCAATATGAAAGTGCCCTCATTCCCTACTTACAATAGAACCCGTCCAGCTCAGGTGAATAAGACGGGACAAGAGCACTATGCATCGCACTGCATTGCAAGCTTGGAGTCCGGTGGGGGGGTTGGACTGCAGGCAGGCAGCAGCACTACTGTTACCTGCTGTTCAGATGAGCAGTGGGGAGCAGAAATACTGCCACTGTGCACTGCATTGAGCCAGGTGAGGGGCTTGAAGTGCAGGCAGGCATATCTCTTCTGTTCACTGCTGTTCAGGTGATGGCAGGGTCAGAAGAACTACTACATTATGTTGCAAGCTTGGAGAGTATATTCTACAGTATTTTAACAAGACGACATCAATAAATTATTAATTTATTCAAAGTGTATGATATTGTTATCTGAGACTATAAAGTAGCACTTAACTAAAACGTACACTGCCATATTTATTTAACTTTGCATAAATGAGGGCACATGCATCCAATGTGGGCATGGACCTTTGGCCACTCCTTGCTCACATTCCCATGGGGTGGCGGCAGAGGACTGAAGTGTGGACACAGTGCCACTTAACTTTGGGTCTGGGAACACAAATGTAAGAACATAAGAAACATATAAAAGAAACACAGTATGGCCTATTTATGCAACAAAGTTGTTCTGGAGGACTAAATATTCCAGCCTCTGTTAGCCTACATGCTAGCTCACCCCTTACTTTGACGTGACAAGATGGACCAAGAATCCAAATATGAATTCAGGTCCTCAACAGATCCACCATGCAAACTTTTAGTATCTGTTTAGGAAAACCATTCTCCTTGATTAATTTGGAAAATATTTCAAGTAACTAATGATGTTCTAGGAATCATTCTTATTATTCATAATGCCACATTACATCATTTCATGCCAGGAAATTGTTGGAAGAGATTATTTTTTTTCCAGCTCAGTAAAATACCTTACAGATCCCCAGTTTTATCTTGTTTCTGTTGGCATCCATTTCTTCCCACACATCTTTTTCCTGAGGACGTTGATGTCCAGGAGACCCTGGTAGTTTCTCTGGTGAGATTCCAACAGGGATACCATTCTCTCCATCACTAAGCTGCTCATCTGGAAATACTTCATCTGTGTTTTCTCTCAGCAAATCTCCTGGTATGGGTGTGGCATTGGCAATCCTATGCAGTAGAAATGAGAAGCAATGCAGAAAATGCAGTAAATATGCTGCCTAGCTACAGGTGCTTTTACATTCAGCAGTTATGGTAGGGGGAACATGAAATTCTGAACTCCATAAGTTATAAATGCTAGGATTGAAAAAGAGGGAAGCAAAGTGGTTCGAATGAGATATTTTATTGGACCAACTCCTGTTGGTGGAAATATGCAAGTTTTCAGGCCACACAGGGCCCTTCCTCAGGCATTGGTGGGAAAAAATATATAATTTGAACCACTTTGCGTCCCTCTCTGTCACTTGAGACCAACACGACAACCACACAATGGGTATTTTCAGACGTTACGAGATCACGGTGAACCATGGTGAATGAATACCCACATGGTGATCGTGGTCCCGTAACATCTGTTGGGGGGAATGGAAGCTCCCTGCCAGATGTTCACCCCCATGAATCACGGGGGGGAATAACATTCAACACATAAACGGAGATCCTGGCCCCATTTGCGTGTTGAATGTGATTCCCCCCCGTGATCAAGGGGACTGTCTTGTCTGTCCCCTGACCACGGCCCGGAATCAGCGGCGAGATTCCGGGCCATGGTCAATGTCCCGGGAGGGCTGGCGGGCGCTGCAGCCGCATTGGCCGCGGCGTCCGCCCGTCTCCCGGAGGCGGGTGGTCGAGGGAGTGGGGGGGGGGGGCAGGACTGTGCGGCTGCATGTTGAGCTGCGCGGCCCTGCCCCCTCCCCCGATTCCCTGCCGGGATCAGCCGGCACGTCTGTTTGACGGCCGTTTTGATCCCGGCGGGGGATCAATGGGTGATTCCATGACGGGGCCAATACCGGCCCTGTCACGTCTGAAAATACCCAATCTCTCAGGATTGAAGGAGATATTTATGATTCTCTGAACTTCCCAGGATATAGTAGAAACAGACAAGATACAGAGAAAGGCAACAAAAATGAGAAAGGGTATGGAACAGGTCCCCTATGAAGAGAGGCTGGATAGGTTGGGGCTCCTCAGCTTGGAGAAGAGATAACAGTTTCATTTCTAAAACACATGGGATGAAATGATTTAAGCTCAACCAAAAGTGCTTCACCTCATTTTAACCAATAAACTAAAAGGAAAATTTTAGAGACTTTGGTAGCGTTAACAGAGGGGATAGGATAGAAATTTATAAAATCATGAGTGGTGAAGAACTAGTTAATAGGCAATGGTTATTTACCCCCTCAAATATCACTAGAACTAGGGGACACTCCATGAAACTAACAGGTAGCAAATTTAAAACAAATAAGAGATAGTATATTTTCATTCAACACACAATTAAGTTGTGGAATTTGTTGGCAGAAGATGTGGTCAAGGCCAGTAAGTAGCATAGCTGGGTTTACGAAAGGGTTGGACAAGTTTCTGGAGGATAGGTTCATTAGCAGCTATTAGCCAGGTGGGTTTGGGGAATGTAACCTCTAACTGTCGGGAGCTGGGAGTGAACAACAGGGAATGGATCGCCTCATTGTGACCTGTTGGGTAATTCTTCAAAGCGACCAAAATTGGCCACTGTTGGAGACAGGTGCTGGGCTCAATGGACCATTGGTCTCACCCAGTATGGTACTCATGTTCTTATTCTTCTCCAGCCTTCCCAAGGAAGCCTTGGCAGGTAAATAAGAAAGAAGCAGATTTGCAAATATTTTGTTTTAAGATCTAAATATCATCTTCAAGTATACTTAGCATTATTTTGTACTTCATGAAGTTTTTTTAGTTCACCTTTCATCTGCTGATCTAGCAATTGAGAACAGCAATCAAAGAGAAATCTCTACAAATAACGACCTTGAGCCTTTATTCTTTTAATAAAGAAAAAGAATAGACATAAAAATATCCAGGAAAACCGATATTTGCCAGCAATAAAAGAGCAGGTTGTTAATGGAATAAATTACTTGAACTGAAACCATTTAAACTACAACAAAGACAGAAAGATTTTGCGTATGAACAAAACAAATAAGTATTATGGAGTGCCAAATGGTGTACACAGGATATTTTCAACAGGTCTGATGAAAATACCATCATTTACTTCTAAAGTATGATATGCCATTGTATTTTAATATGTGACAGTTTATATTCATATATGTGAATGTAAACAACATTCACATATTAAAAAAAGACATTTGTGACTTATGTCCCGTCCTATCCCAAGATCTCAGAGCAGCTTACAAAAAATAACTAACAGGGCAGAGGGTACCTGGGGTAAGTCCTTGCAGGATATTGTGCACTAATCACGTTCTTTAGGGGAATTTTAGCTCAAGTCTCTTATTCACCATACAATGCAGTTTTCCACCATATTCTCCTATATACAACACTCCATTACCATACACAGTTCTCTATACACAGTCTCTATTCTCAGTCTCATCCCCCCCCCCCCACCTTTTCCATCGGGCACAGTCCTTCCTCAGGCCACAGATTAGCCTCATTCAGCCTCTGTACTCAAACTTCGCAGGCCAGGCACTGGCACTAATCCCTCTGGCTTGGGCAACACCCTCCAAGCAAGGCTGAAGGACTCTCTCCGACTGCTCCCAAGCAGCTCTCCTTCAGTCAGCCTCCTTGTCTGATGCAGAGTTCTCCCCTAGCTCCTGCCTTCTCTATATCTCTCAGGTAACTCCCTTTCTGAGCTCTCTACCCTGGCTTTTAGCCTTTGGGATGGCTCAGTCATGTCCACACACAGATGTTAGGCAGCAGGCACTGTCCTTACATCCTGCTAGTACCTGCCCTTCAGGTATCACCATCACCCTTACACTGGTGCGTAAGGACACACCACTCCACTTCTTAAAGGACCAGTGTTCCACTTAAGCTGCACCCTGCTATTATAACCAAAATGCACTTTTAAGATTGTAAGCTCTCAGGCAGGGCCCGTGTCTATCTTATTCTCTGTAATGCGCCAGGTACATTGCTGGCGCTATATAAATGCTAATAAATAATAATAATAATAATAAATATATATGACCTGTTCCCTCCTCAAAATACTACCCCACCCCATAAAGCCTATCTCCACCCACCAAATGCCAGGTCAAATAAGGTTTTTCACTGTCTCTGGAAAATGCTTAGGCTTTGGCAAATTTCCAAGGGAAGAGAGTTCCAGAGCTGTGAGGCAGCCACTCAGAAAGCCTCACTGCTGGCCTTGGTTGTGCACCCTTGGTGCCATGATTTATGTTTGCTAATGTTCCCTATTTCCATCCTGTCTATAGTTAAGGGAAGACTTTTTTAAAAAAAAAAATCATTGTCAAGCAGTCATCCAGTAGGTGATATTGGTAACGTGCTGAAAACATCATCCACTCTAGTCTGTTTCCTAGAATTATGCTCTCAGTCTTTGCAGATGACCATACTTCACATGCCTTTCCAATACTGAGAGACTGCCACAAGTGTCCTAATTTTCTTTTCCTGAATAAATATAGGTTAGCCTATAAGTGAACTTGTTACTTGAAATAGGAGAAAGGCTATGATTTATATTTAATTCAGCCCAAGCAAGGCCAATTCTAATAAGTCTTGCCCCTCAATTACCAAAATCTCCACATCAGTGCATAAAAAATTGCTTCCTACTCAAGGCATAGATTAACCAGCTAGGATCCACAAATTTCTTTTGTCTTCCTATAAGCGTAAGGTCTGTTTTCTCTTGACCTTAAAAATGCAACTACAGACATTAAAAGGAGTGAGGTCAAAACTATTTCCAACCCACAAGAGACATTTCTGTGTCATCATGGGCTGCACCGTACGGGCAGAGCTGGGCAGGCCCAGGAAAATCATCCCCAGCATGGCACCACAGTTCAGAGCAGGGGAAGGGCTGGAGATACGGGCTTGGGGATTCCCTGTAGTCCTCTTATAGAGTCGCCCAGCCAATCAGCCTGGCTGGAGAGGCAATGAAGCCAGTGCCCCTAGCCAAATCATAACACAAGCAGCAGAAGGGACTGGAGTAGGGTTGCCACCGTTAGTCATTTTTTACCTGACACTTCCATTTTGGCCTATGGGAGTGTCAGGTAAAAAATCACCACAACCCTAGGCTGGAGCCATGTCTCCCACCTTTCCTCCTCCCCCAGAACCCAGCCCATCTGAGTGGAGCTAAAAAAAATGGCAGCTGGAGCTGTGACTGTGAGAGTCTCCATATCCTCCCCTTTCTTCCCCCATTCTTTTTTCTTTCCTAGATTTCACTTTAACTCCACCTTTTCTTTTCTCCCCCCTCTCTCAATTGGAATCCCTCCCCCTTCTCCTTCTTTCCTCCCCCCTTCTCCTTTCTTTCCCCCACATCTTTTTGGACCCCCTTCTCCTTTCTTCCCCCCCATCTTGTTTGGACGCCCATCTCCTTTCTTCCCCATCTCATTTGGACTCCCCCTTCCTCCCCATCTTGTTTGGACGCTCCCCCCCCTTGTCCTCCCTCCATCTTGTTTGGACTCCCCCTTCTACTTTCTCTCCCCCTCCCCATCTTGTCTGGACTCTCCCCACCCCTCCTTTCTTCCTCTCCTGTCTCATATGGACTCTCCCTCCTTCTCCTTTCTTCCTTCCCTCTGACCTCTTATTTGGACTCTCCCCACCCACCCACCTCCCCAATGCCCCTTCTCCCTTCCCCCACCATTGGGGCTTCCCCCCTTATTCCTTTCCCAGGTTTGGCCCCCTTCTCCTGGTGATGGGTGTGCTTGAGGGGTTCACTTAGGAAGGGGAAAGTCCAGATCATGGCTTTGTGCCATGGATGTGTCCCCTATCCATGTGTGCATGCCCCCATCGCTGCTTCCTATCCTATTAACTAGTCACGGGTCACACTAGAAAAGTGTTTATTTTGGTCCCTTTCCATTTTCTGGATTGGCCCCTGGATCCTATTCCCACCCCAAAGTGACATGGGCATGCACACAGGGACAGGGAACAGATCCATGATGAGGATGCTTCTCTTCCTGAATACAGCCCAGAAACACCCCATCCCCCAACATCTATGCCAGTGTGGAGAACCATTTTCCCTCCTGGGGGGCCACTTTGAAAATTAATACAAGCTCTGAGGGCCACATAGACATTGGGGGCAGGGCGCTAAAGGGTTGTGCTGAAGAAATGGGAGGATCTAGATCATAGATCTGTCCCCTATCTTTATGTGCATGCCCTCATCTCTGCTCACTTGACCTGAGCTCGGTTTTCAGTGCTTGGGGGTAGGAACTGGATCCAGGGGCCAGATCCAGGAACCAAATAAGGCCCACATAAAAACTTTCCATGGGCTGCATTTGGCCCCAGGGTCTGAGGTTCCCTATCCTCATCCGGTGCAGAACCCAGAGCTTGTACTAATTTTCAGAGACCCCCCAAGAAGGGAAAAGGTTCTGAATCCCAGTTCTAGGGTGATAACTAACATAATGTGCCAGGTCTGCCTGAAACCAGGACATTCCTTGTGTTTGCTACAGTCATGCTTCATCACATTCCTAGAGTCCCAAACAGACACGCTGTAAAATCCATCTTGGCAACATGGTTGGGGAATGCACATTTGCAAACAGACATCAGGAGTTTAAAGCACCTCAAACAGTTCCTGAGAGATCTTCTCCAGTTCTATATTGAAGACCTGCTCCTGGAGCCTCACTTTGGTGGCGGTCTGTGCTCAGTAACCACCCATGTTTGGAGATCCCTCCATCATGCCTTACGTTGGTGGGGGATTGGGCCTTTGCTATGCCTGGTCCCTCAGTTTGGAACTCATTCCTTCCAGATGTACATCTCGGTTCCTTCCTCCTCACCTTTAAAAAGTGTCTGAAGACTTTTTTATTCTCCTCCCTCCAAGTGATCTGATGCTTGAAAAACGTTTTGCTGAACCGTGAATTATGGTTAAACTGGTTGGGATATCTTATAGGCTCATTTAGTGTAGTGGGGGGGAGGGGAGAATGAAGGCAGAACGGAAATTTTTCCAAAGGATTTATTTGCTGACTTGTTATAGTCAATCTTTGTGCTGCATTGTGAAAATGTACATAGTTGCTTTGCATGCAGCTTTGTGTGGTTCTATAGTGTTTCTGAAAGGGAAAAATTGCTGCTCTTTTTTGTTGTGATAAGACCTGTAAAAGTTTGTCCCCTCTTCCTGAGCGATCTGATGCTTAGGAAAACTTTTTGCTGAACTTTGAATGTTTAAATTTTGGAGGATATTTTCTGCGCTCATTGAATGCAGTGGAAAAATTGCAGTCAGAATTGAAAAGTTCTTGAAAATGATTTTTTTCCTGACTTGTTATGTTCAATTTTTCTGCTGCAGTGGAAAAAACTTCAAAATTCTTCCTTTTCAGGTCAGTCCTGTGTAGCTTTGTAATATTTCTGAAAAGAGGAAATAGTGTTGCTCTTTTTTTGTTGTGGTAATCTTGTTCATCTGATGTTACTGGGAATCTCAGGATTTTTCAATCTTTTTCTTATTCCCTGGTCATGGAGCTCATAGGAAGGAGACTGAAAGTGCTATGTAAACGCTTACTAATGATGATTATTCTGGCCACATTGAAACGAATGACCTAGAATAGTCATTGGAAACAATGGAGGCAATAATAATGGAACTGGCAAATGACAATAGGGTTTAATGGCTTCAAAACAATACAGTGGAGCTGCATCTTTGGCAGTGGGGAAGGGTGTGGAATGAGGAGGAAGGCACCAGGGAAAGTGAGTAGAATAACTGCAATGACAAGGAGTAGGCTACAAGGATCAGGTGCAATAGCAAGGAACTGGGTGGAATTATAGGAATGCTGCCCATGGTCTCTTTATTATTCCTCCCAATCACTTATCTTTTCACCTGGAACCTCATCATTCTACCAGCTTGTCATGGCATTCCCCCTATTATTCCATCCACTCCCTTGTTATTGTATCCAGGCCCTGTAAACTCCTCCCTGTTATTCCACCCACCCCCATGGCCTCTTCCTTATCATTTCACTCAATTTGTCACTCCATCCACTCCCTGTAGCCTCCTCCCCTGTTGTTCTACCTCCTCTCCCTGGCTCTTTTTTCATCATTCCACACACCACCCTTACTCCCATTCCCTATCGGAGATGCAGCTCCATTGTTTTGCTTTACAGTCCATTAAAGCATGTTGTTATTCACATGTCTCCATACTTAGCATTTATGTTCCCTCCACTGTTCCTAATGAGAATTCTATGTTATTCATTTCAGTATGTCCCAGGATTCTGGCCTCTAATTGCCTGTGGCTTCCAGATACCAATATATCTGCTTGAATTGTACCTTAAATACTCCACCACTGTTTGGAGTTCTGCTGCCTTTGGAGACTGAACCACCAGGGCCATTAATTCTTACTTTTAAATAACAAATCTTTAAAGTGAAAGTATGACACATACATATAATATCCCCTTACCTAAGACAGACTTGAACCTTCAACCTGCCAATTTTCTTTTTTAGCACCTAACCTACAGGAGCAATTGTTGGTTTCCCCTTTTTGATTTGCTCACAGGACTTTACATTTTGCTCACTATTGTATGGCATCAGTTCACTAGCCACCACTTTAAAGTCCACTAAGTCTACTGTAAAGAATAAACAGAATTTCTTTTTTTTACCAACCATCAGCCTAATATATAAAATCCTGAACAAACAAGTGTAAAATTACAGGACACTTTCTGCATCTGCTATTTAGTTGATTCTTAGGCTGACATAAGAAATGAAATGTTCATACATACCCAATTGCAGCTGGGGTCAGGCGGGTGTGTAGCTGAGGGGTGGTTGAAGTAGTTGTTGTCGTCAGAGAGCCATCAGTTCCACTCTTCTCCCAGTCAAAAGGGTCACTCTCAATGACCCCAAAAGTCTTCATGCTGTTGTCAAACACTGACATAAGAAGCTAAAGAAAGACAAAGAAATGAACTGATAAGCCCTTTTATGAGTGGAAAAACATACTCTAGGCTTCTCCTTCTGTTAAGAGTTTAGCATTTGGTTCTCTTAAGACTTCCTTAGGACACCTAACTAATGGACTCACTATCCGATCCCCCTGCAATAAACAGTTGCACACATTTTAAGTACTTGGTTAAACCCCTCTATTCCATCCTCTCAGATTCAACGTTCTGCAGGGACCAGCTTTTGTGCTTGTTCAATGTCCCAGCACAAGTAATATGACTAATTCCAACGGCAGTCTTTGGGCATTATCATAATTTAAGTACTGTAAATAATCTAAAATAATGACACTTACCTTAATTTCAAAGAATATGTTTAAAGCTCACACTAATAGCTAGCAGAAATGAGGGACAAAAGCAGCTTAGAAAGTGAAACACTCTCGTTCCTAGAGGTAAACTATCACTCTCACAAATATGATTTGGGACCCCATGTATTCTAAGAAGAGAAAAACAAAACCACTAAACTACCACACACTTCTGCAAGCATAATACTGGAGTTGGTCCAATAAAAAACATCACTGTACTATACTTGGTCTCTGTTAGGGCTGATGCGGCAGCAGCTTTTACCGCGCCGCGATTCCGTTCCGCTATTTCGGAATTGCCCCCGCCACACCGCGACATTTCTGCGGATATTCTGCTAATTCCGCCGGAATTCTGCAAATCGCGGAATCGCGGAAAAATCGCGGAAATCGCGGAAAACCACTATTCCGCGATTTTTTGGCGCTGGCGGAATTGCGGAAATAGCGAAAATGTCATGTTTCCACGATTCCACTAAGTTGCGGAATTAAATAAGCGGAACCGCGGAACCGCGGAATGAAACCGCGGAATTAAAGCCTCTGCCATGCCATTCCACTAATTGCGGAAACACTGTTTCCGTCGGAAATAGCTACCGCTGCGAAATTCCGCTACAGCCCTAGTCTCTGTTGCCTATATTTGGGACCAACATGGCAACCTTACCTTCTCTAAACAAATGTTTGTGCAAAGTTCATGCTCTTTTACATCTGCCTATCCATTTTTCTTTTTCTGACTTCCCACTTATAGTTGTATTTTTTCTGCAATTTTTTCACATTTGGGGGGGAGGGAGGGGGAGAACAGGAGAAAATTAAAATGCTGTGTATAACTGAAAACAAAAGGTCCCTCCCCTCCAAAAAAATAGCCTTAAACAAATGTATCCCTTTTCAATCTATATTTTTCACAGTGGAGAAAGTGCACTGTGTGCGTGTGTGCACACTTTCCCTTTTCTAGCCCCTGGCTTGTCCTCGCATCTGCTGGCTCTGACTGTACTTTGCTGCCTGTCCTTTAAGGCAGGGAACAGACACCATTCTGGAGTGACAGAGCTACCTTTAGCATGGGGGAGGATGGAACAAGCCCCCTTTGGACAGCTACCAGGACCACTCAGCTCAAGTTGCTCCAAGGTCCTGTGGAGATGCATTTCCTTCTCTGTGTTTTAAGCTCTTTGTCTCATCAATTGCCTCCCTCTAGCCCAACACCCAGCAGAGTGAGCTGAAACCTGATGCTGGCTTCTCAACTGGCTTAAACGATTGAACTAAACTGAGGGCAAGGGTGACTGATTGATTCCCCGGCTGCCAGGTGCAATTTCTGCAAAGATTTGGCTTTCTGTAAGGATGAGCAGGGGAAAAGGGAGCAGGGAGGCAACTACCCACATCAGGACAGGAAACCTTAGCCCACAAGCTGTGGAGTGCAAACAGAAAATGAAATCCCCTCAGGATCTTAAAATGGCAAAAAACCCAACAGAGGAACATAGCCTAGATCATCATAGGGGTGCTATGCTGACTCCAGGTGGCCCAGAGGAGGTAATACCCAAGAGAGGCAAAGCAATAGAACCCTCAGCTAGCAGAGCACACACCACAAGCTCTACCACAGCGGTGAGGGGAACAATAAGGCCGCTTTTAAACAAGGCGCTGAAAAGCGCCTCCTGAGTCCCGCATTGAAAGAAAAGCCGCGCAGGGAGTGTTTACATGCTCCCCACGCTGCTGGAAGTGACGTGCTCCCCGTTGTCAGCAGCCATGGTGTCACTGCCGACAACGGGGAGCACGTCACTTCCGGCAGTGCGTGGAGCATGTAAACACTCCCCGCGCGGCTTTTCTCTCAACGTGGGACTCAGGAGATGCTTTTCAGTGCCTCATATAAAAGCGGCCTAAGACACAAGCGAGTAGGGAAACAACAAGACACAAAAACAAGGTACAGAGAAATAGGGGGAAGGGACAGGACAGAGCAAACTGGAAGAACAAAAAGACACGAAGCAACAGGACTCATGCACTCTTAGGCTTCACTGCAGGAGTACAGGAACAGGGAGGTCACAGAGGGGGGCAAGGAATAGTGACAAGCTCAGCAATGGAGGGGGGAAGGGAACACAATTAGGGAAGGGACATGCCTAAATAAGAAAGAAACTAATGGATGCAGCATCAGCAAAAAAGCAATCATGGAGGCTGAGATCAACAAGTGAGAGCAAGGGAAGGGCCCAAAGACAGTAGACAGGGAAAACCCTTGCATGCACAGGGAATAGGGGGGGCACGTAACTTAGCAGTCACCACAAGATACAGAAGCACACAGGAACAAATAATGTTAACAGCACTTGCACCCAGCAAACCTGACCAGTCATAGCCAGCATAGCACCGTTGCTTCTGTTGCAAGATATAGCCTACCCTGACTCAGGCTGCAGCTGTGTTAACTTGCCCTGATTGCCTATAGCAACCCTTCCTGACACTGACTTCAAGGAGATATTTCTCCTCCTACTGCCCGAGCCTCAACCTGGGAGTGAGACTAGGGCCGCTTTTAGACGAGCGGCGCGCGATTGCGAATCGCCATTGCACATATTTTGAAACGTCCGCATGATCTAATTAGACGAGATGGAAGTGGGTTATTATGCGCATATTATGGCGGTGGCGTATTTTTAAAGTCTGCAAATTAAATACCTCGATTGTGATTATTTAATTCGCGGACTTTAAAAATGCGCCACCGCCGTAATATGCGCATATTAACCCACTTCCATCTCGTCTAATTAGATCATGCGGACGTTTCAAAATATGCGCAATGGCGATGCGTAATGGCGTCCTGCTCGTCTAAAAGCAGCCAAAGAAAAAATTGCCCCACACGGACAAAAGCACCCCCGCAAAAAAAGGAATCCAAAAATACCACAACCTCAGGGGGATACAAGGGAATGCCAAAGCTTCTAAAACAATTATTCATTAATTTATACAGACCCATGGAGACCAAGAATTAACATATATTGATGTATAACAGAATTAACACACCACATTAATACAGATACACATTAATACAGTGAGATACACACTGCCAAATTCTGCAGGATTGCAACAGCATAGAAATCACAGGACGAGTATGGAACGTTGGCAGAGTAGCTATAGGAAGTCAGCACTAGAGTTGCAACCAGGATAGCTGACCAGTCAGGCACCCTGTTGAATTTGGGCTGCCTGACTGGCCCCAGTCATGTTTGGACACCAACTGGTACCCGAACACGATCCAACAGAATACCCGATACCCCGGGCTGACACACTCTCACTCTCTCTCACACCCACACGACAAACAAAAATATAGATTGGTAAATGGATAATTAGATGCTAATTGTTATCTCAGGCTCTCATAATATCCTCAGTTCTGATTTCTCTGTTAATGTTCTAAAGGAAAAGTAGCATTATGCTGTCTGGACACCCCATCACAATGGCAGATGTACAAAGTAATTTCTTGAAGAAGAAATGGTTTTACTGTAACAACTACCTTAAAAAATGCAATCAGAAAGAAACCTGACTCCTAGACAGA
This sequence comes from Sphenodon punctatus, assembly GCA_003113815.1. Taxonomy (NCBI): domain Eukaryota; kingdom Metazoa; phylum Chordata; class Lepidosauria; order Sphenodontia; family Sphenodontidae; genus Sphenodon; species Sphenodon punctatus. The sequence goes on along the minus strand of QEPC01009912.1, from coordinate 3,911,455 downwards.
ATTCCTTAGACTAATCTATGGGAAAATGTTCACTGCATTTGCCTTTTAGATAACAGGATGCAGAAGTACTAAACACAAAACAGGCTGATAAGAAGAAACGACAGAGCGTTAGCTGCTGTCATCTTTTAACTTCTACATGAGCAGTGGTAAATGAGTGGTCATCTAACTGGATCAGCTTTGATTTGTCTGAATACGATCTGTCACATGAGAGAACCAAAGCACAGGGTGCTGATGAAGCATATAAACAACCATCTTTACTTGGAGCTGCAGAGTTACATCAATGTAAAAACAGCCTAGACGAAGCAGTTTCCAATAATAATACTACATTTTATTTATATAGCCCCTCTGAGTCCTCCATTCTCCCCACCCCACCCCCAAAGCTAAATGGCATTCGGAGCGCTTCATAACAATAATACAATAAAAACAACCTAAAATCCATGTAAAATCCAACTAAAACCGTTTAAAAGCGGTAGGTAAAGGAGAGGAAAAGCATATATGATGACCATAAACATCCTGATCTGCATACAGCAGAGAATTGTAATTCCAGAATTAATAAAATATACTCATTTATTCAGATTCACTCTACAACACAAAACTCAGCCAGAATGCAATATTTCATTATGGATAAAGTGGACGGGGCTGGACAGTTCAAGCCTAAGCCCCTTGCTATCTTGCAATCTTGACCAGAAAGCCCCCCCCCCCCCCTTAAGTTCCAGAATGCTCTGCTTTTGGGTTAAATCTATCTTATCCCTTAAAGGTCAGCACCATCCTGTTACACTGTCCCTATGTTAACGTATATTTACATTCATAGCTAATGTACAACTACACTTGTTTCAACATTATGTTGTATTACTCATTCTCTCTCTTTGACAGCAGAGAGGTGAGAAACTGTACTCCTAATCTACTCTCTCCAACCATCCTTGCATAACAAAAGAGAACGAGGTCATTCTGAAACATCATTAGTGTTACCTGCTTTTGCACTAAATGGTACATTGGTAATGTATTTGGTTACAACTGGTCTGGGTTTGGTCCATGCACCCCCCACCCCCTCACATGTTTAGCGTGTCCACCCTAACAAACAGGCAGTCCCTGCCCGTATTTCATGTGCTGGCAGCAGCTTCCACCAGTGGAGCTAGCAATCTCCCTCCACCACGGTAGCCTCTCAGCTGAGAGGTGCTTTAGAGATCTCCCTCCCCTCTCCATCTCACTCGCCCACAGTAGCCTCTCAGCTGAAAGGAATGCTAGAGATCTTCCTCCCCCTCCATCTCCCATGAAGCTTCCTCTCAGCTGAGAGGCATGCTAGAGATCTCCTTCCTCCGCAGCCTCCCTCCCCCACATCCATCTCTCAGCTGAGCCGTGGGCAGGGAGAGTGTGGGGAGGGAGATTTCTAGCATGCCACTCAGCTGAGAGGCAGCTGCAGGGGAGGGAGATCACTAACATGCCTGACAGCTAAGAGGTGGCTGCAGGATTGCTACTGCTCCTGCCTCTCAGCGGCTCAAGCGCACTAGGTGGGACTCTATGGTGCTGATGGACCTGGATGCCAGCAAGGCTGCAGGTGAACCTAATTGACAAGACACAGACACACAGGTGCCCATTAACCCCGACTGGCCTTCACAGTGGACCCGCAATGTCCCAGGACTCTGCCGTGGATGGCGGCAGACACCTAATAGATGGGCAGGCAGGAACATGCCTAGTGAAGGCTAATGTGGGTTATCATCTCGTTTAATTTCTCCCTAAGTAACTCTAACACATTATTAGTCACATTGTTACCTGCTTTTGCACTATATGGTACATTGGTAATGTATTTGGTTGCAGCATGGAAAAGCTTCCTGACTTGCACTAGCTATGCCAAAGACCTGAGCACTCATATTAGTTCCTTTTAAATGCAATTAAACAAAAAGATTCCTGCCAAGAATGACTGCTATATAGGAATGCAGCTACAAAAAATTGCAAACAAACTACTGAGCCTGGCCAAATTTAAGCAGCAGCATTTTGTGCATTACCACCCTTACTTGGGAGTACAAGGACAACTGACCACCCTCTTCTAATTCTGGGAGGCACATGGAAAGTGTCAAAATAAGATTTAGCTACTTGTGCGATTACCCACTTATAAATACGCACACACACACCTCTAACTCTCAAATCACTAAGGATACAAAAGAACAATGCAGAAATGGTTACAATAGCAAAAGCAGGGATATTGATCCAGAGTTTAATATTTCCCCATGTCAGAGAAACTGCAAGTATGTAAGAAAAAATGTTACCCATGAAAGGGAGAGCTCAGCGTTAACCTTTACGCCCTTGAACTTGTAAACTTGATTGTCATCTTTTTTTAATACCATAGGGAACAGTGTGACCTTGCGTACAGATGATTTAGTATTTGCATAGAAATCACACACATTCTTACGATCCAAAACTTCCTATGACTTTAGTTTTCAAACTATTTTCCTACATGGCCCTATTCTGAGACTTTACATACAATCCCATGACCCCACAGAACAAAATCATGCAAGGAACATCAAATATATACAGGGATTGTGACTCCCAACCACAAATGATGCAACCTCACAAAGGGTAACTTATGACCCGTACTTTAGAAACCTATGATCTATGACACAACAAGCAAACACCAGCTATTGTACCAATACCAGCTATTGGTGAAGGACTTGTCTGCACAACTATTATTATAGTTAATATTAAAGCTGTTAATTATATATAGTGATAGATGAGGCCATTTTTTCCTTTTTAGGAAGGTAATCAATCTTTTTCCATTAATCAATCTTTAACTAGATGGTTGCAAAGTTTGTTGTTCATATACATCAGTCTCCCAATTTATGAGTAGTCAAAACCCAAGCCAAAATGGAAAGAAATTAACTGCTAAGAGCAAAGTAAATTTATATGCTGCCTAATCTCAGTGGCTCCACCCTCGCCCCCATAAATACCAGCTAAATCAAGTGCCCATTCCCCATCCCCACTCCCATTGCTGGCCACTCCTGACTAAAATAAAGCCTTCTAGGTTCATCCTTCCTAACCACCTCTCTTCAGGAGTCTAGCTACCGGCTGTTGGCAGATATAACTCCTCTCTGCTTGCCAGGTCAGCTGTGCTTTGGACGAGCATGACAACTTGGACAATCTTCACCCACATGCTCAGAGGCAAGGGAGAGGAGTGCAGCATGTGAACAACTCTCATTTTTCCTGTACATATAGATCCAAGAGGTAGGACATAATGTTTTTCCTTTTAGTGTGTTCCTTTTAGTTCCTTAATAGCCAACAAAATTCTTCTGAAGGACCAAAGGTTGTACACCAGAGGTTCTCAAAACTATGACTGGTTCCTCAAGTGAAGTCACAGGTCCTACAGACATTTAGAGTTGTTAATTTTCCAGAAAACTATTTTCCAGATCATTATTATGTACAATTTCAATGTTAAAAAACCTACGGTTTCAATAATCAGTTAAGGCATATCCACCTTGACACAAACGTCAAAACTAAAGGAAATTGATTAGTAAAACAAATATTTCTTTCCTACCAACACACAATCCTCCACCACAAAAAAACTACCTCTTCAACTTTCAACAAGTCACAACTAGAAGCCACTACTAAACTTCTTCTGCACCAACACATTTCAAATAGTACAATATATCACAGCATTTCATACATTCTCATCCTACTTAAATTTGTTCCTTTTCAAATATGTTAACGAGTTAACGTAATTTTTGCATTCTCTTTTAACTTAAGGCATTAGAAAAGGAACAAATTTAAATAGGATGAGAATGTGTGAAATGTTGTGACGTTGTAAAATTTGAAATGTGTTGGTGTAGTTAATTTATTATTATTATTATTATTATTATAAGCATTTATATAGCACCAGCGATGTACCTGGCGCTTTACAAAAAAATAAGATAGACACAGTTCCTGCCCGAGAGCTTACAATCTAAAGACAGAGGGAGGGGAGACAGGGAAGGGGGAACAGAAGGAGAGACAAGGGATGCGATATACATGAGGATGCGAGAACTCAGGTACACTTTCTTGGCTTGGTTACAGTAAATTGGGAGTTTACAGATAACAGGGGCAATACGGCCTGCACCTAATGCACCAGAATGAGTAGGTGTTCCAGTGGCTCGTCACCTGAATGGCGGAGCTGAGCTAACATAGGGACATGAGCTAGTGCCTGCAGCGGGTCAAGGACCCATGGAGGAGCTTCAAGGAGGTCCATGATAATAACAAGACCACCAGGCACAGGCACCAAACCAAGCGCTACATGGACCATGTTGATAAATTCCTCTGCATAGACTACTCCATCATGGCCCCACAGATTGCCGGCATTGCTGCCACCAGTGAAGAAGTTTAGAAGTGGCTTGTAGATGTGGTGCATGAGAGATTTTGAAATGTTGAAATTTAAAGAGTTAGTTGTTTTGTGATAGATGACAGTGTGTTGGTAGGAAAGAGATATTCGCCTTACTAATCAATTTCTTTTCGTGTTGACGTTTGTGTCAAGGTGGATGTGCCTTAACTGTTCATTTAAACCATAGGTTTTTAAAAGTTGGAATATTCTTTCTTTTTGAAAAGGAAATGGAAAGCAGTATTAATCAGAGAATAAGATAACCAATGATGTTAGATTGCACCCCCCTTCTTCTAGCCTGGTAGTCCACACATATTGGTTTTTATAAATCCAGCATGTGGTTTACCCACCCCCTGCCAGTCATACCCAACCCCAGAAATAACCACTCCATGCCCCAGCTACCACCCCGTCCCAACTACCTGACACTTCACCAGTCATACCCATCTGGTGCCACAGCTATCTGTGCCCTCCCACTAGTCATACCCCAATCCCAACTACCTGCCTCCCACTAGTCATGCCCACCCTCGCCAAGCTATCTGTCCCTCCCCCAGGCAGGCATACCCACACCTCGCCCCAGCTACCTGACTGTCCTCCCCCCTTTGGACTTGACTCTCCCCGCCCCCCCCCCCCCCCCCCCCCCCCCCCCCCACACACACACACGTCAATGTCTGAGAGAAGATTTAAAATGTAGAAGGTAACTGTAGAAGTCAGCCTTGGTAGAGCTGGAATGCTGTCAACACCTCCAATAATGGCACTAGTAGTTTGCAGTTTGCGGAGGTGGACACAGGCATGCCCTATCCCCATGTCACCAACCAGTCCCAACCTACTGGAGCTCATGTTGCACGGCCTCCCGTCTGGCTCAGACAATGGGAGAGGACCTCCTGCTCCAAACCCAACCTTCCCCCCGCCCTCCAACCCAGCTACCCTTCCCCTCCTCCATGCACATCTTCCCCCGCCCAGCCACCCTGTTGCCCCCCCATTTATGCCTCCCGCCAGCCAAGCTACCCTATCCCACTTCCTTCATACCTGACCCCCACCCAGCTACCCTGGCCCCCCTCCATGCATTCCGTCCCCCACAGTCCAGCTACCCTGGCTGCCTTCTATGCATACCTTCCCCCAGCGCAACTACCCTGGACCCACAAGTCATACCTCCCACCCCTGGCTCACTTACCCCGCCCCACATATTTCCCCCCGGCCCCAAAAGCAATGAAAAATATACATGGGTATTGACTTTCAAATTGTCGTTTAATCAATGTTATAGTGGATAAAACACTTAAAGAATGTGTCCCAGGCAGTGAGAGGGTTCAAGGCTTTCTTGTATTATACCATACTACTGGGCAATGTGAAGGATGAAATGAGGTGGAGAGAAGGAGGCCAAAAACTTGTAGAATTCACGTGTAGCTTAATTTGGTTGATATGAAGATGCTCAGTACACATTTTAACGATGTTTGAACAACTCACCACTAACTGGACGGAACTCATGAGAAATCTTTTAAATGCGGCAGTGAGACCTTCAAAGGTTTTTCTCCTGTGCTCTATACGGGTCCATAACATTTTTAAAGCCTGTTATCCTATACTCCTGTGCCCCAGGATTGACTTAGCAGAAGCAATGTTTAAACTTTGTTACAAGCGACGTTTAAATGATGGTAATACCTAATGGCACACATGCGCGACATAAGTATTCATGCTATTCACTTTAGCAAGATTTCTGACTAAGAATAACTTCTGAACCAAAATACCATTTTCTTGTCCAAAGCAGCAACGATTAGTAGACATTTACCTTAAATTTTCTAGCACATTCACAGGCTCCTGAGTAAAAGAGATATTCCCTGCAAAAGAATCTAGTTGAAACCTGGAAGTAAAGTGGCTCAAAAGTGCAATTTTAAAGATAGGCAGGGATTGAATGAGATATCCATCTTGCCTTAACTAACACAGCCTTAACTTTTCTGATGTAATAAAGGTTTTAGGCAGCACAGTCCAGTGGCAGCTGGTCGACTGATAGGCAGGTACGTTGGAGTCAGGCCTTTCCAATCTTCCCTCCCACTCACCCTGACACCTAGACACCAACCGACTCACACGCATCCAACCACACACATCCATCAAACTCACTCTCACACAGACATCCATCCTTCCCACTTGTGTGTGTGCGCGCACGCACGCACAGGGAAAACTGAATTTTGCTCCTTGTGAAATCTTGGACCCAATATCAGTATCTTATTACTTTGGTTCTCTTGTACCCGACTACTCCAAGGAGGACCCTGCTTAACTGAAGAACTAACACTCCAGCCAACCTTTTATAGGATGTCTGGCATTATAAGAATGTATGACATACAGCAGTTGGATAATATCCAGCTGTACCAGTTCTATTTAGGTACATCATGATCTCCAGATATACCAAGACCTCTGATTTAGTTCTCTTATCTAAAATAAAACAATCCTCACTGTACAGTTAATGAACTAGGGCAAAAGGCATCAAAGAGGATCTAAGCAGACTACAACACACACACACACACACACCCCCCTCCTGGGCATGAACACAGGGGAGGAAAGAGACCCAGTTCCTTCCCTCCCAGATGGGTGCACAAGAAGGGGAGAGTGGGGAAGGGAGACAAGGGACCTGTCTCCCACCCTCCTGGGAATCTGCCAGGCCCTCCAGTACCTCCATCCCATCACAGCCTTGCCCAGCCCCAGCAAATATTCCCCATCAGTCTTCCCAGATCCAGAAAAGCCCACACTTGCCTTGCAGCTGCTGCTCCTACCACTGCTCCACCTCCCCACCAGGAAGTTGTGGAGTGGGATGGAGACAGCACTAGGCCGGCCCTGCTCCTACCCCCTGCTCTCTCATTAGCCTGGGGGTGCTGTGAGACACCAGCCTGAGGCAACACACATTGCTTGGAGTTCCTCCAGATGAACCAAGCCAGTGAGTCCACAGCCCTTTTCCTAACCCCATTCCTAGGTTTCTACTGCAACTGAAGCCTGGCACCCTGTCATGGGATTTGGGGCTCAGTACCCCACTCTAGGCTGTTGTGACTCAGTTTCCCTGGCTTTCAGCTCTCACTGGATCAGCTCTCTCTCTAGAACTGATTGAGCCTGCAAGAGGAAACCTTCTTGTCACCTTTTCAGCCACAGAGTTTCCCAGCACAGACGCTTTCTCTCTAGGTTCATCTGTGTTTGTGAACACAGAATTAACCCCAAACCATGTCCCACCAATGTCAGGATTAGCGATTCCACTGGACCATATGTAGGTCAGTAAAAAGTAGTTTAATGAATAAATCATGAATAAGCATGTAGTACAAGATTATACTCGAGTGTGCAGAAATGAAAATAACATAACCCATAACGCATTCCTATCTGTACTTGGATTCTCCTGATTTAGGCTTACCCTAATCCAGGTCCAAGAGTATTTCAGTTCATGTCACAGTCAGCGATGGAAAGTCTATAGAGTTTCCAAAAAGCCTTACTTCATAGTTCCGTTGGTGCAGCCCTTCTCTCTTGCTGGTCAGCTAGGATCATGCCGATCAAGCTGGTCTCAACCAATTCACTTCGTTTTATTTTCCCGCTCGGTGACTGCGTGTTTTCAGTCACGTCCACAGGAAGAAATCCATTTGCAACTCAATGGTCTATGGCTAGTGTCTGCAAAGGTGCTTGGACTTTTTCTGAATACACATTCGGCATGACTTTGCATTTCTCCATTGCATGAAGTGAGTTTCCAATTCTCAGCTTTTACATTACATACATGTTTAATCTTTACCTTTATATATTTGTTAGACCTGTAGTCTACATGTAGACCAGTATCTCCTTGTAACACACCCTCAGGGCACAAGTGCAGTAAAACTCTCCCCTCCACACCCCTGCCCAGGCTTCAGGGAAGTGGCCGGACTGCTACTCAGTGCTGCCACTTCCAGGCAATTTAAAAAATACACTAGGCAGCAGTCAGAGCACTGAGGGGGCATCACACCAATGATCAGCTAACCCCTGGCACAGTCATTCACATCTTATTTATTCTTTCAATCCATACTCTGCCCATTCCCCAATGGGACCTGGGGAAGCTTACATTAAACAAAAAGATACATTAAACAAGAGGTCACATGCTACAAAAAGCTGGGTACAATATATAACACTGTGATTTCTAATAGCAATTTTGGTTATCAATCTACATAAAAAATCCAAACAAACAATGAGAAAAATCTCCATAAAAACACCCAATGATAATTTTTCAAGTGGAAAGCTTTCTGGCTCCGACTTCTGCTGATATTGGATATACTCTGCATCTCTTCACTGCTACCTGAAAATTATATTTAATTCTCCAAATGATTATATTTAAATTTCAAAATGGGTTCACATACTGACAAATTTCTGATAGCCACTATTGTACACTCTAACCTCTGCTAGCCACTCTGGGTTAACAAATGAGATGGTAGCCCACAATACGTGTGTCCCCACCTGGCCGTTAATCAGGTGTTCACCCTCACTGGCCACGTGAGCACCCCCCACTGGACACACAGTCCCCACTCATGGCGGGGTCGCAGAGCATGCATAGCCCACCATGTGGGCAAATGCATGCTAATACGTGCCCATGTCCTGTCAATTGGATTGCGTACAGTACTGCGCATGTACAGGTCTGCCAGCACCACAGAGTTCACACGAAAAGCCAAGAATATTCCAAGGATTGGCCACTTCCTGCCGCACATGTAACATCCGCATTAAAAAGACCAACACATGCCAAATTCAGACATGAATTGTCCCAGCTCGTCCTGGTTTACAGCACATGCCCAATGCTTGCTCTTCAGAACTGGTTATCTTGTCTGGAGCGACTTCCAGTCTTTTCATCACCGCAGCCATGGCTCAGAATGACAGCCAAGCAACTATGTAAGTTAATGCACCTGCCGGGGGAGGTGGTGCTGCATTTACACAGCTGTATGATAAAGGTTTCTATTTATTGCTATCTAATTGTGTGGTGTTTTTTTTACTGTATTCATAGGAGGCAAGGAAAGCACTGGGGTGCAGCAGGACACTCCCTGAGACACAGCAGCACCATATGCAAATGGTATGTGCAGAAAATGAGTGGGAAGGCACCCTGGCAGGCCCAGGGGCTAGTGGGGCGGGGAAGAGAGGCAACAGGGCGGGGTGGCCAGCTAGTGGGGTGGGGGCCGATCACCCAGCAACAAGAGTCCAGCAGAACAAGGACCTGTGGGTCCGCAAGCTGCCACTCAGAGAAGTTTTGTTGAGGGAGCTGCTGGGGGAGACCACACGGTGGGTGAACGAGATCCGGGATGTCATTCAGGGCATGGCCTGGGAGGGTAGACAGCTTGTGCAGCAGAACGTCGCACAATGCAAGGCCTTGGTGGTCAAGGGCTGCCTGGACTGCCGGCAGGAGGAAAGGCACTGGGTCCACCTCTGGAAGCAATTTGAGCAGATATTGCCAGAGTTTCTTTTTCAGTAGAAAACAAAAAACTTTTTAGCTTTGGATGAGAGGGAGATAACCTGGAAATACCTAGTTTATAGCTGTTGATGTTTAAACAGCTGTTTTAACTCTGAAGTAAACATGACAGTACTTCTCTTTATAGTAGCTTTACATAGTAGTAACTTTCCCATAAGTTGTTAAATATTATTTCATATGATTTTGGTAGCAAACTCTCCCACTTTTCTCTCCCACTTTAGTTACAATCTTTAGAGATTGGTGAACTCTCCTCTGACTTTCCTGTAAGTGAAACATAGTTCAGTGTATTTTGGGGCCAGATGTTTAATTTTGCGTTACAATGCTTCACTATAGAGCGTAAAGCATTTGCAGTATGTTTTTCAGACTGTGCAAACATTTTAATTTTGTGCTGGTAAGCACAAATGTAATAAATGAGGCAGATACTCCACTAAAAGTCTGAGACAAGTAAAGTCCTCTGAACATCACCATACAGAAATAATACATGACACCTATATTCTCTCACTAGAATAACAGGCCTGAGAGTATGGAAAGCAATGAAATTTAAAGTTTTAATTGAAAACATTCTCTATGGAAAGCATTCTGTATGGAAATAAAATTGCCTTTACATGGATTTTACACTGCTTTATTATATTTTATTGCATAGCTTCTGTGAATTGCTCTGAGCACCATTTGGCAGGTGCTGAATAATAAATGTAATATACAATATACAATAGTATGTATTATAAAATATTATTATTAAATATGAAAGATGTTTAAACAAATGCATACTAGAGGTACATTACAAACATGAAATAATGGACTAATCTTTAATAGACTATGTCTACATGTTGGCATGTCAACAACTGGTGCCTGGTTGCCACTGGGGACTGGATGCGGGTGAGGCAATTGAAGTTGGCTAGATCTGTTTTTCCATCGGTGCTGCTCCCCTTACCTGACATCTTGTTTTCTTCTGTGTTCACCTGTTCCCACTTTTATCAGCGAAGCAGGTCTAGGAACACCTGATAAACTGGCTCTGTAGATCTGCTTGCTCCTGTCGGGCTCAGACGCAGGCCAGACTGCTGCTGGTGGCCTGGGTGGCTCCTTCGTCCACAGCTTCTCCAAGGCCCAGCCGCCACCACCACTGCTATTTTCATGAATGAAGTGCAGTAGGCATAGAAAATGGGGGGGGGGGGGACTTTATAAGGAATAGAAAAAGATGACATGATGGGTTGGATACCCTGGCCTCTGCTGACATTTGGGTAAGACCTGATGTACAGAGTAAGCTGGTCAAACCCATCCTCTGAGGCTGCCTATGTGCTCATACGGTGGCACATGCACAGAACGGGGCTTCATGTAAGCACGATATAGTTCAGACACTCCATGCATACATTCCAACACTTAGTTGGAATGGGATGGGATCCAGACTGTGGCTTTTCTGGATGTTTGTGCACAGCTAGAAGTGGAGACATCACTGAGGCTGGACCTTCCCTGCTATTTTTGCCTGATGATAGGGAGAGGAATACCTGCAGGGCCATTGGGAGTGCCTCAATCAGATGAAGGGGCTGAATCTCTTGGGGGAAACAAGTGGCTCAGGATACAGGGAGAGCTTCTTGCCCTATACAAGGTTTGGACACAACCAGAAGTGCAGGGCACCCTGGAGAGAAGGGATGTTTTCCATCCCAACTGTATTGTAATGCAGAAGATGCTGAAGAGGGGGTAGAAGAGGTGCATGTTTAACTGGGGGTTTTATGTAAACAGAGAGGGGTTTCCAACAGAGACCTATGCGCCATGAATGCAAGAGACCAGGTGAAGAGAACATGCAAAGACTGATAGCTTTCGTTTTCAATTTTCACTTTCGCTTTCAATTTTCACTATAGGTGCTCAATAAAGGATGCAATTTGCTCAATAAACTCAGCATTCTGTGCACAGCAAAAAGTTATTCCCAGTGCTGACAGGTATAAACAGGTATGAACCCCTGTGGTTGGGCAGGTGTAGCAGGTGCTGGACTGCCTCCCAGAGTCATAATAGCCTAGAAGAAAGAAACAGCTGGTGCAGCTTCTTCTTCCATTGGTTCACCATGGCTATGAGCCATGACAGAGGGTGGCTATAGCAGGACAGTCAGCAGATAGCTGGCCCTTTAAGAAGCCTGGACAGGTATCAGGCTGGCAGGGCCCATTAAAAGAAAGGTGTTACCCGAGAAAGGGACAGCTGAGGACAAGTACAGGTGTGCAAGGGAAACAGAGTAGACCAGACACCTGAGGGACAGAAACAGGAGCAAGAGGCTCTGCCTCAGGAGAAAGAGGTTGAGGAGACTGGCTGAGTGGAGCTCTCTCTCCAGGCATACCTAGCATGGAGGGTAGTGACGAAGCTGGAGGGATCTGCTGGAACTCTGATTACTGGAGGGTGTAAGAGGGTGGATAACTGTTCATAAAGAATTAATGGTGGAGCTCATTCCCATGTGGACTTACTGGACTGCAGCAGGCTATAGATTTGTTTGTAAACACCCTTAGTCTCTTATGCGGAATTGTCTGTACAGAAATTCCACCATCTGAAGGGTGCAGCAAGGATGACAAAGAATGTACATTCTAACCTCATATGTGAACTATGTCTCCATGTTTGCATGAAATATTTTGAGCACCTTTCTTCTTCATGGTCTGCATTAAAATTCAAAATGCTGATCAGAAAAATCACCTCAATTTCCCCCCAAAATCAGTAGGGTGCTCCCCAATATAAATTGTAAATATATATATATATATATATTTTATAAGCCAGTAATCTTTAAATAGGATCATTTCCCCACACCCTCAAGCCCACAGACTCACCATGGTGCCTCCCCCAAGCATGGGGCCAGCAAGCTCACACCATGGTGACTCCCCTGCCAGTCCTCCTTTTTTGCCCACATGTTCACTGGAGACTTTGGACCCTCCACTAAAAGTAATAATGGAAAACCCAGTGGATACCAAAAAAAAAATTGGTCCCTCTGAATTTCTGTGAATCACTTAAGGAACCTAAATGGGGAGGGGGGATTCAGAGGGGACATTACGGGAGTTCTTAAGTTTTTCAGAGAAATTTATAGAGGCCAATATCTTTACCCACTGTGTTTTAAAATCTTCCCCTGGCCAAGACCTGCTTGCTCTGGGTGAGCAGAAAGGGGGAGGGGGGGGGGGCAGAGGAGGGCAGGTGTCTAAGTTAGCTTCCTCTACCCAGGCCCTGGTTACCTGTAGTGGGCAGAGAGAGGAGGTAGTAGGCAGAGTGTGCCAGTAAAGCTCCCCCTTCCCAGGCCTTGGTTCCCAAAGGTGGTCAGAGAGGGGAGATGTAAGGCAAGGCATATCAGTCAAGCTCTCCCTGTACTCCTCCTCTTGACTGACTCCCCCTGCCCAGGATCTGGTTGTCTGGGGCAGGGAAAAGGGCAGGGTTCCCCCTGCTCAGGATCTGGTTCCTCAGGGTAGGCAGAGAAGGGCCCTTGACCTCGACTGGCATCCCCTGCCCAGGGTCTGGTTCAGGATGCCCCATTACCTCATCCTGCAGGTAGCAGAGATCCTCAAGCCCTGGTTGGAGCACTCCTGGCATGGGCAGGCCTACCCTCCACAGAACAATTCAGCCCACAGAGTTTTAAACCAGGTCAGATTTGGCTCACAGGGGGCTAGGGATAGAAAGGTTCACCACTCCTGCACTACAACTTCATGAAGATGGAGAAAGCCATGAACTCTCAATAGCTGAGGGGGGTGGTATAGCAGGGAGCAAGCTAGTTGGGGCATTGGCCCTTTAAGGGGAGATAGCACTGGCAAAGAGCAGATGCTAAGTGTGGCACTAATAGGAAGAGGGATAGTGCCTAAGCACTGAGTAGCTGCAGGCTAATTGGGGCCAGCTGAGCCTGGGCATGGCAAAGCCAGCCCAGAGGTCAAAAGAGCCTGAGCAAGGCAGAGAGAAACCTGCAGAAGGCAGGAGGATAGGCAAGAGCTCTGCCTCAGAGCAAAGAGAGACAGTGAGGAGGCAGGAGCTGGGCGCTCTGCCTCAGTGAGAGGAACTAACAGAGAGCTCCAGGAAGACAGGGGCCAAAGAGAGAGAAGTGCTGTCAAAAGGGTTGAGCCAGCCTGAGGCTGCCCTGGGGTACCTAAGGCTTGAGGACTAAGAGAGAGGCCAGAGGTTAAGGTGCCTGGCCATTAAGCCTTGTTATATGGATGGTATACACATGAATACGAGACTGACAGTGAAAATTTCACTTTAGAAAAATGATTTTGGTTTAGAAAAATAATTTTAAAAATATTTCTAAAAGAATTTTAGAAAAAATGTTTTTATTTTAGAAAAAATAATCACTTCATAGCCTTGATTTTTCATGTGTTGTCCTATTCCGAAAGGAGACGGTTGCAGTGGAACCACAGGTCATGGTTCTGCTGGCAGCTTGTGGCAGGGGGTTCCATTTGCATCCGTTGCACTGGCAGTTCTGTAGCAAAGCAATAAGGAAATCCATTAGTTCAAGCCACCCCACCCACCTTCTCGCCCTCGGTGTTTCAGGCCCCCGCCTAACCAATTTTCAACCCTCCAGTGTCTGAATGGAAGCAGAAATTAGTACTTAAGTGGTTGGATGGGCGGTTGCTGCAGAGGGATCCCACCACCACATCGTTTTCCCTGGGGGTGCTATTTTGATTCACCACCACTACTGCCGTTTTGGCTTCCACCCCCATACCAGCATGAAGGGAAGCAATAATGAGTACCTGGCCTATGCAGCTCTTGGGGAGTTGCTGCAGTAGGAAACCCACCACCACACAGTTCTCCTGCCATTCACACCATTCCCCCACCTCAACTGCCATCTATGCTTCACGCCCAGCTGCCATTTTGGCTTTCCCTCCCATGCCAACCACCGTTCCACCATGGTGTCTTTCCCCACCCACTCCCACACACATCCTTTCCATCCTGTAGAGCAGTTTCTGGGTGATTTTCCTGCTCCTCCTCTGCGTTCTCCTGGCAACACAGTAAACAATAAACAGCATAATTAGGTAACAATAAATGGAAGCCTTTATCATGTAGCTGTGTAAACATGACCTCCTCCTCCCCCTAACACCGCCCCCGCCCTGGTGGATTCACTTACCATTCTCCTCCACTGGGGGGGGGAAACTCCACCAAAGGCAGGCTCTCGAGCTGGAGCCGTGAGAGTCATGGTGTCCGTGTTGATCCATGCATGTTCCAGGGTGGGGATGGGCATGGAGAGATGCCCACAGCTTCTGTGCTGGGAGCAGTTGCAGCGGGGAAATGGTGTGGTGGGGTTTTAAACGCATCAGTGAGCGCGAGAGTGGAACGAGGGGATGGAAGCGGTCGCCCCTTGAAGTGCTCTAGGCTTTTCGCCCACAACTGTATGGTGGTGGCAAACCTGGACACGTGGAGACTGCACACAAACTAATAGATGAGACGCAGATACATGGGCGCACATTAGCCCGGATTCACTTGCATGGTGGGCCCACGATGTCCCTGGACTCCGCTATGAGTGGCAGGTGGGTGGTGGCCACATAGCAGGTGGGGGTTAACATCTGGCAAACACCTAATAAATGAGCACGTGGACATGCACCTGGTGAGAGCTAATGTGGGCTATTGCCTTGTTTGTAAACACCCTAAATTACACAGCACTTGGGGCTCTACTACTACATTTTTCTCTACAAATCAGTTTTCATTTTTATTTACTTCTTTTAACCACTTAGAAAGTTTTTCTCCTGATTTAATGCACATAGCTGTACTTTATCAGGATGAAATATGCACATCATAGTTTTTTGCTTTTTTTTCTCTCAAACTTTATACTACGAATTTTTCATTTAGTCCACTAGTTTCTAAGCAAGGTTCTGTTGCAAACATTGGTTTTATGTAGTGCTTCTTTCAAATTAGAAATGTCTGATTATCAAAGCCAAGTTTTTTGATCAGACATGGAAAGGTTCTAGAAGACACTCAGAAACTGCAACAGGGCTTACCATCTAAGACACATTCTAAGCTGGGTAAAATTTATTCTTACACAACACATACGCACCACTTGTAATCCACGTAAACTCCTCTTCACCCAAAAAGAGCACTGCTCGAACACAAGGACTTGATGACAGAGAAATTTTTAAATGGGAATATTTTCAAGGGATGCTAGGTGTTAGTTATACAGAGTAGCTTCCTGATAGTTACAATCTCTGCAAGTCACCACTTCTGTTTCAGAAAACATGTTGGCCACAATCGGCTTCATTTTATGCAAATTAGGTGTAGAACTTAAACTGCTGGCCAATTCCAAATACAGCCTGTGGTAAGCAGTGCTGTCATCCCTAAGCAACGAACACATAATGGAACTTACTACACTCGTGGCTACCTGACAGTGCATCAGATTTATCATGAAAACAGACCTTTGGATTCTAAAATACTTGCCTGATGCCCTGCAATCCATTTACTCAACTTTTCCCTAAATGAGGCAGTCACAACCATGTTTAGAACTCACAACACAATACGTTAGAGTACCTGAACGTTTTTAAAATAGCTCTATGTTGGGATAGTCCATAATCATCATGGATAACAAGAACAAGATGAAAGGAAGGAAACACTGAGATAAGACAGAGTGAAACATAATTAGTTAAAATAAATTCTTACCTGGTAGTCGGGTTTTGTAAAATAATCTAAACTGGAGATGTGATCTAGAAAGATGCTGAATTCTTGAGGGAGATGTTTCAACATCAGCCTGTGTTCATATCTCTCTTTGATAGAGCCCACTTGTTCCTAGGAAGAATTAGCACGAGACATTAGCACACTTCCCTTCTCAGCGACAGAACTGTCACACATTATTACGTGTAATATTCTGGAAGTGCTGAAAGGAGAATTAGGTGTGGGAGACAGCAGTTAATTCATTGAGATCATCAGCAATATCAGAGGAGCTATCATCATTGCCAACACAGAATCCCACGAGCTTCATTCATGACACGGGAGCATGTGCTATTCAAATCTAGCACAGCTCCTGTTTCGTAGGAAAGTAGATATTGAGGCTCTCCAGCTGGCAGGCTCGCACAACAGAAAGTGAAATCCTACCCTGTCCGTTGCACGAGCCTGACAGCGGAAGAGCCACAATACCTACTTTCCCATGAGACGGGAGTTATGCTAGATTTGAATAGCGCATGCTCCTGTGGCACAAAAAAAGCTTGTGGGAAAGCAGCCAGAATGTCTTACAAAACCTCAGACCCAATACTTAGAAGCTAAGATCATCTACTCCTGCTGTGTGTTTTGATGCGATTTGATACCACTATTGGCAACTAACCTTTACAGACCTACTAGCCTATATAATACATTCAGATATTAGAGCTAGATTAAAAATTCTTAATGTCATTTATTTTAACTTCCTTCTGCTATAAAATTGTTCCCAAGATTTGATTTTATAGTGCTTTTGTTCAGATTAGTATCAGTGAGTATGACTTCAAAGAGAGGCAGTAGTTTTTAATGTAGTCCATCTTCACCCTTCTACACAGCAGTATATCTTCAGTTCTATTGGCTTAATCTTGTCTAATACCAAATATTGAATGTCTGTTTCTCAAAGGAAATGTCAAACAAGGGGTGAAATTCATGAAATACATGAAGGCAAAAAGCATTGACTTGAACACAAGACAATGAAATAACTGGATGTAAGAGCGTACATGCACTCTATCAGCTCATAAGAACTGTAAAATTCAAGCTAAATTCCCTTGCCTACTATCTTTAAGTCAATTTGTAACACTCTAAAGCACTTTATGGAAGTGTTCTGCTTCACACATTAGTGCTGTGAAGTGAGAAAACACACTAGAAACCATTGCAAAATGCAATATTAGAATTTTTGATCCAATTATTTTTGAGTGGAATTTTCATGAAGCTGTTTGCACTCAGCACTGAAGGAAGTTCTCCCCCAAACCCTCTCTAATACCTTTATTCTAAAGTTTACCTTGTCCTTTATTTTCCTCCAGGGCAGTTGCCCAACTACAAACTCCACCAACATGTAAAATAAGGACCAGAGGTCATCATGTCGTCCCATTTCCTATAAAAAAGAAAGTGGCTGGTGTTATGTTATGCAGGTAGGTGTAGTCTCATTGCTTCCTTGTGTTTCTCCTTCCTGTATGTTGCATGTATCTGTGGTCCTTAGTCTTATAATGGCAAACTGTTCAGGGAATTAGTTGTCTTTTTCTTGTTTCATTATATCCTGCCGTGTTCTATAAACTTCATTTATTCCATATTCACAACAAAACTGATTATAATTTATTTATTTAATCATATTTTTACCCCGCCCCTCCTGAAACAGCTCGCCCCTATATACACTCACCCCTATAAGCTAAACAGTAAAACAGACCTTTTCCTATAGATTTTTAATGACTAAAAATAATTCAGGTTGATTTACAGATACTCACTCTATTCCTGTGTGCATTGATTGATGCGTACCGCACCGTACCTCGAAAACCAGCAACAGCTCGTGGCTATCGAAGCAGCACACACAAAAAAGATTGTCAGCATCACAGAAAATAAGTCATCTCATTACAACACACCAATATGTACAAACTAGCTCCAGTTCAAGAGAAGGTACAAACACAAATGCAATGTGGATCTCTAATATACATGATTTATTGCAATTAGAAACTCAAGTGGACAAAACTGACATGTGCAACATAGGATACAGTCCTGGGGCATATTTGTCCTCTGCTTAGGTCAGCTTTTGTTCTGAAAGGGTAGCTAATCTCTGCGGACTATTAATTATTATTATTTTATTATGATTATCATCATCAAGCATTTATATAGCGCAAGCAACGCACCTGGCACTTTACAAATGGAATAGACACGCTCCATTCCATTATAAAGTGCAATAAAACTTAATTCTTGGTATCTCGTTTTTCTCGCCGAGAATCACAATTCTTGTCTCATTCTTGCAAATAAGAATAAGACAAGAATCAGCTGGATTCTTGCCGAGAAAAACAAGAAATCCCAAGAAATAAACTACCCGGCATTGACCCGGGGGGGGGGGGGGAGGAGGAGGAAGCCATACTGTTCCCTGCCTAGCTTTCTTACCTTGTTTGGGGTTGGCAGCTATCAGTGGGGAAAGCTTCCCAATTGCAAATCTTCAGGAATGGGAGGGGGAAAGCAGGAGGGAGGAGGCAGACTCACTTGATCTCTTAGCATTCTATTCGTTTCCCCTTACTCGTACTGTCTGCCCTCCTCTGATGACTACTGCTACCAACCTCTTTGTAACCAAGCCAAGCACACGCACCTGAGATTTCGCATCCGCTTGAATGTTTGTTTGTCTTCTCCCATGTCTCTCCCACTGTCCCCTCTCCCTGTCTCCCCCTCTTTGTCTTTTACATTGTAAGCCACAGGAAGGGACCGCGTCTACTTCTATGTTCTGTACAGCACCAGGTCATATGACTGGCTCTATATAAATGTCTAATAATAATAATAATTAATTAGCAGGAGTCACCACCATTAGAATGCTGAAGAGCTGAACTGAGCCCACCCCTTCTCTTCAGCCCTCCTGCCTCCCATCTGGAAGTCCTTTCAGAGGGAGGGGGGAGAGCTGAAGCAGTGGCTCAGCACAGCTTTTCAGCATTCTATTCCAATCCTGCAAATTTGCGATCCGAAAGCTTTTCCCACCAAGATAGCTGCCAGCCCCAGGCAAGAAAAGAAAGCTGGGCAGGGAACAGCATGGCTTCCTCCTTCCTTCCAGCCCTTTAATTTGTCTTGGCTGGGTGACCAGCCTGCGTGTGCTGGACTGGGGGTGGAGAGTGTGGGGGACAGAGCAAGAAATCTCATGAGAATCTGAATTAGGGTCAAGAAGTCTGCGAGATTTTGACCCTGATTCTCAATTTTCCTGAGATTTTTGCAAAATAATTTGGCAGGCAGGGATAAGGGTTCAGGGAAGTGGATTTTAACTAGTTTTATTTAAGTCTATTTATTGTTTGTTGTAACCTTCTCTGAGGCTCATGTAGGATAATAAATTTAATTAAATAAATTCCTACCCTTTCATAGGAACTTTTTTCTATACACTTTTTTCTGGGACTGGCCCTTTAAGTTTGGCCAAGTTAAACAGCTGTAGTCCCAAACTGGTCATTTCATAACTGGCATCGCATGTCTTTTCCCCCCCATCTGGTGAGTACCAGTTTTCTCTACCTTATTTTAAACTGGCACATTTTAAACAGCTTTAACGGAACACTTAGAAGCATAAAACGAATAGGCCCTTTTCACACAGACACTCTAACACTGATAAAATGGGTGTTACATTTTATTATACATGTTGATGGGCACCCACAGAGCACACCTGCAGCCCTGCAACATGTATAATAAAATGTAACCCTTTTTATCAGTGTTAGTGTGTCTGTGTGAAAAGGGCCATAGCTACAAAGCAAATAAATCTGACGAGACCTTAGTTACAATTAAACATTACAAAAGGTCATTATTTAAAAAATATTTTTTAATTATGTTGATTTAATATAGTTATACAGTGCAAGAACAGGATACTATCAAAGAGACATTCTGTAAATTGGTTAAGCCTCTGAAAACTTACAATTCATAAACACACACACTATATTTTTCCTGAAATTGTAGTTTTAAAAACTAATTTCTTTCTCTAAAAATGAATGCCATGAAGAAACTTGAATGGCTTATGTTAAGATGTAATTGAATTCAGAGTGAGAGCAGATGAAATATGATGCTCTCATAGTGACCCAAGACTGTTCCTACTTTTTCAAGATACCTACTTGATGAAAAGTTTAAAATTAAAACGTAAGAGAATGCCATCAAAACAAACTTGCTTAACTCTTTTCTGGCTACTTTGGGATGGAGAATATAAATTCACTATATTGACACGCTAAAAATATATTGCATCTTAAATAAATATGCATGCAGACCCCCAAGCATATGAATTTATATAACTTCAACTACATATGTAAGCAAAGTCATCAATCAGGGTAACATCATCTGCTCATTTACCATTCAAAAGGATGAAAGTTTGCTTGCCCCTCTAAGAAGAGAGTCACCTCAGTGCAGATTATCCACTGTATTCACACAGTTTGCATGTAGTGAAAACTGGCAGCTGCTGGCAGAATAGGGTCCTTTTTAGATTCTGCCATTAGCACAAGGCTATTAACATTATACCAGCAGAGAGTCAAGCATAGCTGAGCTCTGTTCCACACTCAAACAGACCTACTTTCACATTCCATGCCTCTTCGTGCCCTTGTTTGGGAGCGCAACTGGAGTAAGTGGTGGAGAGTAAGAGTTCCCACACAAGGGGAACTCTCCAACCATTTTAGGGCAATTTTGAGGACACCATAAAGTTGCCTTAGGCAACTGGAGAATTCATACCTTCATCTTTAAGATAGATTATAATGTTCTGTAAAGACAGTGGGGGAAATCCAACGGCCCGCATACGTCACCCACAGGCACCGTGCTCTGGCCAGAATGTGTGCGCACATGTGTGGGAGGGTTGGTGTACGTGGGCCATTGGATTGCCCCCATTGTCTAAGACAAAATATGGGAACTTCAACAGTGAAAGTCACGCTGAAAGTGACATTGAAGACTGAAGGATTATGGTTAAGACTTGGGGTCAAAGGATTTTAACACACACACATGTGCAGGTATGTTTTCATACCTTTCCCACAAACTGTTCTATTCAACTCTATTAAAATTCAGTTTCTGGATTCAAACTAAATTGGAGCTAGAGCCTCAGGTCTGAATTTTTCTCTTATTTCAAGTGAAATATCAATCCCCTAAACAAAATTTATAGAAAAGACAATACATTTATATTTATTTTATTTACATTATATTAATAAATAAATTAATAAATCTCAATATATAAAAATGCATTTATATTATATTTATATATTTAGTAATTATTTAATAAATGATTTAACTTATTTAAAAAAGGTACAGGCACCATCCCCAGAATCTTCATCAGTTTTAAAAGACGCACAGGAACAGCATTGCTATATCGAGCTGCTCTGTGAGCAAGAGTGCGCGGGGTACAAGACCAAGGAAATAAATAAAATAAATATCAAGAGAGACTAATGAGCCAACTAGTATGACAATAAATGCCCCTCACCTCTGCTTCAGATGAAAGCAAGAATTCCCATAATACTCTAAGCTAATTATGCATTGTATTATAAGTAAATTCCTTACATAACTCAGATCAGGATTTTTTTTGCCCTCAAGCAGAAATTTAGTAATTTTACACTCTTTTCCTCATACTAATGGGCAGGTAGTATACATAAAGTGCACTTCTGTTAAACATCCCTGAATGTTATCCTTCCTAAATGATAACCCCAGTCCTATTATAACTGTATAAATAATATTTATACAGTTGTTACACATCGTATAATAGTTACACAGTTGTTACACATTGTAACAACTGTTTAAATAAGTATAAATAACTATAACTGAAATAAAATTAAAAGGGGAAGGAATGTCATGCTGCCAAGCAGAAGTTAAGGTTCTTCAGGTAAGCAGCACTTTCTTCATCTATCTTGCTCCTCCATTGCTCTACTACTCTTCCTTCTCCTACTCCTGATTTTTCCCAATCTTATTCCTTACCGTAATCCACTTCAAAACATCTACCCCACTGCCTCCCTTGTCTACATTCCCTATCTCCTCATTCTGCCCCACTCTCTTCTGTCCTATCCACTACTCTCCAGCTTCAAAGGATTCTACCTCTCACCCAGCCATCACTGCTCTTCCAGAGTACCTCACCCCTATTACCATGGTCACATCTCACCTCCTCATGGCTGGAGATATCCATCCTAATCCCAGACCTTTAAGGCACTTTTCACCCCATACATCCACCCATAACCCCTCCAATATTATCCCGATTCCCCTTCTCCCTCCCTCAGGTCTCCCTTTTTCCTGCTCCCTATGGAATGCTCTCTCTCTCTAACAGACATGCCTTCATTCATGATGTCTTCTCACTCCATCTTCTCACTCTGATTGAGACCTGGGTTTCTTCTGAGGAGTCTGCTTCAAGCTGCTGCTCTATCATGAACTATATCTTCTCCTCCTCCTCCTCCTTCTCCTTGGTCCACTCCATCTGCCTGTTCACCCCTCTACCTCCCCAGGTAGCTGTAATGTATAGACTCCCAGATAGGTCCCCTTCCTCTTTCCTCACTGACTTCGATTCCTGGCTTTCCTTCTTCCTTGCCCCTTCTTTCCCTTCCCTTATTCTTGGGGATTTTAACTTCCATGTCAGTGATTCCTCTGACTCCCATGCCTCCAAACGTTTTGCCCTAGTCTCCTCAGTTGGCCTCCAACTATGCTCTACCTCCCTTACTCAGCATGGCCACTGCTTTGGTCTTTTCATCCAACTGCTCTCTCCCAGTACGCTCCACCTCCATTCTTCCCCTCTCTGACCATCATCTGCTTACTATTACACTTAACCACTCTCCCCCACGGCCTCGTCCAACCACCATCTTTAGAACTCACCAGGCTATTGACCCCTCCTTCCTCTCCACTACTGTCTCATTTCTCCTCTCCCCCACAACCTGATTGGAATCTATTGATGAGGCACATTCCTGTTACAACACTGCACTACTTCTGCTTTGGATACTCTCACTCCACCCCTCCCCCATCCTATCAGACATGACAAACACCAGCATTGGCTCCCTGCCACCCCAAGATTACTTCCTATGCTCTTGTGTCTGCTCTGCTGAGTCTTTGGCTAATAGACCACTCCCATGCGGACTTTCTGCACTTCAAATTCATGCTCACATCCCTCAACGCAGCTATTGCCCTAGCTAAGAAGGCCTACTATGTCCACTTGCCTGACTCCTGTGGCTCCAACTACTACCGTTTCTTTGCCATACTTGTCTCCTTCCTCAAACCACCTCCTCCACTCTCTATCCAGGATTTACCTAACTTCTTCCATGACAAGAGTCAC
This sequence comes from Sphenodon punctatus, assembly GCA_003113815.1. Classification (NCBI taxonomy): domain Eukaryota; kingdom Metazoa; phylum Chordata; class Lepidosauria; order Sphenodontia; family Sphenodontidae; genus Sphenodon; species Sphenodon punctatus. The sequence continues at coordinate 3,887,818 of QEPC01009912.1, read as the reverse complement.
AAGATTGCCTCAAGCTCTCTGATAGCCACCCCCGTCTCCCTCCCCTTCCATTACCCCCTGCCATTCTTTCTTCTTTCTCTGCAGTACAGAAGAGGAAATTGCCCATCTTCTCTACTTCTCCAAACTTACCACTTGTTCCTCTGACCCAATTCCCACACACCTCCTCAGTTCCACATCCTCCGCAGTCATCCCCTCCATCCTATCTGTCATACCCTCAACCTATCACTTTCCACTGCAACTGTTCCTGACACCTTCAAACATACTGTGGCCACACCAGTACTAAAAAAACCCTTCACTGGATTCTATGTGCCCTACTATCATCCTGTCTCCCTCCTTTCCTTTGCCTCCAAACTGTTTGAGCATGCCATTCATGTTGGCTGCCTTGTCTTTCTTGCAACTCAAGCTATTCTTGATCCTCTCCATTCTGGCTTCTGCCCTTTTCACTCCACAGAGACAGCCCTTGTCAAAGTCTCCAGTGATCTTTTCATGGCCAAGGCCAGGGGCCATTACTCTATTCTCATCCTGCTCGATCTATCTGCTGCTTTTGACACGGTTGACCACGATCTACTCCTTGACACACTGTCTTCCTTTAGATTCTGGGACTCTGTCCTATCTTGGGTCTCCTCTAACCTCTCCTACTGCACATTTAGTGTATCCTTTGGTGGATTCTCCTCCACCGCTATCCCACTGTCAGTTGGTGTGCCCTGGGGATCAGTCCTCGGCCCTCTTCTCTCTCTATACACATTTCCTTGATAATTTGATCTCCTCCCATGGCTTCCAGCACCATCTTCATGCTGATGATTCACAGATCTACCTCTCTGCACCAGAACTCTCACCCAGAATCCATTCCCAAATCTCAGCTTGCCTAACTGACATTGCTGCCTGGATTTCTCACCGCTAGCTTAAACTTAATATGGCCAAGATGGAAGTTTCTCTCTTTTCTCCTAAACCCACTTCTCCCTCCACCCCACACACACACACCTATCTTTGTGGAGAATACGGTCATCCTTCCTGTCCCCCTCAGCTCGCAAGCTTGGGATCATCTTTGATTCTTCTCTCCCCTTCGCTAATCACATCCAAAACAGTCAAAACTTGTCATTTCTTTCTTTATAACATTTATCCCTTCCTTTCTGAACACAAAACCAAAACTCTTATCCATTCTCTCATCACCTCTCTCTTAGTCTAGTGTAACCTGCTTCTTGCAGGCCTCAACTGAACCATCTATCTCCACTACAGACTGTTCAAAATTCAGCTGAGAGACTCATCTGTCTTGCACATTGTTGACCTTTAAACCCTCTCATCAAGTTACTACATTGGCTCCCCATCCACTTCTGTATACAGGTCAAACTTCTTCCACTCACCTATAAATGTCTTCACTCTGCAACCCCTCACTACCTCTCCTCTGTTATCTCCCCTTACACCGCTTCTTCTGACCTCTGTTCATCAGGCAAGATGCTCTTATCAGCGCCCTTCTCCACCATCACCAACTCGGTGCCTTTCACCTCACTGCACCATATGCCTGGAACAATCTTGAGATGATGTGTCAGCAACCTCCTGCCACTGTCCATATTCAAGGCCTGCCTAAAGCCCCACCTCTTTGAGGTTGCCATTAATTCGTGAACCCAGGCTATATACATATCACAGCCTTCTAGATTTTAACTAAAATATCTTTGTTGGAATAAATTAATTACTGAATAAACTGCATTCTGTAGTCCATGATTCATATAATGTCCCTTGGTTTTAAGTATCTGTGTCTTAACTAGATTGTAAGCTCCTTGGAGCAAGGACCGTCTTTGATGTTATCTGTATCTGTACAGCTCTGCATACAACTGGTAGCGCTACAGAAATGATTAGTAGTAAGTTAGTAGCTGAAAACAAAGGGTGTAAACAAACAAGCAGTTAGCCTACTGGAGTCTGTGTTCAGTCCCTGTAGACACAATTCATCCACCACTCACAGGTTTAGTGTGTAGACCCTAATAAACAGGCAGCCCCTGCATGTAGTTCTTGTGCCTATGAACAGCCCCCCTCACAGGTTTAACACAAGTAACCTAAACAGATGGGCAGGCATTCTTCCTTCACCCATAAACCCCCTTCCCCTTCACATAGCAAAATATGGAAAAAAACAAGCTGCGGTTTCGTTCTTCCAGGCTATTATGACTTCAGGAAGACACATGACCAATAGTGGCCAATAATACCTCTTTGAGCTGTTTAAAGCATTTGGCGTGTGGGCTGCACAGTTCGAGGGAGCTGAAGAGGAGTTAAACGTATTTGGTGCGTGGTGCACAGAGTTCAAGAAGCTAGAGTTCACCAACACCGGGACTGCAGACTTGGTCTTGAGCGTCACATTCCAGCTCTTCAAAACTGTTTGCAGCCCCCAAAGTGGATTCTTCATGGTTCGCACTTTCCTCCCATAAACTTCTCATTCCCTTTCCAACTCCCGCCCCCACAGCAGATTCTCCATGGCCCCCCCTTCCTTTCCACCCCAATCCCCACAGCAGATTCTCCAAAACCCACCCCCTTTTCTTCCATGCACTCCCCCCTTCCCTTTCCATCCTCAGCCCCCAAAGCAGATTCTCCAGCCTCCTGCTCTTCCCAGAATAAGCACAGAAGCCATGGATTGACAGAAATATAACTGGTTTATCAACTTTATTATTTACTTTTTTTCTTTATTAAACAGCTTTATTAAAGAATAAACCATTACTTTCAACTTATATTAATTCCATTTAACTGTATATTAATTTTTATTTAACCTTATATAAAGCTACCAACTATATTTAACTGTCAGCTTTAAAAAAAACCTTTTTTTCTTTTCTTCCTTTCTGCACCCCCCCCCCCCCCNATTATTTACTTTTTTTCTTTATTAAACAGCTTTATTAAAGAATAAACCATTACTTTCAACTTAAAAAAAATTTCTTCTTTCTTTTCTCCCCCCTCCCCCCCCCCCCCCCCCCTTTTTATTTACTTGGATTTCTTAGCCACCCCTTCCTGCCACAGCAGCTGGGGGCAGCTTACAACATGATAAAATACAATAAAAACAGACATAATAAAAAATACAATATAAAAATAAAATTTAAAACCAGAACACATAGGCAGAGCCACAAACCCTCTCCCTCAACCCCTGCCCATCCCTCTCGCCAAATGCCTGGTAGAACAGTCAGGTCTTACACGGTCTTCGGAAAGAGGGGAGGTCTGGAGCCAGATGGACCTCCATTGGGAGGGAGTACCACAGCCGTGGTGCAGTCACCTAGAATGCCTCCCTCATCGTTACCACCCAGGATACCCGGGGGACCCCGAGAGAGACATCCCCAGCCAACTGCAGGGGCCGATCCAGGACCCGGGGAGTGAGGCGGTCTCACAGATATGCAGGGCCCAGGCCATTTAGGGCTTTATAAGTCAAAACCAACACTTTGAATTGAGCCCGGTACACTACAGACAGCCAGTGCAGAGAACAAAGCACTGGTGTAATGTGCTCTCGGCAACCCGTTCCTGTCAGGAGACAGGCCGCCACATTCTGCACCAGCTGCAGTCTTTGGACCGTCACTAAATGTAGCCCTACGTAGAGCACATTGCAATAGTCCAGTCTTGAGATAAAGGAGGCATGGATGATGGTGGCCAGGTCAGTGTCGGAGACATACGGCCAAAGCCGTCGCACCAGATGTAACTGGCAAAATGCTCCTCTCACCATGGCCTCAACCTGGACATCCAGGCAAAGCCATGAGTCAAAGAGCACCCCCAGACTACCGACCTGAGGAGCCAATGGAGGGCAGACCCCATCAGTGATGGGTGCCACCACTCCCTTGGCCTTACCCACCAGCATCACCTCTGCCTTGTCAGGATTTAGCTTCAGATGATTCGCCCTCATCCAGTCCTCTACAGCCGCCAGACACCAGGTAAGCACCAAGACTGCCAGGTCTGGGTCAGTTGAAAAAGACAGGTAAAGTTGGGTGTCATCAGCGTACTGATGGCACTGCACACCAAACCCTCAAATGACCTCGCCCAGTGGCTGCATATACACATTGAACAGGAGAAGGGATAAAATAGAACCTTGCGGGGACTCCACACATGAGGTCCTGGGGAGAAGATGGTCACTCAGCACCACATGCTGAGTTCTCCTGGCCAGGAAAGAGCAGAACCATTCAAGAACGGTTCCGCCCACCCCAGCTTGGTCCCATAAGCGAGTCACCAACACCTCATGATCAACGGTATCAAACGCAGCCAAAAGATCCAACAGGATCAACCGGGTCGAACGACCCTGGTCCAACTCATGGCGAAGGTCATCGACCAAGGCCACAAGCACAGTCTCAGTGCCAAAGCCCAGACGAAAGCTGAACTGCGAGTGATCCAGAAAACTGATACGGTCCAGATGCCCCTGAAGCTGCCGAGCCATGACCCGTTCCACAACCTTCTCTAAAAAGGGACTGTTAGAGACAGGTCGATAGCTGGCCAGGGAGTCAACGTCCAATGGTAGTTTTTTAAGCAGAGGCTGCACCATCACCTCCTTGAGGCGGTCCAGCACCCTGCCCTCCCTAAGTCCCACCCCAGTCACCAACAGCCCCAACGTCTCCCAGCTGGCCTTAACCAGCCAGGGCCTGGATCTAAATTCACAATAGGTGGCCCTGACTTCTAGTCAGGACGGGCATGGATCTAAATTCATAATAGGTGGCCCTGACTGCCCCCAAGACATCTGCTGCATCAGCGGGCAATATCCACTGGAACTGATCCCACAAAATAGGACAAGGCGGGGCTTGCATTACCTCTGATTCTCCCATTGCCACAAATGTGGCATCAAAGTCATGGTGAATTCAGGCGATTTTATCCACAAAAGTGTGATAGCGACCACTGGAGAATTCCAGTTCTAGGCAGAGGAAGGCTGGCTGGACTGATCAGCCCCCTCACCACCCAGAAAAGCTCAGCTTGATGTTTGATACAGTGGACCATGGGCTGCTGTTGAGATGGTTGCGTGACCTGGGGGGTCTGGGTGGGACCACCCTTGGTTGGTTCCAGTCATTCCTCTCGGGGAGGACCCAGCGGGTTGTCTTGGGAGCAGAAACACCTAGCCCCCAGGCCCTCGACTGTGGCGTTCCGCAAGGTTCAATCTTGTCTCCTTTATTATTTAATGTATATATGCAGCCCTTGGGGGAGATCGTGAGAGGGTTTGGTGTGTGTTGCCACCAATACGCTGATGATACCCAGCTTTACCTCTCTTTTTCAGCTGACCCAGGCCCTGCCATCACCGTGCTCTCTCAGTGTTTGGAGGCCGTGGCGAGTTGGTTATGGCAGAGCAGACTGAAGCTCAATCCCAATAAGACGGAGATGATGGTGGTGGGCCGGGCGGGGGAGGTGGTTCCCCCTCTTGTGGAGGGGGTGCAACCCTTCGTGGCTCAGCAGGTTTGGAGTCTGGGGGTATTATTGGATGCGGGTCTCCGTCTAGATCAGCAGGTGGATGTGATGGCGAAGGCAGCTTTCCACCAGCTGTATCTGGTGCGGAGGCTGCGCCCGTATCTCTCTAGACCCGACCTGGCCACTTTGACCCATGCCTTCATCACCTCGAGGCTGGACTACTGTAACGCGCTCTACGTGGGGCTTCCCTTGACGCTGGCCCGGAGATTGCAGCTAGTGCAGAATGCGGTGGCCTGTCTCCTAACAGGGACAGGCTGACGAGAGCACATAACACCGGTGCTCCGTGCGCTGCACTGGTTGCCTGTAATGTGCCGAGTCAGGTTCATGGTGTTGACATTGATCTATAAGGCCCTGTACGGTCTTGGACCTGGATACCTCAGGGACCTCCTCACCCTCCGTGACTCAGCACGGGCTCTCCGGTCCACTGGGGGTGCCTTTTTGGAGGTCCCCCACGTAAAGCGGGGGGCTACAATGGAGAGGGCGTTGTCGGTGGCTGGGCCCAGGCTGTGGAACTCCCTCCCAGAGGAAGCATGACTGGCCCCGAGTCTGCTGGCCTTCCGTCGGGCCTGCAAGACATGGCTGTTCTCCCAGGCCTTCAGAGGCGGGGAGGAGAGGGTGGGCTAAATTTTTGTATGGGGGTATTTTAAAATTGTTTAAAATATTTGTGTAGATTTTTATATTTTTAATATATTGTGATAAATTGTTTATTTTATGTTGGAAGTTGCCCCGAGATGCCATAGGCATAGGGGGTGGCATATAAATGGAATTAAATAAATAAATAAGTGTGACTTTGCAGATGCTATGAGTGCAGCAAAGAACCTCTTCTTTGCTACCCACACAGCCACAGCATAGGTACATAAAGTGACTATGTCGCAATCGGTTGGCTTCAGCATGAAAACGACACCACCGTCGCTCTAAGCCCCGCCCTTCTCGTTTCATCTGCCGCAGATCCTCCATAAACCAGGGAAACCTGCAATGTCTGCAATCAGGGAGCAGACACCTAGGAGCCGTTTGGTCGATGTCCTCAATTAGCAAGGTGTTCCAAAAAGCCACGAGGTCATCAAGCGAATGGTCCTTGAGATTGGAGGGTTCCATAAGTCTTTGGGGGCGAACCAACCAAACTGGTCTTGCACCTTTCTAGGGGCAGACGTGCGCCAGGAGACAGGCCTAAAGGAGGTAATGAGCCATCCATGACAAGGGCACAGCTGACACCTCCCCCATTAACAGACCCCAAGGCCAGTGCAAAATATCAGGTCTAGGGTATGACCTCCATCACGAGTCGGGCCAACAACCAGCTGAGACAGTCCCATGGCGGCCATGAACTCATGCTCCACTCCCCTAAGGCTGGCATTGGCATGAATGTTGAAGCCCCCAAGAACAATAGCTCTTGGGGACGATAAGACCACCTCCGATACCAGCTCTGCTAGAGCGTGCAGGGATGCTGCTGTACAGGTAGGTGCACGGTAAACAAGCAGCAGCCCTAATCTGTCGCCAGTCAAATCAACCACTAGACGGAGGCCTCAATACCCAGAATAGTTTGCACAGGATACCTCCTCACAGACCATGTGTCCTTAAAAACTATAGCTACATCGCCCCCCCCCGGTCAAGATTCGTGCTGCAGGGAGCACCCGACTGGAACAAGGTCAGCCAAGATAGGCCCTGACTCAGTGTCCAGCCAGGTCTCTGTAATATACACAAGGTCAGCTGCCTGGTCCAGGATTAATTCCCGGGCTGTTGACGACTTATTTACAACCGACCTTGTGTTAAACAGCATCAAACCAGGGCCATGGACCCTCCAACCAACAACCACCTCACTACCTGCCTCGGGGCTAGTGAGGGGGAAAGACACCAAACATCTGTCCCTTCTCACAGCTTTAACTAGCCTCCCAGATGGAGCATAATTCCCCCTACCAAGAACGACCCCAAAAGCTGCGGCCCCACCCCCCGGTATGCCCTCCAGACTCTCCCAGGCTGCTCCACCTGGCAGGCAAGAGGGACCCCCACTCCCAACCCTCTCACAGGTGCAGCGGCAGGGCTAGGTTCTCCCCATTCTCCTCCACTTCCTATGGATCAGCCTGGGGAGGTTCAGGCAGGGGGTTGGAATTGCTATTGGAGGGGGAGGCATGCATGGACCAGGGTGGTAAGCCCTGCATGAGCACAGAGGGCAGCGGGCTCAGGATATTTCGCCGCAGACAGGATCCAGGTGAGCCAGAATGAGCTACCAAAGAGGGTTGGGTCAATGGCTCCTGACCCAAGCAACAATTGTCACACTCCCGGAAATTACATGCTGGAGAAGGACGGTCTTGATCTGGAGAGACGGATTACAGAACTCCCATCTTCTTGCTTGCCTTCTCCAGCACAAAGTCCAAGCACTCAAATTGCAGCCAGAAACATGCCCACTGCCTGTCCTTTGCCAGCAGTCCAGGCGGGTCTTGGCAGCAAGGACCCTGCATTCTGTAACAATCTGCTGCACTAGCTGCCTGCTCCCTAGCCAGGCTCTGAATTGTGTCCCAGATCTCGTCCAACTGCCTTGTGGTCTCCCCGAGCAGCTCCCTCACAAAATAGTCCTGCACCGCCAGTTGCCGACCCCCAAGTTCTGGTTCTACTGGGTGCTTGTGCCTTGCAGTTCCAAGTTCGGAGGCAGGCCTGTAGCAAGGCAACAAGGAAAGCCATTACTTTACACTACCCAAAAAGACCCCACAGTCTCTCTTGTAACGGCCACAGTGCAACAGCACTCTGGCTGAATTGAGGGAAGCGGGAAGGAGTACCTGGAATAGGTTGTTGCTGGAGAGGTTGCTACACTAATGAGCGACACCTTAGCGCTCTCACCCCATCCCTCCATGCCTGCCATTTTGGCATAAACCCTGTCCAAGCTCACAGTTTCTCCACCCCCAGTTTCTCCACCCCCAGCCCGACGTCCTGCCATGGTTCCTCCCCCCCCCCCCCGGCAACGCTGTCATGGTGCCTTCCAAGCCACTTCCTGCGCATATCATTCACCTGTGGTGCTTGTGTCATCCAGGGGAATATCCTCCTGCTCCCCAGCTCTCTCCTGACTACCTGTGTGCATTGTAAAGAAAAAAACACCACATAAATAGAAATAAATGGAAACCTTTAGCATACAGGTGTGAAAATGCTGCACCACCCCACACCTGCATTCACTTACCATTCTCCTCCACCTCTTCGCTGAAGGTGGCATCCAGTTCCTCAGTTCCCTGCACGAGTACCTCCAGTGGCTCCTCAAAGAGACGCTGGCTCTAGAGGGAATAGAATTACAGTGTCCTCTTTGACCCTTGATAGCTTCGTGACAGGGATGGGCACAGATGTATTTCCATCGTTAATCAGAGCTTCTGTGGTGGGAGGAGGAGTAGATGGAGTGAGAGTGGTTGTGGTGCAAGTAGGCAGCAGAGGAGCAGCATCCACCTGCTTCTGGCGCCTGGCAAAGGCACAGTCAGAGAGGCAGAATACCACAATGGCTCCATCAAGACACACACTGTGCTTTTAAGGCACATGTAAGAGCAAGAGCAGAGAGAGAGGCAGAAAGAACAAGCAGCAGCCAACTCTTTGTTTCATTGAAGTATTCTTACCCTGGAAGGTCAATAACTGCTCATGTGTGGTGCACAACCAATTCTAGCTAGGCAGCCACCCAGCTCTTTAAGCTGTTCAAAGCATTTGTTGTGTGCTCCGGTAGTCTTCACAGATGCAGCAATATGTAAGCAGCAATATGTATCCTCACTAGGGCTGAAATGAGAATCAATAATCTTGCAAAAATCCTGAGAGAATCAAGAATCAGGGTCAAGATCTCGATCCTGATTCCAATCTTGTGAGATTTCTTGCTCTCCCCCAACGCACCCAGGCTGGTCTCCCAGCCCAGAGAAATTAAAGGGGATGGGAAGCGAGAAGGAAACTATGCTGTCCCCCTCCCCAGCTCTCTTACCTTGTCTGGGGCTGACAGGTTGGGGGACAGAGACCAGGGCCATAAGCAGTCTTTATGGGGAGCTCCCATGGCCCGATAGAGAATTATCAGGAATGATCTCCAGAAGCCACTGCAAACAGGGAGAGACTTCACCGACACGCCCCAGATAGAGGAAATTGGTGATCTACCATCATTGGAGAAATTGATTCCATTGCGTGGAGAGGGGAAACTATTTATTGGTTACCAAGCATAAAAAACCAGGACAATTAAACTTAGTGTCTTGAAGAAGTTGAATACAAAACGAGCAGATCAGCCAGGGGCTTGTTACGCATTCCTTACTATGTTGTCTGCTTGAATCACAAGGGCTTGGCTATGATTGCCTGCCAGGGCTACCGATGCTTGCCCTCTTATATTGATTTGTTTGATTTAGGTTTGCTTGGCCATGGTTGCTTGTTAAGGTAAGATTTTTGTTGGATATATAGATTTGGACTTTGGTTTTTATATATTTTCTACATATGGTGTGTAATCCCCATTGATTTCTTTATTGGCAATTTATTTATGTATTATATATTTGTTCTGTGTATTACACATGGTATGTCATTATCTCACTTGTTTTATGACTTATAGACTATTATATATTCATATTTATTAAGCTTGCAGATGTTTGTCAAGCAGTTTTGCTCTGTGGGTTCCTAGGATTTTCTCCCTTTTCTTTTTTAGCAGGAGTCAGCACCCAATAGAATCCTGAAGGGCTGTGCTGAGCCCACCTCCAACCTCCCATCTTTCCAGATCACAAGACTTCAGAAAAATACATTTTATTTTTATTACAATTATGTGTTTTAAAAATTAATATTAAATTTTATTATTTTACTTTTATTAAAATTATTTAATTAAAAAAATATTTTAGAGAAATTTTAGACAAATAATTTTATTCTACAGAAATGATAAAAATTATCTTATTTCAGGAAAATTTATTACTTTGTAGTCTTGACTTTTTCATGTGTTGTCATAAGCAGAAAGGAAAAGCTTGCAGTTGTGGAGCAGCAGGTTGTGATTCATGTGGTTTTTCCCCTGCAGGCACCATTTTCATTTCCCCCCGCTACCATTTTGGCTTCCACCTCCATGACAGCCTGAAAAGAAGTGGGAAAGAGTACCTGGCCTATGTACCTACTGGGGCAGTTCCTGCAGTGGGATAGCAGCACCACATGGTTCTTCACCCACCATTCACACAACCCCAAGCATCTATGCTTCCACACCTGGTCGTCACTTTGGCTCCCCTCACCAGCCCACCATGGTGCCTTTCCCTCCGCCACCAGCTCGCCTCTCACCGTGGTGCCTCTACCCCCACAGCCCACCATGGTGCCTCTGGCCCTGCCAGCCTGCTGTCTCACCATGGTACCTTCCCCCACCAGCCCACAGGCCAGAGCACTGTAGAGGAACCCATGCCATTCACACCATCCCCCCTCACACCCCGGCTGCCATTTCAGCGTACTCCTTTCATGGCCATGGCAACCCATGGGCCTGCCATGCTGTCATCACACCCACTCCTACACATAACCCTTTCCCATCCTGTGAAGCTGTTTCCCAATGATTTTCCTGCTCCTCCACTGTATTCTCGTGGCCACCTGGCTGAGAGAATAAGGAGCATAGTTAGAGAACACTAAATGGAAGCCTTTAGTAAACTTGAAGACACCCTCCCATCCCCCAGTTCATTCACTTACGATTCTCTTTGGTGGGGACAAAAAACACCAGAAAAGAAATGCAGGCTTTTGGGCTGGAGCCAGGTGAATCACATGTCTGCGTTGATCCATACTGGCTCCAGGGCAGGGACGGGCATGAAGAGATTTTTGCCAGCGGTCACAGCTTCCATGCTGGGAGCAGTTGCAGCAGGGAAATGCATGTTGAGAATGGTGTGGTATGTTTTAAGGTGCCAGCGATAATGAGAGCAGAGGGGAACTGTTCACTCCTCAGAGAGGCCTAGTGACAGGGCCAAGCCTCAAACCCTTGGCTGTTGGGGTGAGTGGCAGGTTTTTTTCCCCTGTGCCACATCTTGACCTGCCTAGTGGCAGGTCTCTCCTTGTATTTCTTAGGCCTCCTCCCCACAATGATCACAACCTCTCACCTCAGCATGCCAGATGAGACCAATTATCACTAGCACCAGGGCCTAGCTGAGGTACCAGGAACTAAACTGTTCTCCTATTGGTCCTGGGGACAACTAGCTGGCTTTAAAAGCCAGGTCATGCCATGGGCTTCTCAGAGCAGCTCAACACCTCTAGCTAGCCACAACACTTGCTTTAGCTTGTGCTCTCAGGCAACCCCCAGCCCAGTCCCTTCCCGCCTAGCCCGGGCCATACCTGTGTATCTGCTTCTCTCTCCTTCCCTTTTGCCCCTCAGATGGATCTTTTGGCTTAACTATTGCTTTGTCTTAGACCTCAGCTTGCTTCACCCTTGCACAACATTATCCTCCTGGACAGATTTCTTGGCCTGACCCCTGCTTGCTCTGCACTTCAATGTATTGCTCCTACTCGCCCCGATCCTGCAGTGACTCACCCAGTCAGGCCCTGATCCTGCAAGACTTACCACCAAAGTCACCCAAGCCCTGGCTGCCCCTGAAACCTAGGCTTTTCTGCCACGACTCTCTGGTGGTGACAGACCTGTATGCAGGTGAGACTACACACAACTTAACAGAGGGTCTGCAGTCACATCCGCAATCTCCTCAAAGATGCCATGAGTGTCTGATGGGTGGTGGTCATGTGACGGGTGCAGGCTAACATCTGGCAGCCACCTAATAAATGAGCAGGTGAACACATGGCAGATGCAGGCTAATGTCTTGTTTGTTAACATCCAAAGTTAGGAACAACCCATTAACCAATACACTCTATTCATTTAGAATAAAAATGATATAAATACATGTTAATTATAACAGTAGTTGATTTTTGTCTCCTCAAATGAGCAGGGGCATAGCTAGGTTGGAGTGGGTCCAGGGACAAGAAATGGACTTGAGCCCCCCTACCCCCCATCCTCTCCTCTTCCCAGCATCCTTATTGCAGAAAACTGTCCCCAATTATATTGGCAGGGATGCAGTTTTCAGAAAACAGAAGAACCCTGTAGCAGAGCGCCCATGGAACAGCCCCCCATAACGCCACTGGATGCCCCACGTCACAGACCCTCAATAGCACCATAAAAACACCAGGACATCTCCTAGCTAGCTCCACAGAGCCCCATGCAACAGATGCCCTCCAATTCCGGAGAACGCCTCCATAAAACTCCCCCAGACACACAGAGAATTCTAGACACCCTTCCTCCTCTTTAAACATAATTTGGGTACCATCAAATAGTAAATACAAAACAGCTTTGCAGTAAGCCTTTGACATCTTAATAATCTGATAATGTTATAAAATTAAATAAAAATCTACACAACCTGGGCCATATTTGATCTCTTCTTTTAAATTAAAACTTGCTTTAAAAAACAGCGTTTGTTCCCCCCAAAGTCTTACAACAATTAATTTACTAAAACAAAAGGAAAATACAGTCCGTTTTTCCAAATTAAACACATAATCCATAAAGACATTGTTTGAGGTCTTTGACTAAAATAAATGGACACCCATTTAAAAAACATAATTCAGTTCAAGTAAAAAAATAAGACACATACCTATAAACTACCATACTTTAGACTCAAACAGTGCTTGAACCACCTTGCCTGTCGAATGTAATAAGTATATGTCTGCAGATGGTACACTTTTTTAAAAGCACATGAAAGCTAGCCAGTAGGACCGGATGATTCTCTCTGCACGTAACACCTGTTTGCGTATCAAAATATTTCCCACTGATTTCAGTAGAGTTACTCGTGAGTCACAGTAGTGTGCAAGTTATAGCAATCCCTGACCAACTCTGCCTTTTTTGCCTATGAATTTATGCCAGTTCATTCAACCCCGATGTAACTTCACTCATCAGCAATCAGTGGTAAATTATAAAAAAAATGTTAAAACTACCAAGCTTGTCAAAAAATTGAACTAGAAGCCCTTGATCATGCCTCATGCCAGGGATGGGAAACCCCTGGCTATTGACTGGTTTTTATTTGGCCCCTTTGCAGTTCCTGGATCTGGGCAACCATGGTTTCAGCCCCTTCCTTCATGCACCAAAGGAGTGCACTCAGGAAGAAAGCAATAGAGCTGAGGTTAGGGGCTGGATCTGTGGGTCAGATCCATGATCTAGATCCCACAGGTTCCCATCCCTCAACACTTCATCTGGACCATGGTGCTTGTCCTAATTTTCAAATGGTCCTGGGATTCAAGGGGGAAGGTTCCCCATCCTCACCCTACAGCAGGGGTGGGGAACCTCAGGCCTAGGAGCCAAATGCGGCCCCTGGCAAGTTTTTATGTGACCCCTTTCTAGTTCCTGGATCTGGCCCCTAGATCCAGTTCCTACCTCCAAACACTGAAAAGCTGAGCTCAGGGTAAGTGAGCAGAGATGAGGGCATGCCCACAAGGATAGGGGACAGATCCATGGCATAGATGCACAATCTGGACCCTCCTTTCCTTGAGTGCACCCCATATTCACCCCCACCCCAACTTCTCTGTGGCCCTTGGAGCTTGTACTAATTTTCAAAGTGGCCCCCAGGAGGAAAAAGGTTCCCCACCTCTGCCCCACAGGGTTACCAACTTTCTCCACTGACACTGCCCCTCACTGACAGGATTTTTGCCTTGTGGAAGAGAGGCTGGAACAGAGCCGGAAGAAGAGCCCTGCAGCCGCAACGTTGGGGAGAGCAGTACACCTGCCCAGCACAGTGTGAATCCTGCTCCTCTGAATCCACTACCTCCCCAGCTGCCTGTCCCGTGGGAGATCTCCCTGCTGTCGGGTAAGCAGCAGCCTCTGCCCAGCTTCCTGCTTTGCACAGGAGGGGGAGACTGGAAGTCCAAAGCACAGAGACTGTAATTTGCAATCTCTGTGCTTGGAATCTAGACCCCCACCCCTACCCCCAGGGGAGAAGTTAGAACACTGAAAATCAGCAAAAGCCACCACTACCAGTCACTTTGCTTAAGTTGCTTTTCACTGCACACCACCCACTCTAGCACCAGCAGCTGCCTCTCTCCTCCCAACTCCCCTCCAGGCTCCCAACTCTGCCTCCGCTCCAGCCTCAGTGCCTCGCTCTGCTGAGAGAACCAAGGCCGATGTGCTCATCACTGCTGCTGACTCAAGGGACTCGGAGGCTCAGCTCAGCAGCTGGTGCTGCCTGCTTGGCCTGCCTTGTGCTTGTGCTGCTTCTGCATGCCACAGTTCCTGCACTGTGCAAGGTGGACAGGGCAGCACTCAGTTCAACTTCAGAAGGTTGCTGCTATCTTGTAAACAAGGTTTCTTGGAATGTGATAATGTTCATAGCCATCTTGAAGAACCTTGCTTACAAGGTCACAACCTTTTGCTTTTACCATGCACTGTGCAGAAGGGCGGAGCCCCTGGCATGCAAGAGGAGGTGGTGGGGCTTCAGGCCACATGTCTGGGGGGGGGGGGGGGGGGGGGGAGACAGCAGCTGGCGGGGCCCAGGCTTGGGCCAGGCCAATTTTTTTAAAATTAAAAAAACTTGAAAAAAATAAAAACTACCAGGACTCAACTACCATAGTGATGGGCCTCCCGACCAGTATGGGTCCCGGGACAAATGTCCGGGCCGTCCCTATGGTAGCTACACCCCTGTAAATGAGATGACCACAGATGAACACAAGTGAGGTACAGTGGAGTCTGCTTAAGTCAAATATCTCCAGCCATGAAAAAAGCTCAGCTTACCAGAAGTTCAGCTTAAGCAAACAATGGGGGAAATGCAACGAACATGGGTCTGTGCCTAGAGATGATTGTTTGGGGCCCTGCTGGGAAGGAGTGGGGCACCACATGCTGCCCTGGTGAAAAGGTGGCCACTGCAGGACCCCAGAAGGTGGCCATGGGTTGGGCCATGGCTCAGGTGGTAGAGTGCATGCTTTGCATGTATATGGTCCTAAACTCAATTCCTGGCATCTGTGATTTAGGATCTCTGGTAGCACACCTGGGTGAGGCCTCTGCCAGAGACCCTGGAGAGCTGGATTTGAAACTCTGCTGCTGTGTCAGGTTGTAACAATACTGGGCTAAGACGGACCATCGTTCTGACTGAGATAGGCAGTTCCTTATATCCTAAAGAGCAGCGGCCAGTGCAGTCACCTCAGGTTGCCCTGACTTCTTTCCCTTCAGAAGCAGACTCAGAGTAGACAGTATGGCAGAAGTGAAGAGTGAATGAGTAAGTGTGCATGTGAGTGTGTGCACGCATGAGATAGATATCCATCAGTCAGAACTCTGGAAGTTTTAAATGGCTAGAGACAGGGAAATCTGGTGCTCACTCCCCTTAAAATCCACTTGAGGCAAGTTATGCAAGTTCCTACTTAAGTGGATTCTTCTGCAGATTCCGCTGATTCAATGTCACTATATTTTCTGTTTTTAAAAAACATTTCTAAATAAACCTCTCTTGATACAATTAAAATTTTATTTATTTTATGATCTCCAACATAGGAGCTGCCACTAAAACGGACTCCTTTTTGTGTATCATTACTAATCTCTTGGTGAGGTATCTGTGCAGATTCTTACTTCCAGAAAGTAACCTTAGATGAAACAAAAGGCCACTTGCAATTTACCTTTCACAAATTTTCCATGCTGTACATTATGATGTATAATTTAAACTTTCACCTTATACCGAGATTAAAAGAAAAAGAACACAACAAAACTATCAGTGACTATAAGCCAAGAAGGTCAGACGATGCAACATCATTCTCATGGTGTCCCTAAAGCGGGAGTCAATGGCAAGGGTATAGATCACTCCATGTATATCCCATTTATATACACTTCTACTGAAGTATTCAGTATTGGCCATTGTTGGAGAGAAAATGTGCTAGATGGGCCATTGGTTTGACTCACTATGGCAGTTTTGTTTTTATATAAAGTATACAAAGTTGTAGATCAAAAGTTCTCAAACTGTGGGTTGGAACCCACAGTGGGGTCACTTCATCCGTGGCTGGGGTTGTGATTCTAATTGATACTGATACCTTTTGCATGTTTCTGCTGCTGTCTGCAGCCTGCATTATATTTACGCCTCCAAATGGCATCTCAGGCGAAGATTTTGGAAACCAGTATTACAAGTTATTAAAAAATCAAGCATCTTGCCAAACTGTCCAGGCAAACAACTATTGATACTTACTTTGGTATAAAACTCCAATGAAGCCTGTGTCAGTTTATGGCACTTGATTTTAGAATAACTACACCATCTCTGTATGTGTGTGTGTGGGGTGTGTGTGTCTTATATTACAGATATTTTACTCTCAAACTCTGTTCAGTCTTAACATAGTTATGTCTGTAATTTTTCTATATTTTTTAAACTACTACCACCAATGTGAAACTTCAGAAGGACATGTCACAATGTGCTATTTCTAATTACCTGAATTAGTATAAATTTGCTAAAAGTGCCAGATGGAACCACACAAAACTTGGCAGCTAAATAAGTAGCTCCTTAGCTCTGAATCATCTTCCACCCCAAACTTCTAGACTCACATCGTAAATACCTGCTGGGTACACAAATCCTCATGTCCTGAAAATCCACCACCAAGCTCAAAGTTCTTTCCCCTCCTACCTGAAACTCATCACAGGCTCAACCTTGTGGATGCTACAGGAATGCCAGGACAGACTACAGATTCCAAGGCTGGTGGCAGAAAGGGCTACGGTACCCAGCAATACATCAGCCACAGCACACAGCTGTTGCATTATCGTCATGACTTGACCCCATCAACTCCTACCAATGAGGGCCCCTAGAAAGATAGGAGATGCAGAGACCAGAGTGGAGAAAGTTTTAATAACTGAGGTGAGAAATAACCAGAGTCTGGATACAAATTTTGGCCACAGAGAGAAAAAACTAAATTAATTTTGGAAGTACAGAAAAAAAAGTGCCAGGATTAGCATTGCAAGTCTGAGTGACCGAAATTATGCTAAGTGCTACGGTCTACCCAATAGGCATAAGAACATAAGACGTGTCATACTGGGTCAGATCAATGGTCCATCAAGCCCAGCATCCCATCTCCAACAATGGTCACCCCTCAGTCACTTCAGAGAAGTACAACAGAGGGTGGGGAAGAGCGCTTTGGAAGAAACTTAATAGAGAATTTATTTTATAAGATGTGTTCACCAGAATTGTGATCACATCACTGCACTAGGTTTTTGGAGGCATTTTGTTGGATGCTATCAGAACATTACTGACAAGACACTGCAGATGACAAGCAGCATCTTGTTGCTGTCACCAGGATGAATCATCTATGGAAAAGTGCACACAAAATAACATGAACCTGTACTGAGTCCTTAAAACCAATTTTGTTGTGTGTTTAATCTGGAGTGTTATCAACTGGAACAGCTTCCTCTAACAGCAGAGGGTAAACTGTTTAGTCCAATCTTTCCCACATTCCCTTCTGTCAATTAACACTGTAATCATAACAAACATGTGCCTGCTGTCTTAGGAAATTAATACTTCTCTCTCATCTCCAAAAGTCCGGGTTTTGATTCAACCCATATAATTAAGTCAATTAACATATTTCAGTTCCTTTGAAATGCATCCCATTGTCTATATTGAAAAACAGCTTGGTTTTCAGTCTTCTCAAGCAGGCTAATATGCCAGTATTGCGATTCTAGCAATCAAAGTTCTCAGAGATTGGCCACCATTTCCTGGTGACCTCCTTCAAGATGATGATCTTCATGCATGATCCATATTTGTAGGCTTTAGCTATATGAACCACTCAATGGAAGCAGATAAAGAGAGAACGCTTGCCTGTAAAGCTAGCTTTAGGGGTTGAGCACTTATTACAAGTTTGCTCAGGAATAAGTGAAATCCATGAGTAATTAGCTTTGCTTTCATCACCACAAGCAAAGTCACTTAAATCCTGCTAGGTGGTCTTGGGAATTTGGTTTTCTGTAAAGCATCATAGGTGTTGCTACCTGAACCTTCATTAGAGTTTTGGACATTCAACACTTATCAACATGAGACCCTGGGTTTGTGCTGGGCATCCAACATATGGCAGTATGTTTATCTAAAAACTAAAGCACTGCATATCAAGGATGTGCTGCTGTTTTCTTCCCTGCAAAATCTCCACACATTCCTGTTGGCTCTTGAGGTGATCCCTGAATGTTCCTGCAATCTCTATGAACACTACAGGATGGACACCCAACTCCATGAGAGTAAGATAGCTTCTGCTGAAGCAATCCACCCTGACATTCTCCTCACCTTATGATGTATTGTCCACAGGCAGCATGACTCTTCTCTACATTGGACATGAGTTATGTAACATCTTGATGTAACACGGCAAAACTTGAGCCCCCTTGCAAACGTATATAGGCCACAGCCATTAATTTTATGTTGCCCATATTCACCAGAACATATTATCTCAGATCTACTGGTCAAACTTCCTGAGGGGTAGACAAATGGCCCTCAACTCTAGTCAGTTAATACAGTTCTCTGTCTCTGAGCTCAATCAAGTTCCTTGTCACTATTGGTCAGAAACCCTGGGGATGGCCTCTATCGTCATCACCATGCAATCTGGCTCCAGCAAGGGAATTCCTGGCTAGAAATGGTTCCATCTGGTCCCCCAGGAGAGAGAACTCTATCACTGTGCAAGGCAAGAGCAACAAGTTTTGACTGGTGACCAACTGATCCTGAAAAGATAAAGGAAAAGTGGTCAGGCAAATTAAATAAGTCCACCCAAGACCATGGACTCTAGTAGCTGGGCCAAGACTTTCAGAGGAGACCAATGTTCAGAGGACACTACTAGATCAGTTTTAGAATCTTCCCTTTCAAAAACTGTCTCATGCTGTACTAATAATTAGGCCATTTTTACACAAACCGGGAGGGGGGTTGTCGGCGTGGCGGGTGTAGGTGGGTGTGCGCCCGCTTACATGGACACACATCCACCTACACCTACCGACACCCATCTCCACCCACGGAGCTTCCTCCGTTCTGTCAGAAGGCTCCGTGGGTGGAGATGGGTGTGGGTCAGTGTGCGGCGGGAGCACACACGCACGAACACCCACCGTCTGTGGCATTTACACGGGCACACACCCGCCACACACCTATCCCCCCACCTACCAGCTGCCATTTACATGGACTGCCCCCCCACCGCACACCCACCCGAACACCGAGCAGTGGGGGTGGGGGAGCAGTCCATGTAAAAACAGCCTTACCCACAAAATACAGTGGGTTTGGGGAAAACTAAAAATATCTTTTCTCGGATGATCAGGAACCAATGCCTCTGCTACATCCCAACAATCTCCTGGAAGTCCTGGATGGCTGATTGGAGGGAAGTATATCTAACCAGATGATCCAAGTATGAACGCACATTTATACCAGTCTCCTTGAGTATTGCTACCAACACCACCAGTAGCTTTTCTAAGAGAAATGAAAGACTGAGTACGAGCATATTTTCACAATACTGAAAATGCTGCTATTATTATTATTATTATTATTATTATTAAACATTTATAAAGCGCCAGTTGCAACCTGGCGCTGTACAGAACATTCACACTGTCTCTTATACACATCTAGATGTGTATAAGAGACAGGAGATGCGGTCCCTACCTGTGGCTTACAATCTAAAAGACAAGGAGGGGGAGACAAGGAGAGGGGACAGCGGGAGAGACATGGGAGAAGACAAACAAACATTCAGGCGGATGCGAAGTCTCAGGTGCGTGTACTTGGCTTGGTTACAAGGTGGTCGGTAGCAGCAGTCAGCAGAGGAGGGCTGACAGTAAGAGCAAGGGGAAAGACTAGAGGGCATTGGGAAAGGCAGAATGGAAAAGGTGGGTCTTGAGGAGGGATTTGAAGGAGCGGAGGGAGGAGGCAAGGCGGATGTCGGCAGGGAGGGAGTTCCAGGCATGGGGGGCAGCGAGGGAGAAGGGACGAAGGCGGTTGGGCGAGCAGGAGAAACGAGGGAGAGCGAGGGAGGGGACAGAGGAAGAGCGGAGAGCGCGCGCAGGAGTGCGTAGGGAAATTAGGTCCGAGAGATATTGTAGCAGACAAGGAAGCAGCAGTGATTAGGCCCAATGGGGATGTGTAAGTAAGCCTTCTTGAAGTAAACTGAGGCTAGAAAGTCCTG
The DNA here is from genome assembly GCA_003113815.1 of Sphenodon punctatus. Classification (NCBI taxonomy): domain Eukaryota; kingdom Metazoa; phylum Chordata; class Lepidosauria; order Sphenodontia; family Sphenodontidae; genus Sphenodon; species Sphenodon punctatus. The sequence goes on along the minus strand of QEPC01009912.1, from coordinate 3,867,367 downwards.
CAGGGACACTGCCACTACAGTGTAGCCCCCATCTTGAGATTTCTTATCATGATTAAGTGGTTGCGAAGTTTCAAACTCAATATTGCTCTCACATCCAGGTTCTTTAGGTCATGGAAGAAGATGGAGTAGAGACCAGGGACAAAAAAATATCTCTCGGTTGCATGGAATACAAGATCTTCTCTGTTACACTGATAGTAATTTTGCACCACCGCTCTCTGACCAGCTTGCCCCCAGCATAACAACCTGAAGCTAATTTGAAACAGATGCCTGCATTACATGGATGTAGCCCTGGAAGGGTCTTCACCACAATCCCTACAGCCATCAGTGAGCAGAGGAGCATGCTGGATTTGGTGAGGCACTGATCAGAAATGTTGTGACAAGGGAGATCATCTTTAGTGAGGAAAATCTGGATAAGCAGGATCCTCCATGTGGAGCAGTGGCAATTCTTATCTGGTAAAGTACTCCACAGACCCCTGTAGGCTCATTCTCTTAAAGGGAATAGGAACTGGAGGAACAGGGGCACTGACATTGTCAGAACAAAGGGAGCAGTGCCTCAAAAACCCATTGAAGGGACATAAGAGATCATGCTGTGGGTTGAGAAATCCTCACCCAAAATGGATCCGGACAGTGTCCGGATCCATTCTGGGTGAGGATTTCTCAACCCACAGCATGCGGACAGGGATATAGGCTGACAACAGAAAGGAGGAAACAGAGAGGCATACAGTTCCATGACACTGGGGATGCCAGTAGAGACGGAGAATGGGAGTAAAGTTGGGCACTTAATTGGCAGCTGAGGATATGCTGGGCTGGGCTTTCAAGGTAAGCAATAACTGGTACTAAGTGAATGGGCAGTTTATAAAAAAGATCCCAGCAGCTTATAGAAGTTAGCTTTCTCTAGGAATAAATTTCTTTTGATTTTGGCATGGACTGTGACTAGTCATAAGCCCACCCTCATGACTACATGGGCTTCTACAATATAATTCATTTATGGGAAATGATGTCCTTAATGATGCCCTGCTTGAGCAATAGTGGGTCAGCCTTTTAATATCAAATCACAGGTGTCAGCATGATGTGAAAACTAAAACAAGTTTTATTTCTCCTTCCCAGTCCGGGGAGAAGTATAGAGACATAAAATAAAAATTAAAAGTCAAACAGGTTGAGTAGGCTTAAAATTTTTGCTTGACTTACTTGGTGGTCTTGATCAAGTCATTATCTCACAATTTCAGTTACTTTTTTATAAAATAAGAATAGTATTGACCTACCTATCACAAAGGAATGTTTCAGGAATTAATGAGGTAATAATTGTAAAGTGCTCTGCAAACTTAAAGCTTGAACACCTGAGTAGAATAAAGCTCTCAAGTCCCAAATGGACAGATCCGTAATTGTCTCGCTGGTGAACAAATGATGCATTTATGTTCTCAGCTGTCGTCTTATGAGCTTTTTCGTAATCATCAGCACTTGCAGCTTTTGTTAGCAATTGTTCAACTTAAGCTTGTATCTTATGAGAATTTTGGCAGTGGTACAGGATACTTCAATTTGTCAACTTCAGACTTTTTTTCCTTCTACAGGGAGATGCCTATAAGGACTTTGTAAGATATTATTGAACAGATCTGTAATCATTTCAGAAGTTAAATTTGGGAATCTTCAGAGATTTTTTGTTGAACATCTTAGTGGCTGAAAGTCCATATTTTCCAAAATAGTATAACACATTTCCTATTCATTCTAAAAGCAAAAGTTCCAACTCTGGTCTCCTCTAAACGTTCAATAAAATTTACAGGAAAAGATCTAGGTGTTGATGTTGGAAAGAAGTACAACTAACTTGTTCAGGAAAAGACCAGAAAAGAATGTTTTTGCTATTTCTTCTTTAAAAAGGAAAATAAATCTTTATAAAAAGGTACAAATCCAAAATTAAGGATACACTTAAATTTAACAAATTCTAAACACTGGAAAGGTTATGGACATACAAACCACCACCATCTTCAGTCACATTATTTATTTATACTTATACCCCATCTTTCCCCTATAACTAAGGCTTACAAAATAAGAACTGGCCTTCCCCGGTCTCACCTTTCTCCCCTCATCTCTGTCCAAAACTCTGCTGCCAGGATCATCTACCTCGCCAGTCGCTTTGACAACGTGCAGCCCCTCCTCTCTTCGCTTCACTGGCTTCCCCTTCCTGAACGAATCCTGCACAAGCTCCTAGTCTTCACCTATAAATCTCTTCACAACCTTGCTGCCCCCTACCTCTCTGCACTTATTGCCCTCCATACTCCAGCCTGTGCACTTCGCTCCTCCTCTGTCCTGTCTCTCATCCTTCCACGCCTTCCCTGCTCCCCTAAGCGCCTTCGTCCCTTCTCACTTGCTGCCCCCCATGCCTGGAACTCCCTCCCTGTCCACATCCGCCTTGCCCCCTCCCTTCATACCTTCAAATCTCTCCTTAAAACTCACCTCTTTCGCTCTGCTCTGTCTGACTCTTTATCCTGCTGAGCCACTATTCCTATACCTACGATCGGTTTACCCTTATCCTTGCAACATGGACCTGCCTGCTGTCATTCTCATCGTAACCAAGCCAAGTACGTGCACTTGAGACCTCGCATCTTCATGAATGTTAGACCCCTTGTCTCTCCCTCTGTTCCCCTTCCTAAGTCTCTCCCCCAGCTCCTGTCTCTCAGATTGTAAGCCCTAGGGGCAGGGACCGTGTCTATTTTATTACTTTGTAAAGTGCCAGGTACACTGCTGGCGCTATATAAATGTTTGTTAATAATAATAATAATAATAATAATAATAACTGTACTAAAAGTACAGAAAAATCCATAAAAAGCTGATAAAAGCTCCACAGTCCGGGTTAATCTCAGTTTCCATACGGAGACACGCCTGATGCACTTAAAAATTTACACAATGAAGACTATTATTCATTTATATAGCATGAGCAATATGCCTGGAGCTGAAGAGTTGTGCTAAGAGACAGATCCCTCCACCAAGGAGCTTACAATCTAAAATGGACAAAGGCAGGGTTGGTAATGGGAAGGGGCACATAGGAGAGACAGGTATACATTTATGAAGTTGAGAAGTTGCAGGCATACGTGGTTGGCCTAGTTACAGGACAGGAGGAGGATCCTGAAGACACCGGTGACAGCACGTTTACACTTGTGGACTTGCACACTCTGGATTGAGTGATGACCATCAGAATCTACAAACAGTTAAATTGAGACATGGCTGACCTGGAGACAAGTGGGCTGTCAACCCGATAGAGGGAATCCCAACAAGCTTCATCACAGATGGAACAGAATTTATAATCGAAATGGTCTAAGAAATATTAGGAAAACAAGTTAGAGCATTAGCATTTCATTGTTTTATGAAAACATTAAATATCACATGCAGTGAGGAGTTTGGAGAGGAAATCTGAAGACACTGATATAGACACACGGATGTTTCAAACAGAGAGGTCAGCAATGCATGAAGAGAAATCAAAGATTTTGTTTACAAAAGCGGGTATTAATCACGTAAAAGCATTTCAGGATTCCTCCCCCCACAATAGTCATGCTTGTTAAGAAAGGCAATAATCTCCACTTTCGCCTTGCTACCACCTCTGCTCTTGAACAAAAGTGAGGGGCTTGTTGCTGGCTTGTGGGAACTAAACCTAATCAAAGAATGAGGACAGAATTTAAAAGATTTTAAAGAAGAGAGAACACATTCTATACTGGACTTCGAAAAAGAAAATAAACACCTGAAGATATGGTCCTGTTTTCACAAGTGAAGAAGAACAGGGAAAGTTTTTACTGAATTGAAGTTGAGACCATTGACCAAACACAGGTGTGGTACTTTGTCCGCTTTGATGTTGTCTTTTACACTGGTTTTGCAAAAGTCTGCCACAACCTCCACATTTTCTGCCCCCCACCCCTCTGGCCTATTTCCCCTCCCCCCCTCCCCGCAAACCCTGCAAGCCTATTTCCCTCCCCCCTAAGGCCCCATGTCACCTGGCATCATGTCGGCATGACCGGGCAGGGGCCAGTTAATAGGTCTGGAACAAGTATACTATCATATCTCTAGAACCCTTCAAACCACAAACATGGGGGTGCGCATAGCGGGCTTGTCTTGCCAAGACCTTTAAAACAAGGTATCACATGTCTGGGCGGCTGGTGTAGTACCAGAGATGATACAGGGCCACAAACAGATGCAGCCACCACATAATGAGTTCCCTACTATCATGCTTTGCATAAAGAACACTCAAAAAAGCATCTCCTTTGCTGGTTCACAGACTTTGTTTAAGCAAGATATTTAATCCAGGAATACCACAACTGCCTGAATGACCTAGGCATGCCACCATGGGGTAATTTGCATTATGAATGAAAGCTACCCCATAACCACCACTGTTTGAATTGGGAAAGCTACCTCCTCCATCCCAAGGAGAGCTCTCCCCTAGAAAACAGGAGTTTGAAAAAATGCTCACTGGAGAAAGTAATGCCAGGCTAATTTGCCGTGTAGAAAAGTGTAATGTCACATTTCTGTACTCATTCTCGTATTATTAATTACCTTGTGTGACCAATACTAAGACTGTTACTGAATCCGTAAATCAAAAGCCCTAATAATATTATGAAAAATTAATGTAATTCATCAGTTTATAAGGAACTGCTGCTAATTCCTAGGAGTTAATCCCCAAGATTGTTGTAGTATACTAGAACACAGATATTTGGCAAGGAGGAAAAAAAGAGAACATTAACAGCTATATATGGACAAACATTGATTAGGGTTTGGAGGAACTGCTCCCACCCCAAGTGCCCTGTTTGTCTTTGACCCCTTCCTGCTGCTGGGGGCCACCTGCTCCTCCAGCTCCGTGTGCTAGACTGCATGCCCCAGGAGTAGCTCACCATGCTCTTGTTTCTGCTCCACTTTCCAGAACCCCAGGCGCTGTCAGCTGTGCAAGGAGTGCAGGCTCCATGCATTAGGGATGGAGCCTGCCTGTACTTTTCTGGCTGGTGCTGCTGGTAAAAGACTCCACCAGGGGAGGCACACCTCAGTAAGGATAGCAGGAGCCAACAGTGTGACTCAGAAGCTAGGAAAAAGCATGGGACTTGCTTGAGTCACAGTGGACAACTGGGCATTAGTGCTGCCCTCCGTGGGCAGAGACAGATCTGAAGACCAGGGATGAGGACACAGAATACTCTTGATTATGCCTGCAGCAAACCTAAGAATCAAACTACATTCATGAAACCACAGAAACATTTTTTTAGATTCCATCAAACGTCAGTAATTGACCATAAAATAAGCCTCCCTAGAGTCATATTTATGTAGCATCAGGAAATCATGTAAGATGAAGCCTGCTGTAGACTGAATGGAGGTCATTTGAGATAATCTAATCCAAAGGTGAAATATCATGCTTTCTAATAGCATCACACTAGGGAGAAAAACTAAATGAGATGAAAACTACTTGCTCAACCATCCTTTAAATGCATTATCCACCGAAGACACCCCAAGAACATGATTAAAAAACACAGAAGCCTGAAAACGACAACATATGTAAATACTCTATTGGTGTTTGTTTTCTTAGAAAATAAGCTTGCTGTAACAAGCTACTGAATGTTAAACCCTGAAAATCATGTTGTTACATTTAGATGTCATCAGAAGTAATGAAAATTTAACAATGAAATTATGTTGATTCCCAAAATGCACACACTCTTCACGCTGGATTGCCTCTATATTCACTGTTAAATGCGAGGTCCGTAGTAAACAAAGCCCTGATAATTCATGATTTGATCATGGAGGCGGTAGCGGACCTCGCACGTATAACGGAGACCTGGTTGGCCGATGATGCAGGACGAACATTAGGTGCTCTCGTTCTGGCTGGGTATGCCGTGCAGCATCAACCTCGCATATGGGGCCGGGGCGGTGGTGTGACTATTATTTTTAGAGAGAAATGGCCAGTTAGGAGATATCCTATTCAGGGGATTCCAGGAATAGAGACCCTCCATGTGGTGTTTTATTTGGCTGGGGGTAACCTGGTGGTGCTGCTGGTGTACCGGGCCCCTTCCTGCCCGGCTGCATCCCTCGCCGCCCTAGCAGAACTGGCCTCGGAGGTGGCGCTGGGCTCCCCTAGGACCCTGGTCCTGGGGGACTTCAACACCCATGTCGATGCCGGCCTTGAGGGGGCAGAGCGGGAGTTCATGGCAACCATGGACTTGCCCCAAATTGTCTACTGTCCGACCCACATGGAGGGGCATACCCTCGACCTGGTCTTCTGTTCAGGCCTTGAGGTGAGTGATCCGTTAGTGGGGAATGTCAGGAGGACACCATTGTCATGGACAGATCATTATCTCCTACAGGCCTGTCTCTCGGCACACCACCTCCAGAAGGGGATAGAACCAGTTAGGTTGGTCTGCCCTCAGAGGCTGATGGAACCGCAGAGGTTCCAGGAGGCCCTGGGGGAGTTATCCCTAGACCAGGACGGCCACACTGTCGATGAGCTGGTCCAGTTCTGGAACACCTTGATGGAGGTGGCTATCTTGAGGTCCTATGCTGAGGCTGTGAGGACAGCAAAAAAGGAATTCTTTGCCGCCCTCATAGCATCTGCGAAGTCACGCCCGGCGGAGCTATTTCGGGTGGTTCAGGGGCTGGTTAGTCCAGCCTCCCTCCGCCTGGATAGGGACTTGTCCCAGGCGCGCTGCGAGCAATTTGTCACCTATTTCGCAGACAAGATTGCTCAGATCCAGAACGACTTCAACACCAGATTGAAGGCAGTGAGTGAGGAGCGTGAGGTTGCGGAGGCCCCGTCTGGTCCATCTTCTTGGGTTGAGTTTCAGGAAGTGATGCCAGTCGATGTGGCGGATGTCCTGGGGTCTGTTAGGGCCACCAGTTGTCAACTCAATCCGTGCCCGTCCTGGTTGGTGAAAGGGACGGTGCTGGCGAGGGTTATCAATGCGTCCCTTCGGCAGGGTAGATTGGTGTCCAGCCTTAAGCAGGCTGTGGTGCGTCCCCTGTTGAAGAAGCCATCTTTAGACTGGGATGCATTCGCCAGCTACCGCCCTGTCTCTAACCTTCCCTTTTTAGGGAAGGTTATTGAACGGGCGGTGGCACTGCAGCTCCACCAGCATCTTGATAGCATCGGTTTCCTTGACCCTTTTCAATCTGGGTTCCGCCCCAGCTATGGTATTGAGATGGCGTTGGTGGCTTTGGCCGACGATCTCCGCCGGGAGATGGATGTAGGACGGTCGATATTTCTGGTCCTGTTAGATCTCTCGGCCGCTTTTGATACCGTGGACCACGGGCTGCTGTTGAGACGGCTGCGAGATCTCGGGGGTCTGGACGGGACTGTTCTTGGATGGTTCTGCTCATTCCTCTCAGAGAAGCCAGCGGGTGGTGCTGGGAGCTGAAACATCGTGCCCCCGGGCCTTGACCTGTGGCGTTCCGCAGGGTTCCATTCTGTCTCCACTGTTATTTAATGTGTATATGCAGCCTCTGGGGGAGATCGTGAGACGGTTCGGGGTGTGTTGTCACCAATATGCTGACGACACACAGCTGTACCTCTCTTTTTCAACGGACCCAGATCCTGCCGTCTCGATACTTTCCCAGTGTCTGGAGGCCGTGGTGGATTGGATGAGGCAGAGCAGACTGAAGCTGAACCCAGATAAGACGGAGGTGATGGTAGTGGGGATGGCAAAGGAGGTGTCGGCCTCTCCTATTGGGGGGGGGGGGGGGGG